>CM052889.1:77249626-77271197 GCA_028534135.1 Potos flavus | reverse complement strand
ATTTATTTACCCCCCCAAAAAAAGGCTAATCACACAGTTTTGGGGTGGGGTGCTGCAGAGGCACAAGAGGAAGTGCAGGACCCCAATCTCTGGCAGGGAGATCCCTAAAGTCTGCCCCCTTGTGGGCTTTCTAGTTCCTGCAGCTCCAAGAAGGGGCGTCCACCTCCATCCGTGGTCACAGGTGGAGGTCAGGGTGGGGATGGGAGGACATAATGATGTTCAAGTGTGAATTAACAATATCTACATGAAACTCTTTTTCTCTCCTGCTTCACTGCCAGTGAGTTAAACCCTTCGAGGTTCACGGGGTCTTACGAGGCATCCAACCACACACACAAGCACACACACACACACACCCCAGACAGACACCATGGAAGGCAAGGACCCTACACTCAATCCGGGAACGGTACTCTCATCATTCTGCTCGGTCGGGGGCAGATGTCTGCTAAATGAGTTGCCCCCGGCTATGTAAATAAGCTAGAGAGGGTCCCTGGGGTTTGGTCCCCAGACTGTGTATTTCTTCACAACAGGCTGGGACGCGTTAGCTCAAAAACCCGCTGGCACTTGACTACAATTTTTATACAACCCATTGTTTTCAACAGAGCCGAGATAATAAAATAGCACTTTAGCTATTTACGGCTTGCCTGCTTTGCAAACCCCGAGCAGCAGCACCGACATCTGCTAGCCCTAGATAAGACAAACCCCGTAGCCACAGGCTTCAAGCGGCTGCTGGCCCTCGGAGCTCTCTGACCAAGACTCATGCCATGCCGCTAAACGACATCAGCTGGGCACACGAGCTTCCTCGTCCTCCTCCCCTTCTGGGTAGCGGCCCCCAAACCGTAGCCTCTGGATGGTTGTCTGCAGTGGGGGGCTTTTGCCTGCAAACCCCGCAGCGTCCCCCAAGTAAGCCCACTGTGTGCTACTGCCACCTGGTGGTCAAATGTTTTCCCTAGCTCAGCCCCCGAAGCTCTTGGACCCCCTACATGTGGTGAGCGTGTCCCCCAGTGAAGGAAGTCTGTGTCCCTCACTGCCTGTGAACTGAGCGGCATTTCTCCACTGCCCCAGCGTGCAGAGGGGACTCTCAGTCAGCGCCTGCTGCATGAAGGAGGGGATGGATGGGGAGAGAGATAACCCCTAGGAAATCTGCACCTGCTGTCCTCATTAGGGTGTCCCCAGTGACGATCTTCTGCCATCACCACGCCTGGAGCCCTGAGACAACCTCCCTCTAGCCTGTTGTACACAGTCAGTGCTTAATGGGTGCTGTTAATTGATTGATAAGAAAAGAAACCGCATGCATCCCAGTGATCCTAGATTTTTGGTAAAAGAAGGACAAGGATAGACCTACTGGGCCTGATGTGTGACGTCAGCTCCAAACCCTAAACACAGATGGGCCCCATGCGTCTCTGTCCTGGGGCTTTAAGACGTTCGGGAAGCCTGCCCGGGGCTCCCAGCCCCAGAGGGAAGCCTCATCATCCGGTAAGAGCTGAACTAGCTGAAATGACGGCTTCGCCAATGGTTCCGAGCTCGGGAGGGGGTGAGAACCCAGCACGGCCCCACGCTGCGTTCTCACCGTGCCGCGAGGTTTCCACCATCACTCCTGCTTTCTGTCTACATTTTGACGTCAGTGCATTGTGCATTCAGCCGCCGCCGACAAAGCCTGAAGCCGGCGCTGAGCCAGGGCCGAGCCGCGGGTGAGCTAGGCAGGGTTCCCGCCGTCTTCTCCCAGTCCCCCCGCTGCCATCTCGCCCTCGCTTTAAGGGTTTATTCGCAGCAGCTTCTTCATTATTTTCAGATTCGATACACACGGGCCGGAGCGCACCCAATGCTGCAAGCCAGCTTCCTTGAAACGAGCGGGAAATTTCTCTAGATTTCCTGTTCTTCCGCTTTCCCCACCAGCCAATCATCCAGAAACTCTTCCTCCAAAATGAATGTTTGACTTCCAGCATTGGGGGAAAATGAAATAATCCCCCCCCCCCCAATAGAATGGAATGCCGTAACTGAACGGCCATGAATGCTGATGAGAGAATGTCCCCAGGCAGGACTATTTCCCATCGTCTAGGGAAGCCACTTTTTTTTATCTTTGCATTTCATCAATCAGGCTTCGTATTCTTACGGATTAGGCATTCTCTGCGGCCACAAATGACTAGAAGGTATCCGTGTCTGAATGCTCTTGGGCAGAAGGTGAAGATGAAGTTGTCTTGCGTCGAGGGATCCGATGGTATGAATGGCCGCCAAGATCAATACCAGGAGAGCCGCTACCAGCCCCAGACACAGGTTTGAATCAATGAGAACTTGGGAAATCGTTGCAGGTGCCACGTCCCTGCTTGGCCCAGCTTCCAACGTGAGAGATTCATTAAAAATAGACGCGTCCCCACCTGGTTCTCACTAGCGCCTCCCACGACACTACATTCTCTGTCCTCTCGAGAACGTGGCTCTGATCTGGCAGAGCTGCGCCCTTGAAAAAGCTTCTCTTTTTTGGCAAATGGAGCTTTTGGCTCAGACCCACGGAGTTAATGTGGGCGAAGACCATTTTCCTCTCTATGGACACTCAGTGTGATGGCCAGAGGTCATTATTTCTCCCTTCAAAATGAATTAACAATTTTAAGAAGATGTCCCTTTTGTCTTTGCATAAGGAAAATCAGCTTCCTCATTATCCTTGAACCCTGGGACCCTTTCCCACCGTGTCTGTGTTGGATTTCTTTATTTAAAGCTCCCCTACTGCATCGACACACGAGAACCATCTGGACGGATAGATTTCCGAGAGGGGCTTTGGCAGGACGCAAGAATTTAAGAGCTCCACAATATAGAGGGATTGACTCAGAAGTATACGCAGTCAGCGCAAAGTCAGACAATTGCTAGATATCTTTTTTAGAAACTGGCAGAATTCAATTTAATGTGATAGGCGATTTGGGATATAGGAAGAGAGAAGAATGAACTCGCAGTGGCTTTTGCCTCATTTCACCTAATAATTTCAGCATAAACCTTTCATCAATGTTTTATCAAAGGGAATTTCCGTACCTGCTATTTTATTTCTAGCTACCAAACAGCATGCTCGCCATTAATATCCTGGGTGGGACAATTTCCCGGCCACTGGGTGGTCCGAGGAGGAAAGAAAGAAATTAACAGACAGAATTCAGATGAGATCCAGTCGTCTCCTCACGGACTCCAGAGAGCTAAACAGAGGGCATCCATGCATTTCAGGGGGAAATTAAATGGGTAGTGGGCTTCAGAGGTCCACAGGAAACTGAGAACTCCCCTCCCCCAGACCTGTTCTTTGATGGGAAGGACTGACATGCCTTCTGGCAACACAGTACTTGTCACACCGGATCAAGCATGGGCTTGTGCAAATGTCTTAGTGACTCCCATTTGAAGCCATATGGCACCCACCAGCCAGTGACCTTTTCCGGACACTGGAAGTAAATCTGTCAACAGTCCAGATCGTCTAAGCTTTACTTTCCCCCTTGTTCTTGTTCAAGTGACATTTAAAGATGCAAGGAATCCTGGGAATCAATCGGACAGGCTAGTATCCAATGGGAAAGGAGAGTTTGCTGGGTCCGGATTTTTCGATTGCGACACGGAGACAAGCAAGTGGGTTTGTATCCGGTGTGAGCATGTGCGCTCCCCAGTAAGGATCCCCGAGAAAAACTCCCAGTTCTATGGGGCACTGTCCCAGTGACATTTTTCTGAACAATGACGTTTGGTCTGGAGAAGACACTTAATCCTACATCAAGCTTGGTTGGTGCTGGATTTGGAAACGTAGGCGGGAAACAGAAACCAATGGTTAAAAAAAGAGAGAGAGAGAGAGAGACAAAGTCATTAAACATACACTTTGTCATTTGATTGCTGGAGCTTCAACCTCACCCTCTCGAGCCTTAGGGATTTGCTCTGAACGTGCGATTTCGATATCCCACCACGATGCTGTCCGGGATTGGCTGCATCGTAGACACAGCCCCGAAGGCACAGGCCCCCCGCCCTCGTGGAATGTTCTCAGTAACAGCATCACAGCTGCTGCATCGCCAAGGACTTAGACGCAAAAGGGAAGCCTTTCCAAAAACCCGAGCTCAGGGAGTCCAAGGCGCCGATGAGGACACTGTTGTCGAAGGTGCTCATGAGGAATGCTACCTGAATCCACGGAACGTGGAGATGGAAGTGAATGTTGGCATTTTACATACGTGGCTTTATATACATACACGGACCCGTGTAAACTACAAAAAATGTGTATTTGACCATTTTATCTATGCCTCCGAACTTCTATATATTTAAATTGGCAATAAAAATCTTTTAAAAAATCTTTCCAGTGGGGGTGCCTGGGTGGCTCAGTGGGTTAAAGCCTCTGCCTTCGGCTCAGGTCATGATCTCAGGGTCCTGGGATCGAGCCCCGCGTCGGGCTCTCTGCTCAGTGGGGAGCCTGCTTCCCCCTCTCTCTCTGCCTGCCTCTCTGCCTACTTGTGATCTCTCTCTCTCTCTGTCAAATAAATAAATAAATAAAATCTTTAAAAAAAAAAAATAAATTAAAAAAAAAATCTTCCCAGTGGCAAAGCGTGGCTGGTCGCCTTAGGTTTGGGTTGCCGCAGAATGGAGATTTTATGAAAATCTATGTGCACCTGTTGGAAATGTGTCAAATATTTGAGCGATATGGGAGATAGCAAATTCAGGGGCAGAGGAAGCTGGAGAAGCATGGCCTGGATCCGCGGTGACCAGAGACTGCATCTGGCTCTCAGAAATGATTCCTTTGCTCTTCTCAGGTTTTTCAGTGTTTGACGATTTTGTGTTAAATACAGGATAATGGGGTCTCGGGAAAATAACTGTAGCTGCGGTCGCTGGGTCCACAGGTGAGGCCACTGAGTCCGCATCATGCATAGCAGTGATCGGATGCAAATGAGGGCAGACACTGCCCCCTATAGGCGGTGTGTGTCCCACTCCCTTGGCTGCAGTCCCCACCACTCCCTATAGCCTCACAGCCTCCCTCAGACAGACGACCTGCTCTGGCTCCTGTGGGGCATGTGGATTTGAGACTCCAGGTCTTGTCATACTCTCTATCCCATCTCAGAGGGGTCTAAGCCCTTCAGGACCTGTGGGTTTCAGAGCCCACTTTAGAAACCTTTAAAGCTCTCGGGCTGTGTGGGGGCTCAGTCAGTCGAGCATCTGAATCTTGATTTAGCTCAGGTTGTGATCCCAGCGTTGTGAGATCGAGCCCTGCATCCGCTCCACACTCCGTGGGGAGGCTGCTTGAGATTCTCTCTCTCCCTCTGCCCCTCCCTCTGCTCCCACTCACTCTCTCTCAAATAAATATATAAATCTTAAAAGAAGAAGGAGGAGGAGGAGGAGAAGAAGAAATTTGTAAAGCCCTGTAAATAGAGCTCACTTCATCAGATAATGTGTTTACACCCATTAGTTTGTGGAATATTCTTTAAAAAGAAATGTATTTTTTATCTTTTCGGAATGTTGCACTCAGGTGCAAAGCCGAATTGGCTACACTCCTGGATTAACGTTACATCATAACCACTGATCCATGGAAAGCCCGTTTCTTTTTTCATTATTTATTTTTTTCACTTCATTCTCCAATTCCACTCTTATTCCTTTGAACTAACTCATAGGCACCGGACCAACATACATACGTGAGCCCTAGCTCGCATCCCATTTCCGATACCATCCTTCCAACGTGCTGTTTATAATTTGCTGCTGACACTTGCAGGCCCCTCTGCCCACTTCTACTTGACCACCAACTGATAAGTATCCAAAAGACCATCTTCGTCAATTCTTCTGAATCCCGAGCCAACAAGAGTTAAGGCGGAAATGCCAGCCTGCACCCTGGTGGCTGGTCCCCACTCCGTGATCTCCCTGAATTCGGTATTTTGGCCCCAAAGTTCATCCCCGAAAAACCCTCCTCCCCAGCTCTGAAGGGTGCTTTTCATTCAAACACTTCCTTGCTCCCTGGCTTTAAATACTCAGAACACAGTAGACCTTTGTTCATTGGGTATCTGTTCCCAGGATTGACTTTCCTACCCTCTTGACACAAAGGGAACGCCCAACTTGACATTTACCTCCCCAAAAGCCAAGGTCATGGCCACGTCCTGTGGGAACCCCCAGGCGGCTCCCACCCATCCCTGAGAACCCGCAGCATTAGGCGGGCCCCTCTTCCTCCTCCTCCTCCCCTGTGTCTGCCTTGCACGGTGGCCGTTTCTACGCATGCCGCATCCCCTTCCCGGAACCGAAGAAACTGCAAGGCTGGGACTGTGTCCCGGTGCATCTCTGACCCCTTTGCCCAACAAGGACTTACCTGGAGCTGCACAGGGAAATTTTGCTAAAATTAAGAACCATACCCAGGTGAGGGCCGTGGGATGTAGTCCGCCCTCCTTCCCTGATGTCCCAAAGTGCCCACCTCCGAATGATGCTGCCTTTGGTGTCATAGAGTTAAGCGCACACACAGAAATACACGTGTGCGTGACGGGCCATCGGCCGCGGCGGCCGCTCACCGAGGGCGTTTCATCGCCTGAACATTCAGTGCTTGCTGCCGAATTGGAGTTTGAATCAAAGTGGTGGGATGTTTCTTTTCTCCACGATACGATGACAAAGGGAAGAGATCCCCGGGAGTGAACCCTGAGAATAGGGACGTGGCCGAACCCTGTCCTCAAAGCGCTTTGCCAGACAATGAAAAACCACTATTTTGCCTGTGGCTAAAAATATAAAAGTAGGGCAAGCTGTAGGGGACCAATTTTAAATCATCTGAAGCTACAGGAAAGACATTTTCTGAGGTGCTTTTGAGATGGGATAATTTATGTTTCTGCCGTGGTCTTTTAATAAAGGGGGGGGGAGGGAGAGCGCCACCTGCGTTTCAATACGGCCTTCCCGATACCGTGTTTTACCCAAATATTAATGCTTCAACCAATTACAAGCCATCAGAATATTTTTCTAAGAATATGGATATGAGTTCTAGTTGTTTCTTATGTATATGATGTCGTTACTAAAATAAAACCACTTACAAACTGTGTCATTAGCTCGCGCTGCTGGTGGAAAGGTAATTTCCCATGTTTCTGCTTCCGGAGGAGCAGAAACCTGAAATTGGACATTTTACGTGTAAAATGGAATTCTTTCTTAGGGAACGTGGGGAGGGGGTAAGATCTACAAGGGGATGCACCGTATTCATGAATCACAGCAGCCCGGGAGGTCATCGAGTCATTCCCAATTTACATGGAGGGAAGCAGACCAGCTGGGTCCCAACCACTGTCATCTGCAAAGAGTCCCCAGCACCTGCAGACCCATCCCCCACTCTCCCTGAGCACGGCCGCCCCAGGGTCTCCCTTGGCCATCACCTCGGGGACCGTCTGCACCCTCTCCTGGGCCACAGCCCCCCGCGTCCCTGTCTATTTCTCGTTCTTGGTTATCTCCCTCATTTGGATGGAAAACTGTCCAGTAAGCTTCCCTGGCAAGAGGGCAGCCTTGATCACTTTTGTGACCGTAATCTGAACCGCGTCTGGGGGATGCGGTCTTAAAACCAAGTGATACACCCCATCCCGTGTCCACATCAGTGTTGGCATTCACGATCATGTCATCACGGTGCAAATATTCTAGGGGCCACAGCCTTTTGGGGGGGGCGGTGGTTGTGCAGCACACGGGTTGGCTCAGTCGAGGGGTCTTTGAGCAAGTGACGCCGCATCTCCAGGGACGCTCACCATTCTGCCCATCACTCAGAAACAAAACTCTGCAAGTGGCCTGCATGGCGAGTGTCCACAGGGAGAGGGACCAGGAGAGTCTGGGTCTGAAGGCTCAAGATGTCCATTCGTTCAGACCGGACGTCCCACCCACACTAGACACGTCGCCGATGCAACCAAGAGGCAGGACTATCCACCGGGCCTTAGCAAGCAGGTTCGGCACGAGGAAAATCGTTGGCAGTCTGGGGAAATAAATTAGAATATGCAAAGCTTCTAAATACAATCCATTAACACAGAAGATAAAAAGGCGCATAATTTGATGAAGCCAAACATGAATGCCCTCCCTCAGCTTCCCAATTGTTACCTTTTTCTTCTTACCACAGCGCATCATTTTTATTGTGACTGCCGCGGTTTATGGAAAGAGAAAAGAATGTTTGTAACGGAAATTATTTGCATATGCCCCATTTGCTATTCACCGTACGGCTCGCCCTTCGCAGAAGTGGATTCTAACATCTGGGTACTGATGTCTTTAAAATGATCTGCTGTAGTCGTCCGTCTTCTCCGGGGTTGCAGCAACCCCACGGTCAACCGGAAGCGGGTGCTCTTCCTTCTGGTGCACCGGCGGGTCAATTGCAGCCTAACGTGACGTCACGGGGCCCTTGTCACTCACCTCACTTCCCATCAGGGGCGCATTTCCTCACCCACATCGTCATCACGAGAAGAAGAAGGGTGAGCACAGTACAAGGAGACATTCTGAGAGAGGGAGAGGGAGATCACATTCATGCAACTTTTATTAGACTATACTTACCATTGTTCTATCTTATTATTGGTTCCTGCTGCTGAGCTCTCACTGTGCCTAATCGATAAGTTTCACGTTATCACAGGTGCGTACGCGTCGGTAAAAACATAGCATATACGGGGTTTGGTACTATCTGTGATTCGGGCATCCGCTGGGGGTCTCGGAACCGATCCCTGCAGGTAAAGGGGATTCCCAGCACGTATGCACTTCTGCTAACGGTGAAGTCTCTTCTAAAGAGAAATCTCAGACTATTAGATCGATATTTTATTCTAATGCTGATCAGCCCTCTATATAAGTGTCATCTCTCCCCCACCCTCCGAGTAAAACAAAATCATGTTTTCCTACAAAAGAATTGAGAAGGCCTGCCTCTTTTTGCTCCAGGGTAATGGAATATATTTATCGATGCAGAATAAATGACATGAGTCAGGGTTCACGGCGAGACTCCCACAGCTCTCACTAATCTTATAAAGATGAAGTGTGCTGGGCATCTCCATAAATGAGACCCATCTAGTTCTTAAAAGCACATTCAGTTCATAATTTTAACCCACGATCCCTGCATTTTTCAGGGTCAATAACGAAGTGCGGTATTCGCCACTCTTCTTGGTCTTTAGCAATCTTATTTTTGTGGATCTGAAGCTCATCTGGGAAAATGAACTCACGGATAAATCTGCATAATTCCACATACTCTCTGCTTGCAGCAAAACGTCTAGCCGTTCCAATTTCTCCCGCATCCATTGTTACGGGGTCCGGGAGAAACACAGTGCGAATCCCACAGACAAGGGAATGCTCGCCTCTAGAGCTCCAGAGAGAATGCGGCTTGTGACATTCAAGATTTGATTTGAGACTCCTTTTCCTCATGTACATTCTGAGAAAAGAATACAGTAATGTTATTCCCAGGCACAAATGCAAACCCATCACCGCTTCGGCAAGCTACATCCCTGCATGAAAGGCACAAGTCTGCCCAATAGTTTTTACTTAACTATTATGGGACCAACACCTACAATTTCTGAAAGCTTTTTTTAATGGGCGATAACAGAACTTGGGAAATTACAGATACTTCTCAGAAGTGGATAGCTTGATGAATTATCACAGAGCAAACGCACACACGCAGCCTGCACCCGGGTCAATAAATAAGACGTCAGGGATGTCCCAGATCCCCAGATCCCCTGTGGTTGGCCTTCCTGATCGCTACCCAGACTTAACCTTCTCCAAGTGCCAGAGCCGAACACCACCGGGCAGTTCTGTGTGTTTTGAAATTGGCACAGACAGAATTGTCACGGAAAATACAATTCGGCTGCCTGGATGCTTTCGTTCTGAACTCACTTGCTGAAAATCACGTATCTGCGGCGTATTTCCGTGGTGCGTTCATTCTCGCTTTATACTCACTACATTTCATCTTCGGCATATTTGGTACGAATAGACCAAAACTTATTTTTACCCATCATACTGAGCGTTTAGGTTGTGCCTGATTTGGGGCTATCTTAATGATGCTGCTTGTAACGCTAATATTTTTGTACACCTATTTTGGTGCACATTTAAAATCGCTGGGTCCGAGGGTGTAAACACGTTCCGTTTTAGTAGATAATGCCCAATACTTCTTCACGGTGGTTGGACTGGTTTGCATTCCCACGCAAGTGTGTGAGAATTCCAGTACGTCAAAATCCTCACCCATACTAGACATTTGTCAGGCTTTCAAATGTATCAGCCGTACATACATACGTAATCTCAGGGTGGTTTTAAGTTGTACTTCTATGGCAAAGGGGGCTGGAAATATTTCCATATATTGGCTGGTGGTGGGATATCAATCACCACCACCCACTCCCTGAGAGTCGAAAGCATCTTTTCAAGATTCTTGCCATTTTTCAAATAGGTGTGAATGTCGTTTGCTTATTGATTTGTAGAATTCTTCTATGTCCTGGATATGAGGCTTTTGTTGATTTTATACGTGCCAACATTTTCTCTCATTCTGTGGTTTATTTTTCCTCGTTCTTGATGTGGTCTTTTGATGAGTAGAAGTTCCCAGTTTTAATGTAGTCGAATGAATCAGTGCTTGACTCTGTCTGTTGCTTTTGGATTTGGCTTAAGAGATCTTTGTTTACACAAACGCCATGTTTTGTTATAGAAATCCTGTGACTTACATTTGCATAGAGCTCACCAGTTCACCTACGTTTCTGTCTCGTCTCAAACTGTATGATGAGCTTTTAGACACAAGATTACAATTGCATTTGCCAAGGTAAATAACCAGAGAATTTCCTCCCTGTTTTACATGGAAGAGATTGAAGCCGTGAGAAGTTAAATAGTTTCTAACCACATTCAGCTTTTTGTTGGTTTTCCAATGTGCCATTTACTTGCAACTTGCTTCTTCCTGGATCAGATATTTCCCCAGATTTTGCGTAGCTGGGTCTTTCCCAGCCCTGGGGATTCAAGTAAAATCTCACCTCCTTCAGAAGGACTCTCCCCAACCCCCCGTCTGCATAAAGTCGTGGGTCCCTCCCTCACAGCTGAAACCCTAGAGATGCTCAGTTCCATCCGTGGGCTCAGTTGGTAGAACATTGCACCATTAAAATTCTGTCAGTTCTTTCTAAGTTTGCTTCTCTCCGCGTACCCTCCGTATTGGAACATGAGCTCCTACGGGCTGGGATCTTGTATGCTGTGCTCACTGCTGCATACAGAACGTTTTGCATACAGAACGAGGCTCATGACGAGAACATACTCGATAAAAGACTTGTCAAGACAAGCAGGAAGGAAGACGCTCACTTTGGTAAGGACGGTTTAAGAGAGGGAGACATGGATGTGTTCTGGGATCAGACTGTTGGGTCCCATTTCCAGCTCCTTCATTTACCAGCTCTGGGCAACGTTAGAATTTGCTTAAACTCTCTGCAGTTGTGACTCTCACGGATCGGTGGTGGCGACGTTGCCTCTAGCTGCCAGCGGGGCCGTGAGGATCTAGGGAGACAACCGGGGCCAAGTGCTTTGCGCGGTGCCTGGCCCATCTGGAAGGTCCCACGCGAGTCACGGTCAGCGAGGAGGCTGTGTACACGGAGGGCAGGCGGTGTGGGGGAGAATATCTCACTGCAGCAGTTCGGAGCCCTCACGCTCCCTGCACTCCCTGCGTTGACGACATACGCTACCATCCCTGGCCCTGTGGTCTTGCAGTCCCCCCACGGGGGGGAACCACACTTCCCCATCTCCCTGACGCTGCGCTTGGCCATGTGACTTGTGAGCAGAGGTCCCAGAGCGGAGACGAGGCTGCGGGAGGCAGAGCTCCCTGTCCTGTTCTCCCAGCATGATTAGGAGAAGGACTTGCCCTGAGCACCGCCTGCCCTTAAAGCCCGTCTGCGGCCCCGCAGAAGCATCGCCCAGATCAGCAGGCGTAACATTGCTAACACCCAGGAATTCCTCATGCTCCTTTCCAGAAAATGGCCCACCTCTCGGAAGCAACCACGTCTCTGCCTTCCATCACCTTGGATTAACTTTGCATCTCCCTCAACTTCGTATAAATGGAACCACAGGACACTTTCACCCTTCTCTTTCCCAAAGTAAACATTCCCCTCCAGCAAAAGGAGTCAAGATCGCCATGGAAAATGTTACAACTGCTCTGATTTCAATTGGACTTGAAAAGCTCTCAACCTTACATGCTTCGCAGCCCATGTCCCCTTCATTCTCCTGTTCTCGTCCTGCCTATAAAAAATATGTGACTCCATTGGTTAGCAGAAGATTCTAAGAAAGCCCTGGGGAAAACTTGATACGTCAACGTTCCAACCACGCACGCTTCTGGCTTCACCCCTGGCGACTTGGATTTGCTGACAATCTGAGGAAAGGAATTTGTCTGCAAACGATTAGGGTGTCAGGGGCACTTTACAGCCTGACGAGTATTGGGGGCCCAGTGCACAGCCCGTCTTACTTTTGTCCAGGGGAGCCATCTACAAGCAAAGGGTCCCGACGGGAAAAGCAAGGGGCAAGACTCTCCTCCAGATCCAGCCCCAAGCGTGCTCGCCACCCCCTCCCCCGCTGCCTGCTCATCGATGAACAAGAGACAGCACTAGTCCCAATGAAACACCTACTTCATCGGGATGAATGACAACCTCTTTCAGAAAGAACATGCGCATTTCAATGCTGTCACGTGCCCCGAGCTATCACCGGGTGGCAAACGGTGGACCGGCTGGGAGTCCCCGTGTTCTTTCTTTACTGTTGCACAGAGAGCAGTGCTAAGTCTTCAGGGCGCCCCCGGCTTTCTGGTCTGCTCTTTATCACCGGGCAGTAATCTCCCATTCAATACCATTTTCACCCCCAGCTTCAGATCGATTTCCTCTCCCACTTGTTTCCCAGGGGCCATGCCTCCTGGAATAATCTCATCTGTCATTTTCTAAATGCTAGTGGGAATGGTCTCAAAGCGTCCTGTTAGAATCAGTATTCAAATTCATCTGTGAACGTTAGACAGCATCAGACAGACTCCAACACCGTGTGGGATTTTTGTTCGCTGCTTGGAAGCAAATATCCTTCCCTTTCTTGTAATTCCCTGTGGCAGACACCTTGGATTATCTACTCTAATATCACACACAACTCCCTTGCCTCCACCTTCCTCTACTGAAGAAACCAAAAAGCAAAATATTCATCTTTGCAGCTCCATCGTGGTTGGGGGTGGCTCTGTGACCTAATTCAAGCCACTGAGACTTGAGTGGAAACACCTAGAGAAGGATCTCTCCTCAAATAAAAAAATACACAGGTTGCAAGGAGATACTATTTTTAGCATTTTAGCATTTAAAATGCATTTATTTAGCATAAAATGCATTTTAGCATTTCTGTGTTTCCCCTGCTGAGAATGTGTATGTGATGGCTGGAGAAGGGGCAACCATCTTGTGACCATGAAGACAAAAACCCCTGGCTGAGGATGTTGGGGGAATAAGAGAGAAGGGACTGGGTTCTTTTTTTTTTTTTAAGACTTATTTATTTATTTGAGAGAGAGAGAGAGAGTGAGTGCAAGCTGGGGGAGGGGCAGAGGGAGAGGCAGAGAAGCCACTCCTTGCAGGGTTCCACTCCATGCTCCACTCCGGGCTCCACTCTGGACTCCACTCTGGGCTCCACTCCGGGCTCTATCTCAAGACTGTGAGATCATGATCTGAGCCAAAATCAAGACACTTAACTGACTGCACCACCCAGGTGCCCCAAGGGGGCTGGGCTCTTGGATAGCTCAGAGACCGCTCCAACCATGGACTCCCAGCTCTGGACTCAGTGTCACATGAGAAGGTAAAACCATCCTTAGATGTCGACGCCCCTGGAGCAAGGCTTCCTGCTCCCTCCCGCTGAAAACAGCACCTGCTGGTACGAACACGTTGTCATCAGAGAAATATTTTCTGCAACAGAGTTCCCCGTGTTATCTCCATAAGGCAGCTCCGAATTTGCCACTTTCTCTTCCCAGCAGCCTGGCCCCAGAAACGTCCTTGTGGGCGGTTAATGCGATGGGCTCCAGGGGAAGGCTGGCTCAGTCGTGCAGCCTGTGTGGCCCTGGGGAGCGTAACTAAACCTCTCTGAGCCTCAACAGACTTTCCAGAAGAGGGGTGGGAAGTGCATGTCTTACAAGCCGGTCGAGAAAATAAATGAGACAACACATGTAAAGTGCCCTTCGTAGGGAGCCTGGTGTAGAAAACTCTCGTTTTTGCTTCCCTTTCTTTCATCCTTCACAATACACTGTGTGTGTGTGTGTGTGTGTGTGTGTGTGTGTGCGTGTGTGAGAGAAAGATATATATATATATAGTATATGTATATATTTTTCATATACATATATAATATGTAATATATTTATATTGTTAAGATATATTTTATTTTGTATATTTTTATATATTTTGTATATGCATATGTATATAGATATTTACATGCATATATTTATTTATATATAATTAATAGTATATTAGAAAGGACCGAATACACCCTCTGATTACATTTACACAAAGTTTAAGGAGATGTAAAGTTTTTGTTTGGTTTAAGGAGGGGCAAAGTTAATTAAAGGTGATTGAAATCAGAAAAATGGTTGCTTTTCAGGGATTGGCTATTTTCTGGAAAAGGGTATATGTCTGTGTGTGTGTGTATATATATATAATTAGTTTTAGATTATTTTAGATTATATTATTATTCCAACTTTTTAGATTATTATTTTAATTTTTTTAAGTTTATTTTTTTTAGTCGTCTCTATACCCAATGTGGGGCTTGAACTCATGACACTGAGATCAAGAGTCGCATAGTCCTCCAACTGAGCCAGCCAGATGCCCCTAGATTATTTCATTAATTTAAACGCTTTTGCTTCCTTGGAGTATGTCTTCTTGCTGGCATGTACGTATTTGATTTGACATGATGAGAACCAGAGGTTACATGGAAAGCTACGTTAATTCCACAAGACAGCTGCCTAAAAATATTCTGTGGTCAAATTAAATTTGGGTATGTCTTTCCCTCTGTGGATTCACAATTAGCACTAGCCTATTCATGGATGCAAAACTCCAGCACCATAAAAAGCATTTAACTCCTATGGAAGAATTCCAAACACTTTATGCAAATACTCTACCTTCGAGGGAGGAGAGACTGACCCCCACTCCATGGGTGTGGGTCATGCACAGTGACTTCCTCCCAAAGGGACAGTGTGGAAAGGGGTGGGGATGAGTTACCCTGCGTCGAAGAACCTGATTTGTCAGGACCTCCGCCAAGGGATCAAGGTCAACATCAACAGTGGAGTCATGTTGACAGTATGTACCATTGATATGACGTGATGAACGTGGCACTTTGTTCCTGGATCTTCTTCTTAGTCACCCCTAACCCAGTCTCAACTGAGAAAAACATCAAACAAATTCCAGTGGGGGGAGGGTGGGGCATCGATACAAAATATCGAACCAGTAACCCTCAACACTGTCCAGATCATCAAAACAACAAAAATTTGAGAAACTGCCGCAGCCAAGAAGAGCTTAAGGAGACAAGTGGACTAAAACTAATACAGGATCCTGGAAGGGATCCTGGAACAGAAAAAGGACACTAAATAAAGAAAGGAAATCTAAATAAGCTATGGGCTTAGTTAACACTTAGCTGTTGGTTTCTCAAATGTAACAAATGCATCACACAAAGGTAAATGTTACTAACCGGGAAGCAAGCATGGAAACTGGGTGCTATCTTCTCAATTTTTCCGTAAATATAAAGTCTATTTTAAGAACAAATTCACCTTTGTGCAATCCCGTAATGGCCACATGTATTTGAGATGGACATGTTTTTCCAGAATATCTATAAACACTCCCTAGAAGACATTTTGGAAAGATATCAGTTAGATTAAGCTTTCTTTTCCTAACGAGAGTTTTTGCAATAGTTTTTCACTGTGAATGAAGTAGCCACATTTTTATTATCATCCGTTAATTGCTTACTTTAATTGCACATGCATATTTAAAGCAAATTAATTAAAAGGCTATCACAATTTTAAACATGACCTTTTCCCTCTCAAGTTGTATGAAATGATTTTGTCAGTATTTGCATAAATGTTTATGAAACAATGCATGCAACCAAATGAGATTGCTTAGGCTCCTGTGTGTCAACGTGCCGTAAAAATCCAAGCGATTGAGAGGCTCCTTCCTAATATGGGAAAAACTGTACAGACTCAAATATACGGTGACTCAGTTAATGCAGGATAACTTGGGGGGTAGGTAGGAACTCATCTTCTGTCTGACCCAGCACGACTAAAAAGTTTCAGGAGACTAGTCTAATACAAGATCCCTCTCCTGCAACGGACTTCTAAAAACCACTTGTCCATTTTTGGGGGCGCCTGGGTGGCTCGGTCAGTTGAGTGTGTGATTCTTGGTGTCAGCTCAGGTCCTGATCTCACGGGTCCTGAGATCGAGCCCCGAGTTGGGCTCCGTGCTCAGCAGGAGTCTGCTTGAGATTCTCTCCCTCTGATCCTTACCCCACTTGCTCTCTCCCTCTCTCAAATAAATACATCTTAAAAAAAAAAAAACAACTTGTACTTTTTTAATATTATCCCATGTAATTTTTTTTTTAGGAGGCTCCACGCCCAGCCTGGAACCCAATGCGGGGCTCAAACTCACGACCCTGAGATCGAGACTTGAGCTGAGATCAAGAGTCTGATGCTGAACTGACTGAGCCACCCAGGCGCCCCCAAACCCAAGGTAATTTTTTATAAGCATCCCAGGCTATGTAAAGTAATTCCAGGTCTTTGGTGGCAAGTGACAAGCCCATCTCAAAATTAGTTTTAGCAAAAAGAGAATCGGAGGGCTCATATGCTGAATTAACAGAATAATTCAGAAAAAGCTGTGGCTTCAGGAATGGCTGGATCCTGTGTCCAAGTAATAGAAAATATTCTCTTTGTCTCTCTCCTTTGCTTCGCAACCCCCCCCCCCACCTCCCGAAAAGCTCAGCCCTCAAAGTGTGCACTTCTGTCCTTCACGTCTTCAGGCCTGAGAAGCTTTCATCTGGAACCAGCTGGTATGGGGTGAATTGTGTTCTCCGAAAATTCACACGTTTAACTCCTGGACCTCGGGACCTCAAAATGTGACTGCATTTGGAAATAGGCAGATTGCCGATGTAATCAGTTAAGATAAGGTCCTTAGGGTGGAGCCCTGATCCGATCTGACCCACGTTCTGGAAGGAAGGGGAGACTTGGAGATAGACAGACACACGCACACACACGCGTGCGCACACACGCAGATGCAGCACCATGAACGGGGAGATGAGGGTACAAACGTCCACCAGCAGAAGCTGGATCCTCCCTCCCAGCCTCGGGAAGAACCCACCCTGCCCGAGACCTGATCTTGGACGTCTAGCCTCTGGAACCACGAGAGTACATTTCCGCCAGTTAAGAGACGAACGTGCGATGCTTTCCTCTTCGGCTCCAGCAAACTGAGGCACCAGCCGAGCAGATGTGAAGGGAGCAGCCTCCCAGGGTCAGAATGCTAAGAGCAAAGCCCGTGACCATGGCCCATGACTGCAGGCCTTGCTCTTCCCCCCTCCACGTCTCCGTAGAAATCGGACAGAGATTACGATATGCAGACTAGTCACGCTTTACACCTGCGTGCCCACCGTCAGCCGGGTCAACGGTCCTCAGAACTTATTTGCAATTAAGAAAACAACTGGGGGAGGTTGGCTGATACGAGCAGCTTGCAAAATGAGGGTTTTGCAAAATGCCATTAAATTGTCACAGGCCAACTGCTCCCACAATTATGTACAATAATTCTGTGATGTTAGCTCAAACCAGGAAAAATAATCTCCTTATGCAAAATGTATGCGATTAATAAAAGATGAACATTTTTATTCAGCTGTCCTTGCCCTTCCAAATACTAATTATATTTATTCCTTTTTATTCATGCAGAGGTTTTTTTTAATATAAATGTAATCATAGTTTAGTAAATCCATAACAATTTGTTGAACAGCAATGCCGATCACATCTCTTCAGCTGAGACTTGCAAAGCATTTCGTTAAAATGGTGCTCTGCACCGAGATTCACTCCGTGAATTGAGCGTGTGACAAGAGAACATTGCCCCATGCACACCCCGTACTTTTAAAAAAGCCTCTTTAGATACATACGATCAGCCACTGCTGCTGGGAAACATCTTTGTCCCCACAGGATGGGAAAAGCGGGTCAGGACGGTGGTGACCACAGGTCTTTGCTCTAGATTTTACTCTCCTGCTTGTACTGGGAAAAAATAATGAAAGCGTCAGCCTTGCAGGACTAGCCCAGCTGGGGGAAACGGCTTCTGCAAAAGCTTTCCGCGAGATTTCTTCTGGACGCTGCGGTCACTTGGACAATGTTCTTGAACATTCCTCCGTGGGAGGAAGCACCCGGGAAGGAGGCCAACTGGGGATGGGCAGTGATCGTTTCTGATGCACGGAAACCCTCGGGGGGGCAACGTGTTCCTCGCGGCATCTTACAACCGGCTGAAATGGAGCGAGGGAAGTATAATGCCACATCCAATTTCCCTCTCCTTCAGAAAATCGCTTATAACTAAGCCCGTCTTTCTTACTTTATTCTTTCCAGCGCACCACATTGTGCAAAAGCCTCACCAAGGAAGTTTCACTCTCGAGCACATATCCCTGGGATCCTCACTGAGAAGTTCCTCCTTAATCCCTCAGCCTCCCTGTGTCTCCAAGACCCTCACGAGAAGACAGTGCTGTGGGCACTTGCGGATGAAGGAGGATGTGTTTCTCTCTGTGTAAACGGGGGGGGGGGAGATCACTAATTTGCACGGCTTTTTGGAAATGCGTCTGTCAGAGTCATAAGAATTTATTAAGAAAAAAAAAAATCCAGGACCAGGGAGGTTTTCCCTTTCTCTTAAGTAGAAGGCAGGCCACGAACACAGTGGTGGGGTTTTAGGATCAAGCCAGGGAGATACCGACCAGGGGAATTACCGACCTCCTGGTTTGTGCTGTAACATATCAGACACATTTTTCCCTGCGCACGCGTCTTAACAAGTGCGCCTTTCTCCCACGAACGTGGAATTTGGGTACTTGCCAGGTGTAAAGGCCTGCCAGACCAGCCTGCCGTGAACATCCTGAGTCTAATGAGCTTGCCCGATAGATGACATTTCTCTTGTGTTGTCACAAATCGCTGCTGGAGGAGATTAATGCATCCCGTGCGTCTCTACTGGGTGAAGACTCTAGAAGCTGGAGCCTGGTTTCCTCTCGATGTTTCTATGCGCCGTGTCCCTTTGCTGATTTCATTTTATGTCTTTTTGCTGCAATAAATCACAGCCATAAGTGATTTATGTGATTTATAATTTATAAATTATATGCTGAGTCCTAGGAGTCCTCCTCATGAATCGTGACAACGGGGAGTGGGCTTGGGGCCCCCCAATATACCTCTCATCCCTGATCTCAGGTGGAGGTCACTAGTTTTTTCACCATTTATTATGACATGAGTGGTCGTCATGGACGAGTCGTGCAAATACTAGTATATGTAGGCTGTCACAGCCACTGTTCATCAAGTCAAAGGCATACTCAGTTTGCCGAGAGTTTTGATCAAGTACACGATTTCCACTTGTCAGATACCTTCTGCGCATTTATTGGGATGACGATTGTCTTCTTTTTTTTAGTTTGATAATTTGTCGAATTGCCCTGATTGATGTACCTATGTCAAACCAACCTTGCATTCCTGGGAAAGTTCCACTTTATCATGATGTATTTTTCCTTTGTATATATCACTGAATTCCATTCGCTAAATTTTTGCATCTACTTCATGAGGCATACATTCTTGTGCTATTTTGATAACCCAGACTGATCCTGACCTCATAAAGTGAGTTGGGAAGCGTCCCCTCCTCCCACACAAACCCTCATCGGTACACACCGTATCCTCTCCTTACACCTCTGAAGATCCAGAGCTCGCTCGCTCTCCCTCTCTCTGGGACACCCTCCTTGGACCCCAGTTCTAACTCCTCAAGACCTCCGGGCTCCACCTGGGTTCTCCCTCTCTGCACCATGGTCTGGAATCTCTCTGCAGGCATTACACTGGGCAACCACAGAGCTCCCCTCATCTAGTTCTTGTGTCTCGGAAACCACTACTCTTCATTGCCCGATGTTCAGTAGCTGGAAAAATCATCATTTCCTATATTTTGTGTGGGGTTTTTTTGGGGGGGAGGGGGTCATCTCAGGAGAGAAAGTAAATATCAGCCCTCTCTCTCTATCTTGGCTGTAAGATTCTCAGTGCAATTCTGCAATAATTTGCACGAGTTCAGATCGTTTGGAGAAGTATCGTCTTCCCACCTAAGCTGCTCTCTCCTCAGGAACTGGGGGCCTTTGTGAAGCAGAGGCGGAAGAAAATATTTTCCAAGATCTTCTTTAGCTTTAACATCCTATGATCCGACGTTGAAGCTCCAGTTAGAAATGCTAAGTTATGACAAGTTTAATAAAACCAGGAATGTAGCCTGAATTGATCCAAGGTTCAGGATCCAACCATCCAAGATGGTCTAGTAGGCTGAATTATGTGATTTTTTTTTTTGTCTATACGTTTCCACACCTATGAAAATAATCTTAGCACACATGTGCAGGGCACAGCCTAGTGGCAACAATGAAGTTGGTCTGTGTGGTCAACTCTGTTGGTGAACCATCACTCTCTCTTGCTCCCCGTGGAATCCCAGTCTTGTTCAGATGCCCACTTCTGCACAGAGCCACGAGCCTTGGTAAGCTCATCAGACTCCAGCCGCTGGAATGGCTGCTGGTTCTCATTGCACGGGTCGGTTCATCCATCAATACGTGACTTGGTATTTGCCAAGGAGAAGGACGTTCTGCTGGGAAGTCCTTCATAAAAAATTGATTCCTTCCGTAAAGAGCCATTGGAAAGACGTAGCTTCTCATGTTCCAGTAGATGTTATGTCCAGATGCAATGACAGATATTGCCATGGGTGTCCTTCTATCTGCTTGAGGATGAAGGACATGCCCAGGATGATATCCAGACCATGGGAAAGGGAGAGAACCTGGATTCCTGACCCTGAGGAGCTCCTGAATCCATCAACTCTGCAGCTTGTTATAGGCTAGACTTCCTGCTGTTGAATAAGAGGAAGTCCCTTTTCACTGAAGACAATTTGAGTTGGGGTTATATTAGGAAGTTGTGAAATTATCGAAATTATGAAATGAAATATGAAATTATATGAAATGCAATTATTGAATGATGAAATGAAATTATGAAATTATTCCACCATATAAAGATCGTTATCACCCTCATTTGTGGGAAAGAACCAAAGAGGGAAAGAACCTCTTTTTAGAGGATTGGATAACATCTAATCCTTCATCATTATCTTTTCTCTAAGCTTCAGCCTGGCCGTCATTTTAGCTGTTAGATTGAATTCTCCAAAAAAAAAGATAACTTGAAAATAGGATTCTAACTATTTTTCTTTTTCATTTAACTCCCACTCACATCTTGTCCTTCTTTTCCCTGATAACTCTGATTATTCACTGATCTTAAGGACTGGGCTCAAAAATTCTTTTTTTGTTGTTTGTTTGCTTCTTTTTTCTTTTTTTTTTATTAACATATAATGTATTATTTGCTTCAGGGGTACAGGTCTGTGAATCATCAATCTTACATAATTCACAGCACTCTCCATAGCACATACCCTCCCCAGTGTCCGTCACCCCGCCGCCCCCAACCACC
>CM052889.1:77203923-77249126 GCA_028534135.1 Potos flavus | reverse complement strand
AGAGAAAGAAAGAAAGAAAGAAATCATGGTCAGCAGTGTGTGGATTATTTGGAATGACCTAATCACAGATAATAGGGAATAATCGGATGAGCTTCTTCTCTACGTTCTTTTTCCTCACTCCCCTATTCTTTGTGGGATGAACCCGCCCCCCCCCACACGCATTCTTGGTCACACGACTTTCATCGCTAAGGGCACACAGGCCAGATTAATGTCCGTTGCCCCCAGGGAAAGCTGCTTTTCAGTACCTGGACTGATTAACGAGCTTCTCCACCAAAGGCGGATTCCGGCACGAGGGTTGAAAAGTGCAAGGAAGATTATGTCCCTTTTAACCAAAACTGTTATATGTTGTAAGGGCCACGATATCTATAGGATTCTGGCACTGTAGCAGATTGACCTGAGACAAGAGACTGTATCGGTGTTTCTGGAAACCCCGTTTGGAAAAACACCTGCCAGTTGGGCTTTGCTTGTATGAGGCATGTGTTTCGAGGGTATTTCTGAATTAAGTATCATAAGAATCCAGCGGGGTTTTTAGCAATCCCACATGGACGGAGGGGCAAAAATTGTGTTCACAGCGGCCCCAAAACTCCTATTCTTGAAGGGCCACAGCCCCGAAGGGACAGGAGGCACAGAGGGGTGACGGCACCCTCTGATTTCGCTCTCTTAACATTTGCCAGACTGACCCCGCACAGCGGAGGGCCCCGCACAGCGGAACGCAAAACTGCTGAAACACAGAGCCCTCGACGGCATCGTCAAAGTGCTAAGGAGATGACCGTCTGAGACGGCTCTTATTTTATCCTGTTATGAAAATGAAAAAAAACTGAGCCTGTCTCTTGCTCAAGCAGCCCAGCTGTCATTGGACAGAGCTGGGCTTTGAATCTAGGTTTGATTTTGCCGAAAGCGCTCGGCCCCTGAAATGCTCCAAGGTCACGTCCACGGGCTCCCCTGAAGTCCCTTGTCAGAGCTCCTTCTCTAGGATGCTTGGCATGAACTGGTCAACGGCCAGGATGGAAAATATGAATGGGTGGGGGTTTCCTTTGGGGGGCAATGAAGATGTTTTGGAAGTCAAGGGATGGTCGCACATTATTTGCGAATGTGTTTAATGCAACTGAATTATTCACGTTAAATGGTTAATTTATGTTACGCTAGTTTACCTCGATATTTTAGAATTACGTGAGCCTTAACCCTGGCCCGATAAATTCTCCATGCCTCAATCTGTTCATTTATAAATGTTTCTAAATAGCTAACCGCAACAGTCTCATTATGAGGTTCAATAGTGGTTTAATACATGACAACCATT
This sequence comes from Potos flavus, assembly GCA_028534135.1. Classification (NCBI taxonomy): domain Eukaryota; kingdom Metazoa; phylum Chordata; class Mammalia; order Carnivora; family Procyonidae; genus Potos; species Potos flavus. The sequence continues at coordinate 77,247,829 of CM052889.1, read as the reverse complement.
TATAAATTAGGAAGCATTGCAGAAATACTGGCTGCTGTTCGCATTTCCTCTGGTTCTTTCTGATGGTATTGCTACCATTGCCGATTCTAGAGGAATTATCGGAAATTGTCATAGATTTAAGATGGGAGCGATTGAGGTAGCTACAGTCATTCATTGAGCAATGCTTAGCAAAGAGAGATTAGCAATGTTTCCCTCATTCCTTTGCCTTGAGTGTGTCCTCCCCGCCTCCCTAGATCCACTTTGCACCCTTCCCCTCCCAGCCCTACTCAGCGCTTGGGAGGCTGGCCTCTCTGGGCTGCATTCCAACTTCCAAAGTGTGTAGTCTACTCAAGCAGAGGAAGAACTCTGGGGGCTCCGGGAAACAAGAGCAGAGAGAGGCGGGGTATTTACTGCCCTCCCTCCCTCCCTGCCGGCCGTGGCTCATAGGGACCCCTGGACACATTTTACAAATAAGACAATGGAAGCAAAGGCACACAGACGTTATGTAACTTGAATAAACTCAGGATCACGTAATGGGCTCTAAAGCCCAAGCCCATAAACTGGTTTTCTACTCAGTGGCTCCGTTCTTTACTCTCTAACTTGGCTTCAGCGACAGCTCTGGGACTTACCCACCAGCTCCACCAAGTTGGGCTGCGAATGTGCTCAAGCTCGAGTAAAGACATCATCCCCAGTGACCAAGCCGACTCTCAAATTGGAGCGAAATGACCAAGAACACAATCCTCTTCATCTTCTTGCTACAGAATCCGCATCCCGGGCTTCTGCAGAGCACACTGTTATCAGACGCAATTAACCAGTGGGAATTGGGTAAAAAAAATCAAGCAGTCTTGGAAACATTTCCCTCCCTTTCTAATTTTTAGGGCAAATTGAAAGAAAAAATGCAGAGACAGATATTTCAGGATTGGCGGGAGGCGAGGGGGAAACTCCTAAAACCAGCCCTTGAAATGCTTCCAGGATGGTAAGCCAGAGCAGAAAAGCATGGGAGCCCAGCATCCACAAGTCACCCACAAGTGGCAAGATGGCACCACGACACCGTCAAGTCTACCCCAGGTGGGTCCAGGATGGAAGAAGGCTCCCGGGGTCTGGCAGAGATGACCCCAGATCTGCCAGGGGAAGACCCTTACCTAGCTGAGTAATGACAATAACCAATCGTGGGAATGTTGTCTCAGATGCCCTCCAAAGGTTTAGGAGGAATTTATTACAAACGACTTCACAGCCACCTGGTTAGAGGAGTAAGAGCGGAGGTCTGGGCTTTGTTTGTTCATAGAGGGAAATTTGGGGTAGACATAGAAGGTTCTGTGGGATCCTAATTTTTCTGTTTTATTCTTTTAAAAGGAATTTTCCCCACATTATTTTCATGGTGATGATGAGAAACCACAAGTATAATTTGAACAGTGGCGGTGTGCTAGGCGTCGTGTTTCCGATTACGTGTATTTTCTCATTTCATACCTTAACAACCTAAAGTAGGCAAGTAGAAAATACGAAAGTGCAGATTTACAAGAAGAAAGAAGAATTTGGAATACCAGCACCCGTAATGACCTGGGTACTGAGGGTCGTCGAGTTTCCGTGAGCCCCGTGCTCCCAGCGAGCAGAAATGGTCAGGAAATCCCGCCTACCCTTACAGTTTACTGGAAGAACACCCTTCTCCATATGGTTTCGATGAGACGGCACCTGACCCCTGCTCTCCTTTCTTGGCCCCCACCCCTGTGCTGTAGAAGAAGGAGAAACCTCTCCTAACCTCCCCTCCTGACAAGCAGCTGACCTCAGGAAGAATATTCCTCCATCAATGGCGATACCAATCCACCAGCTCATTCCATCCCCGACACCTGACTCTTCCTGCCTCGGGGACTCCTCCTTAGAAAAGAAAAGCTCTTTTTCCACCTGCAGCTGGAGAGCTTGGCTGATCTCAAGGGTGGAGCATTTCCCTAGTGCCACGACCCTTTTCCCTCTCACTGAGTCCCCCTACCCCTTATCTGAATAATCATTTTGCATAAAGCTTCTCCTTACCTGAGTCTAGATCTGCTTTTAGTTGACACTATCTCTATCTCGGGAAGGAAAAAATAATGAATGGGGTTAGGTGGAGATGCAGTCTTTGTGAAGGACAGCCTCATTCGGGTTCACATTTACTCCTAACTAGACCCAAATACAACGTGGAGGGTTCAACAAACTCCTAAACCCCCATCCTCTTCGCCCTGGTCGTACCCGCTGTTGAATGAGCCTCTTAGACTCCAGGATTTCAGCCAATTCCCCCGGCACTTGCCTCTGGAACAGACAAAATCTTGGGTCTGGGTCTCTATAAAACTCTGGATACCAGCCTGCTAATTATTTACTAGTAAACCCAGTCGCTGTGATTTGCATTCATTCTTTCCTCGTTGTCCTCAAGGGGAGGGTTAGTTACCTTTGAATTATTTCAGAATTACCTAACCTGCCAGGAGTGAAAGTAAAAGCTTGTCATTCTTTTATTTCCATTGATTCTTCTGTCAATGATCAATTTTTTTTTCATGCGCTTATTAATGATTTTTAGCTCTTCTCCTGAGAATTGCCTTTTCGGTGCGATATTGAGGCAGAATGAACGAATTACACTAGTATTTTAACCCCTTGCCTGTCTTCTCTGAACTAGTGTGCCTATGACCACATTATTTTGGCCACGTCAGGAAATGTTAATTACGAAATGGGAGTCTGAGCTCCTTTCAGAAAGAATAACAATTTTCAAAATATCGGCCATTCCTCTGTCCTCTGCTTTGGTCTCTGGGCATGAGCAATATTGTCTATTTTCAAAGTGAGCTGCCTAGAAGAGATTATCCTCAGCTCTGCCTTTTTTGGGCAGTGTTAATCTAGCAAATGCCCATGAACCGACTTGGAACCAGCCATTTATCTAACGCTCTTCTCCCTGCCAAACCACTGAAATAGCTAACAAGTCCCAGTATTGGCTTATTTGGGGTTTTACTTTCTCCTTAAAGGCTGAAATATCAAAAGTTAGTGGGGCATCTAGAGGGTTAAAAGGATGATCTATTCTATGAAGAAAGCAGGTGTTACACCAAATGTCAGGAGGGTCTAAATGTAAATGTCTAGCCAGAAAAACCTGCAAAAGCAAGTTTACGGATCAATAGCCTACCCCAGTGCAATTTGCCTGAGTGTTTCACGTCCTTTCTTGCAATTGATCCTGACCTTTGGACGCGGCATGCCTGTTACAGACAGAGAAATTGGGTCTAGTGTGAGCAAGTCATGGAGGAGAACGTGGATCCCAGTCATCAGACTGTGGACATCGTTCTTTTTGCAGCCCGGACTTCTGGACCACTTTTCTAAAGATAGGTGCGCACTGCCTTCTAGCTCTCTCCTTGGGTTGGTTCCTATAGGGATGCCTGATTTTATTTATTTATGGCAAAGAGAGAGCGAGAGAGGGAACACAAGCACAGGGGGAGCTGGAGAGGGAGAAGCAGGCTTCCCGCCAAGCAGGGAGCCGGATGCGGGGCTCGATCCCAGGACGCTGGGATCATGACCCCAGCCGAAGGCAGAGGCTTAACTCTGAGCCACCCAGGTGCCTCATCTTTGCTATTTCTTAACAATGTGATTGCTCTAGGGACAAGAAGTCCTAGCTCCTTGGCAGAGCTAGCACAAAGATAGACCTCGAAGAGCCTGACCAAGGCTTCCCCACAAGGTCCCCCCTGCTTAGGACCGCCTGGGGACATCTGATAACTGTAATGACTTCCTGCTGCCTGGGAGCAGAGACGGGCCCTTTGTAAAACATTCCTACGTGGCCCGGGCCCCTTTGCGAAGCGGACATCAACATCTCTGATTTGAGGTTGGCAAACACGTCCCCAAGAGCGAGGAAAGCGGGAGGAAAGCGAAGATACGCTCCCGGTCAGGGGCTCTCCTATTCTTTTCCAGAAGAGGATGGAGAGAAGAAGGTCAGGGCCTGCTAGGCATCTGGGTGCCCCTGCTGGATTTCAGACGTTGTGAAAAGAGTCCGTGAACCAATGCCAGGGTCTCTCCGGTCCCCCGGGCTCTCACTGTGCGAAGAATCATCGCACCAGATCATCGTGGGGCGCGCGTTGTGGTAGACCCCTGTGACAGTCACTTCTCGACGAATGAGCTTTCTTTACAAGCAAAGCAGGACAATGACAGACACCCTGATATTTAGGATTCCAGGGGAGGAGACCCCACCCCTCCCCTAACCTCAGCCAACCAGCTCGCGGGGCCCTCCGGGGATCCTCGCGCCCCACCCGGCACCAACCGAGAACCAGCAAAGCGGGGTGCAGCTCCCTCCGCCCACCTCCTGCTGCCAACCGGAGCCGGAGGCGGAGCCCAGGACAGAGCCTGGTCTACGGGCGCCCCGCACTGGGCGAAAGCTGCACAGAGAAGCAACTCACCGCCGCCTTCCTTCCCCGCAGGTGCTGCTCCCCGGAACCTGGGAGACGAAGGTCTGAGAATTGGCGTGCCTGGCACCGAGCGTCAGCAAAGATGGGGTGCTCCCCGCTGCCGGGCCCTGCCCCCAGGGAGCCTGTCGATGGCCCCGGGGCCCCTGTTTAGGGAAAAGGTCCCCAGGAAGTGGCACCTCTCCCCCTCCTTTCTGGTCACTCCCCCCAAAGCGCTTGAGGGGCTGAGCCCTGCCTGTTGGCCGTGCCCACCCCTAGGCAACCCTCTCAGAGAGGTGTGACCCCCTACCCACCCACTCCAGCACGGGGACCAGCCCCTCCAGGAGCTCCGGGCACCGTCCCTTCCCAGTAATGGGCAAAACCACCAAGAGGCTGTGCCTTCTCTCGCCCTTCATCTCCTCAGGAAACGGTGGAGCACTGATCCCAAAATCCTAAAAGTGTTCTTCAAATGAGTGGCATTGGGGGGGGGGGGGGCATGCGTACTTCACTTTCCTTCTCTCTTGTACTGTAAGCAATCAAAAAATAGTTCTTGAGCAATGATGTGCCGTCATCCTGCCGGTTCTGTCCCTCTTTAAGCTCCCAGCCACTGTGCAAGGTGGATGTGATGGTCCCCACTATCCGATGGGGAAATAGAGGCTCAGGGGGCCAGCCCAAGGTCAGATGGCGGGCAACACGCAGCCAGAAACCAAGACAGGGATCTCCCAGAAGGAGGGAGAGAGGGAGAGAGGGAGAGAAGGAAGGAAGGAAGGACCCACTTCTGTGGCCGAATCAGTCCAGGCAGCCATCACCAGCTCTGGCCTCCTCCGACATATCTGCAGGATCTGACCCCGCCGTATAATCCAGGAGTGGAAGCTGGAGACCACAGCAGCGGGGCGCTGCCGTCCCATCGGGCCATGTGTACAAAAATCAGCCACGTGTGGGGAGGCGCTCCAGAAGGAGCGGCGTGACCTGGCTGGGACATCTGGTCCTGCTGGTGCCGAATTCACAAAGAGACAAAGGGTCGGTACCATGGCGGGCTGGCGACAGCCTATCCGATGGACCCACCCTGCTACCGGGCCAGGTCCGCAGATGGGTCTGAGGGGTCGGGGGGAGAAGGGGCGGGAGCACCTGCAGCCAGCACCGTAGGTCCTGGTTTGGCTGCGGGCGGAACCTCAGGGAGCCCCTCATCGAGGGACTCATACTCGCGTCCCCATTTCTCGGCTTGGCTGTGCGCTCCTCACACATCCTGTGATCTCATTTTCCAAAGACTAAGTGATGTGGAATGGAGCTCAGACACTGACATTTACAGAGGGTTACAGGACTAATAATATTAATGATATTCGTGTTAGTTCAACGTTGTTTTTGTGCAGATTTTAATTCATGCTGCACTCAGCCCCGGGGCATAAGTTGAAGATTTTTTTTAGAAAGCTTCTTAGTAAATGTCTTAGTTAATGGAAACCAAAACAAGCCCATGACCCTTTTCTCTAACCTTGAAATTGCAAAGATTGACAATGAACTCTGTAATGGGGCTCTCTCCGCTTTGCATGGCATTTGAGAGCGGAGTTATCTTTCCCGTGATGATACTCCGCCCACAAAGCGTACATTCCCGTCTCTTTTTCTTTCATAATAGGACATCACAAACAAACTCAAAGGAACCGAGTAACTATAAGCAATCCGCGGCTAGAAATTAACGGCGTTTCTCGCATTTCTTGTCTAGAGTAAATAGCATTCCTCGTCCAAGGATGCGAGCTATTGACATGGTGGTTTTTAATTTGTCAAATTTATTCACTTAATAAGTACAGAGCGAGTCTCTTTGCTGTGTTGGGCAGCAGGCTAGTGTCTGGAGATGAAGTGAGAATGAACGGAAGGGTCTTCCTCCTTTTGATCCAAGGTCAACCTTGGAGACAAAAAGGCAACCATACCTTTTTCTTCGGCGGAGTGGCAGTTCAGGGTTAAATCTGTTTGCCTGGCACAGTGTGCGTTCTTTAATTAAATTAATCATCAACATTGAAATACGATATTACATATAAAAATAGCCACTGCTTCTTCCTTTTAAAATCTGGAGGAGAGGCGCCTGGCTGGCTCAGTCAGTAGAGCATGTGACTCTTGATGGATCTCAGGGTCATGAGTTCGAACCCCACCTTGGGTGTAAAGCTTACTTTAAAGAAGAAAATATGGAAGATTAATCAACTTTGAGTCCACGTTGCCTGCAGACAGACGCCTGGAGGGGAGTGCTAGCTGCTCTATGATGGGGCGCACGCTTGCTGCTTTCCCTGCCTGCTCCTGCCTCTTAACTTGCCTCCCCCGCTAACATTATATTTAGCAAAGTGACTTCCAAAAAAAAAAAAAAAGGTAATTGTGCAAATAATTTCATCTAGTTATGTCTGTAATCGCATATCGAAGGAAAAGTTAAAGAGAGAGTTATGTGTCAGATGGGGGTCTCCCTTAGGCTCAGGTCCCAGCCCCGAGACCCCTCCCAGGTCAGGTTGCAGGACTGAGCACTGACACGACCCACGACCCGGGGGGTCAGGCTTCGCATCCACAGTGAGCTTTACAGGTTGAAGTCATTTCACGCTCCATTAAATAACTACTTGCCTTTGCTTGGTAATGTGCATATTAATCTAGCTAAATACAGCTGTTGCTGAGAGCCGACCTACGCCAAGAATTCTGTGTACAAGGTCCAGACAAGACCTTGACCTATTGTGAGGATTTTAAAACGGTTGAAAAATCATCCTGCGGCAAAGAATAATGTCCGTCCCGATATTTTAACTTGAAGCAAGATCGTGAGCTATTATGGTATTCAACTACCTAAATGCTACAATGCTACCGGGCAAGTGTTCCCGGGTCTGACATATTAATCTACTTCACATTTAACAAATGATGCTGTGTCTTTACAGAGTGGCACCCATTGGAGGAGGCCAGGGCTCATGCCATTCAGCCTGTCCCCTGCCTGCTCTGAGCACCTCCATTAATTCAACTATTACTGATATAAAAGGAACACATTTAAATGCTTCAAGAAAAGAAAGCACCTGCAGCTTTCAAAAGACGTATCTCAAGGACAGGGAAAAGCACATGAAGATAAATCTGCCTTTCGTTTTATTCCATCTTCAATAGGTGGATTTTGGAACCCTAACAGAATTACTTCATCTTCAATAAAATTCCAGCCCATCGTTGCTTCATGGCTGGGGAAGACTTCTCTATTAACCTTTCTTCATGAAAGCAAAGGAGCGAGGACAATGGGTCTGACAGCTGGCGCTCACCAAAGCCACGTGTGGCCGTGAGTGGTAACATAAAAAGCCACTATTCCAGGACCACAGTTTGTGACACAGCCCCCAAGTGCAAGACCCAGCGGGAGGCCCTGGAGGTATGTTACCTCTTTGTCGTCTTCGTAAAAATAATAGCAGCCCACTTTATCAAGTACCACGTTCAGACATGGTTCCACGAATGATGTCCGGGTCATCGCATGGAATACTTACACTGCTCATCTTACCGAAAGGGAGTCTGCAGGAAGTTGATGGGCACCAAATCCAACAGTGTATCCTTGCAGAAGTAGGGAACAGAACATGGGTCTACGCATGTGTCAACATCAGCCGCCATGTTGGCGAGCCCAGGTGTGTGCCCAGCATGGTCACGGCCTTGGATGGTGGCCGCCGGAGCCACCATCCGACAGCAGTGCGGTGCGAGATGGCTGAACATCCCGGCCGCTGAGCCCAGGCCACCCACACAGATCCAAGACAGATCATAAATGATCCTGTTAAGCCACTGAGACATTAAGGTTTTTTAAAGGATTTTATTTATTTATTTGAGAGAGAGAGAGAGAGCGAGCATGAGCACAAATGGCGGGGAGAGCAGCAGAGGGAGAGGGAGAACCAGGCTTCCCGCTGAGCAGGAATCCCGACCCGGGGCTCGATCCCAGGACCCTGGGATCATGACCTGAGCCGAAGGCAGACACCCAACCGGCTGAGCCACCCAGGCGCCCCAAGCCGTTAAGTTTTGAGTATCCAGATATATTTGAACATCGTGTCCCAAACACATGGGCTGTGTCTCCAAAACCATCAGTCATTCCGCATACCCTATATGTTGGCATATGATGTCATGCACACAGGTGTGTTTTGAAATGTGCGCATTTCCATCCATCCATGTAATGGGCTTTCTAACGAGAGCTTATCACACCTGCTCATGTAAGGAACTGTGACCTCAGCTCCCTGGTGCTCATACTAAGTGAGGGCAGTGCAAACACCATCCTCCACGGGTCTCCAAACAGCTGCACGGGCTTCAATTAATTTTGAAAGCATCCATGGGTTAGAGTGGTTTTAATCTTCAAAGCAGGGAATTATTTTCTCCCCATAGAGTAAAAATCGTGCCTCTCTTCCGTGATCCCAAGGAATGAATGGTGCATAGAGTAATAGCTTGGAACGCACACTCTGCAACCCGGTCCCCTGCTCCCCATCCAAAGACTGTCATTCTGCCTGTGATTTCCGACACATTTATTTCCTTTCTTAGTACAGCTTTATTGAGATACGAATCACCTCTAAATTGCAGATCATTTCCGTAAATCCCCATAGAAATCCATACCAAAGGGCTGGTCTGGGCATGTCTTTTAATCTCTCAGGGACTCTACTTCCCCATCTGTAAATGGGCATGGTGATAGGGACTTCTTTTTGGGGTCCCGGTGAAGATGAATGAACTGAATCTCTAGCCGGCGTTTAGGACCTGTTTCTGCAGCATTAAACATTCATAGCGTTTCCTTATCTCACGAGTTCACCAACCTAGGACCCCTCCCTACTCTCTCTTTTGGGGGGTTTTATGGAGACTTCAGTACAAAGGCAGGATTGATTCGAGGATTGGCCATTGGAAATGGGTTGAGCTTCCGGGAGGTCAGGGGAGGAAGCCGGAAGTTCCAACCCTCTATTCAAGGTTGGCGGGAACCATGGCAACCAGCCCCCCATCCTTAGGCGTGGTCCGATTGCTCCATTAACATAACAAGAGGACACCTTCCTAGCTCTCATCACTTAGGAAATGCCCGGGGTTTTAGAAACTCTGTGCCAGAAACGGGATGAAGACCAAAGACACATTTCTTATTATAATTCACAGTATCACAACCTGAAACACCTTTTTCACTATTCTATTCTCAGCTGCATCTGCTCGTTCTTTCCGACTAAACACAATGAGTGTCTTTTAGAGGGGCCCCTCACGGAGCACCCTACGGAAAATAGGCTTTTCTTCCTTACTCTCTGTCACAGACCCCCTGATCATTTGTCACAGCCCTATCCCAGCTACGGTGATCAGTTCGTCTCTTTGTTTACCTGATTAATGCCCACCTTCCTCCCACTGTCGTTTTCCGGGGACTCACCCGGGTGAGGACCCATATTTCTTGCTCAAGAAATAGTTGTCAAATGAGTAAATTAGTGCATTAAATTTTTTTTTGATCACTGCATAATATAGGTCTTTCTATGCACTACGCTTATGGATTATGTGACATTTCTGCTGATTCTAATTTTCAGCTATTTAAATGTGTGTTTGCGGTGTTTTTGCGGGATCCATGCTGAGACCCAGAATCCCACCGCATTGACTTGGGCACACACTCTCACGTTAGTGATTCAGGAAGAGGTAGAAGGAACAGGGGAGTGTAAGACCGTGCAAGCCACAGTTGGGGCTACTGATCCCCTCCCCACAGAGACGCAATGGCCCTGGGACCCACAAAGGCACAAAACCTCAGAGAAAGTTCGAGTACTCTTTACATTCCCAATTAGGGATTCTGAGAACTGAGTGAGGCAGGCCGCTCTAGAGAAGACTGTATTTCCTATTTGAGTTTGTGGTGTTTCAGAGCACACGTCTATAGTTTGGGCCATATTTGTCCTCACTGGCTAACGAAGTCTGAAATATACAAGTGTCGGAAAAAACTCCGCATGAGCTTCATCCAGCAGAATCTTTGCTTATCTCTCATGAATGAATAATGCTGAGTTGGTGGAAGCCTAGCTTACGCTGCCTTATGAGAAAAAGTCAATTTATTTGTACTCCATGACTGTGTTATTCTATCTTTTGGTAAATAATAAAAGAAATCTTAAAATAATAAAAATGAGTTAAAAAAATAAAACCCCTTAGATAGCAATTAATTGAGTCTCTGATGATTAAAGATTTGTTTACACGCATTCGCTCGACCCAAGCCCTTAATTCAAGTTCCAGTCATGTCTAAGAAGAAAACTTGCTATCAGATTTGCTTGTTTGTTTTACTGCTTAAGAAAAAAGGAAAAAAAAAAAAGGCATTACCATGTTTAGAGAAGATTTAATCCTTCAGTCTGGGTGATGATTCAAATATTCCCCTGAAAGTGTCCCTGCGTCTCAACATTAACTGATGAGCTGTCAATATCAAGAAAGAAATACTTTATCAAAAGGAAAAGCAACGTTGGGGCCCCCGGCTGGCTTGGTCGGTGGAGCGTGTGGTTCTTGATCTCAGGGTTGTGAGTTCAAGCTCTCTGTTGGGTGTAGAGATTATTTATTTATTTTTTAAGATTTTATTTATTTATTTGACAGAGAGAGAGATTACAAGTAGGCAGAGAGGCAGGCAGAGAGAGAGGGGGAAGCAGGCTGCCTGCTGAGCAGAGAGCCCGACTCAGGGCTTGATTCCAGGACCCTGAGATCATGACCTGAGCCGAAGGCAGAGGCTTTAACCTACTGAGCCACCCAGGCGCCCCTGAGATTATTTTTTAAAGGTTTAAATAAGTCAAAGTAACGTTAAATAGAAGGAAATCGAAAGTAGAAAATGACCACACACACACACACAAATCACAATGGACTGCTTCACTGGCAAATTTATGCAAAGGAGAAATAATAAAACACTCATTATCAAATCCACCAACCACCTCCCCTCCTCGAGTGCGATCTTTCTAAATCTCCAAAACACACTTCCACCCTGCCAGATCTTCTGTGCTTCTAAACGCCCTGTGCATGAAGACCATGATCGCTTTACGGCGTCTCTGGAACCAGCTCCTCATTTGCTGCACCCTCCTTGAACTTGGGCAAAAATGAAGACTCAAGGGGTCTTCCTGGATGGGTCCTCATGTCCGCCTTGCGGTTCGTAAGCCCGGAATCCAGACTCTCGGGCGATGGCCCCATCATCCTTCCCTCAGCCACTTCACGATGAATGAAATGCTCACAAAACCAGCTTCTTTGGTGCGTCCACACCCCCTCGCTTGCTGTTTGTCTTATTTTCCTCATCGCTGACCTTGAAACCTTGGCATATCTCCTGGATCTGTAGGTGGGCACACCTTGCTTTCCTGGGAATCCACCCGAAAACCAGGGCAAGGACGAGGGAGTCAGTGCCTGTTTGTTTGTGATCATCTTACCTGCCGCCATCTTGTCCTTCCTTCCCCAGGAAAGGAATTCCCACTTGGCAAAAGTTCCTATAAGCCTCCAGTTGAGAGGACAGAGCCCCTCGTCTTGTCGTTCTCCCCACGTGGAGTAAGGTGAGCAGCCACACTGCAGGGCAATTACCTGACTGTCGCCTCCTTCCAGACTCTTCCCAGCATGAGTCCCTTGCTTTTGAACAACTAGGAACTGTTCGAACCCCCTTGTCATCTTGTCCTTGCAGAATAGCAGAGGCCAGTGAGAGCCATGAAAATCAGAGATGGAGAAAGACAGTGTGAGTTTTAAGAACTTTGAACTCTTTATTTCCTGCAAACTTTCCTATGAACTCTGTGTCCCAGGTGGCTGGGCAAACACTTGAGCCTTGAAATGAAATTTTGGAGTATTCGGTACTTCACAGAGACGAAATCCATCATGAACTCATGTCATAAACTTCAGCCTTTGGCATTTTGTGATTTTGAGATTTTTTTTATTGCACCAACTGTTTTTATACTTTATCTTTGATGTTATTTGTGTTTGCTTTCTGTTTTGTGTAATCTTTTTGGAAAAGGAGTGTTATGTAAGCCTCTGACTCAGTGAATAGGACTGAGATTTTAGGGTTCTTTGGTGTATGTAAATTATATTAGAATTTTGTTTGATATTGTTATTTTCAAGATCATATCATTTTAGACAATGCTCTTTCTGGTGGAGAATATACTATCTAATCGTTCTTTAGTAAGCATCATTGGTATGTGGGGTACCCCCAAGGAGTTCATGATCCTGTAAACATTTTTCTTGCAAAATCTTTAAAAAGAAAACGTATCTTTTTATTTATTGAATGATCATTAATATGTGGGCAAAGGGCTCACACAGAGATTCTGTAAAAGAAGAACTAACTATATTGAGCAAGGTTATACTAGAACCTGCTTTATTGTTAGTCAGATTCATAGTAAATTTTTTGTCTTTTTCCATGAAATAAGAAATATTTTTTAAAAAATACTCCTTGCTGGGGGCACCTGGCTGACTCAGTTCAGAGGAGCACGTGACTCTTGATCTCCAAGTTGTGAGTTCGAGCCGCACGTTGGGGGTGGAGATCACTTAAAAATAAACTTTAAAGAAATTAAACATTAAAATAAAATACTACTTACTGGGAATATTAAGATTGTCACATTATTCATCACTGGCTGAGAACATATTAGTAATAGTAACAATAACAAGTGCCCAAACCCTCTACAGCTTCCCAGACTTTGTATCTTTGAAAAAGAAGATAAAATCTTCACGAAGTAGAGAACTAAGCATAATGAGACTGCAAAAATATTTTTAAGATTAAGACAATATGTATCAGATATGAGGAAGAAAACTGCTACCCACTTAATAATAAATGAAATCTAGGCACTCCTGTGTGGCTCAGTCAGTTAAGCATCTGCCTTCGGCTCAGGTCATGATCTCAGGGTCCTGGGATCAAGCCCCGCATCGGGCTCCCCGCTCAGCAGGGAATCTGCTTGAAATTCTCTCTCTCCCTCTTCCTCTCCCCCCACTTGAGTGCATGCTCTCTCTCTCTCAAATAAATACATAAAATCTCAAATATAATAATAATAATAATAAATGAAACCTAAAAGTTATCACTGAACATTCTTATGAATTTGAATATTTAAAAAACAAAAAATGAATCAATAGACCAAACTGAAATAATGGTGATAGATTAGTAATGGTATCTATTATATATTTACGGGACGCCTGTCTGGGCTCAGTCAGTGGAGTGTGTGACTCTTGATCTTGAGGCTGTGAGTTCGAGCCACATGTTGGGTGTAGAGATTACCTAAAAATAAAATCTTTAAAAAAATGTATTATATATTTAATGGAGAAATGAGTAATATTCCGTTATCTTAGAAACTGATATATTTTAGAGATAATAATACAGGCTAACCCCCCCCATGGTTAGAGCATTTGAATCACACCCCAGACTCCTTCCATCCTGTGGCTCCCCTGTTTTTTAAAGATGTTACGTTTCTTAACGTAAGTAAAGACTTCCCTTTTGATTCTTAACCTACCTCAAACTGGCTTACGTTGGGGAAACCAAGAAATCAACACCCGAAGGAACATGCCAGTTCACGATTATAGAATTATTTACGTTTATGATTGAGCCAACAAAATGAGAATGCATACATTCAGGCAGGCCACGAGTGGCTACAGAGTGCAGTGTATTTTCGGCTCTATTTATCAGAAATGATTGATACCGTTGTTACACCATCTGACTTAGAGGTTCATTGTTCATTTCCTTCCTTGGTTACATTTTTTTCTCAGCTCCTAGGCAGGGCCCCACAGTGTATCTACTTGAAGGTTCAGATGATGGTCACATTCTTCTACGCCCTTTTTTAAAGCCAGCTGGAGTCTGTCCATATTTACCAGTCCTTCAGTGAATATGTATCTTAAGAGTATCTATCGTGGGGATGTCTAGCTGGCTCATTTGGTAGAACATGCAACTCTTGATCTCCGGGTTGTGAGTTTGAGTCCCACATTGGGGATAGAGATCACTTAAAATCTTAAAAAAAAAAAAAAAAGTATCTACCGTGTAATAGACATTTCTGTAAATGCTAGGAATATCTTGGTAAATAAAACACAGATTCTTTTCCCTCAAGGACCTTAAATTTTAATGTGGGTAGAGAGACAATGATTTTTTTTTAAGGCTATAAAAAGAACATATTGACGTGACTATCTACCAGATTGGGGGATGTTGGAATTTACATGCCTTCTAGTCCTGATTGGCATTTGAAAAAAACAAGACTGTATTCCTGATTTTGGTTTGCAATTTACAGCAAGACACTGAGTCAGGGGCACTTGAGATCATCGCCACCCCCCCCAGGGTCTTAGCATCTCTGTGCACACAGTGAATGATTTTGTGCAAAGGACTGGGTCGTGTTGGTTCGGATCAACCCGATTTTCCCCTCCGAACGGACATCATGTGTCTTCTCCACAACTGCTCATTTCCATTCGTGGAATATTCAATGAAGGGCAGTGATGGTCGGCTCTCCTCATTCCTTTCCATCTCAACCATTGATGTCTTTGCCCTCCACTCAATTACACGGAGGAGAACGCCACGGGATATTAGATGGTTTTGCTAGGGGCGCCTGCCTGGCTCAGTGGGTGGAACACGTGACTCTCGATCTCGGAGTTGTGAGTTCGAGCCCCACGTTGGGTGTGGAGATTGCTTAAAAATAAAATCTTAAGGGAAAAAAAAAGATTGTTTTGCAACAGTCATGCATTCATTCAGACTCCTAATTATTCACCATACTAGACACTGTGTTAAGTATTTTACATCTATTGTTTGAGCGAATTTTCATACCAATCTCATGAGTCAAGGACTATTATTATTCCTGTTTGACAGAGACAAAGACGTAAAGCTTAGGGGACTTAATAAAATATCAATAGCGAGAAAGCTAGTAACAGGCAGACCTAAGATTGCAACTCACAGCAAGTGGTTTCCACTGTAGTCTGATAATTCTCTTAGCATGTTCTTCTCTCCCTCGCTCTCCCTCTGTTTTTTAATGACAGCCCACACTGAAAAGTCTGTTTCAGCTGAAAGATATCTTTAAAAAACCTGGTGATCAGTGATAATCGTGAGGACAGTAATACACACAGCCTCGATGCAGGAGGAGTAGAATTTTGAACTTTCCCAGGACAAGTGAAAACTGGCATCGATAAGGACGTGTAACTTCACAGAGTGACCAAACGCCTCGGGTTCAGGGTCGCACGGAGGCAGGTTTGAATCCAGGTCGGCCACACTCTGGCTGTCTAACCCTCCGTTACTTAGCACCTCCAAGCCTCGGTTTCCCCGGCTATGGAAAGCAGCTGATCCTGAGACCACAGGAGTGTTCAGCCCCGCACGCAGCGCGTCGTAAATGCTCAATTAGCTGTAACTACTCTTGTGTTTGTTACAACAGGATCAAGAAGTTTCCAGGATGAAACAAAAGAGTTCCCTTTCAATCATTCCTCAGGGGCCCCAGGACCTTGGAACCGGCAGGGTCAAAGAATAAAATGCAGACACTAGTGGTAACCGGCCCTGGAGGCAAAGCGAGGAGAGAAGGTGCTCGGAGATTTGGGAAAGAAGGTGGTAAGGAAGACAGGATGAGAATGAAGAGGGGAGGGGGTCCCGGAGGCTCTGACCCCAGAGAGAGCTGCGTGGACCGAGGGCTGAGCCTTAGCCACAGCCAGCCGTGTCTTCCCCCAAATGGTTGTGATGTGTCAGCATCAGAACCAGAAGGGGATCTCGCTTCCCCCTCCAGCTATGGTTCCAAACCCAGATGTCACATCAAGCTAGCCGCACACCCCGACCCTGGCTCGTGCAACCTCGGGGATGTTGTAAAGCCCTTACCTCTCTGTGCTCTCACCTGTCCGGTGGCCAGTCCTAACAGAGCCCACCTCCACGCCTGTGAGGACCCGTGAGAGCCCGCGAACCCCCTGGCTCAGGGAAATCCTCAACTGGCCTGTCACTGCAGCTAGTTCTGCCATGACTACTGCAGAGGTCCCAGCACCTGCGGGAATGTTGGCAAAAATAGGGCGCTGAGGAAACCAAAAACCAAACTTATAGATAAAGAGTAACTACTACAGAGGCATTCAATTATGTTTATGACGAATTTAAAATACAAGGCACCTGGCCGGCTCCGGGGGTAGAGCTAGTCACTCTTGATGCCAACATCATGTGGTCTCGAGTTCGAGCCCCATGTGGGGCTTAGAACGTACTTAAAACACACAACACACACACACACTTAATATGGTAAATATTGACATTTAAAGGGGAAAAATGCAGCATACAAAGTCGTGTGTCAAATAGGATGACAAAAAATATGAAAGGCTCAGAAAAAAGGAAGCATGAAATAGACCGATATGCTCACAAGCTTCGCTTCTGTTTGAATAAGTTTCCTCACTTTATTTTTCTGCACGTCTCAATAACTTTCTATAATCTGTATTATTTTATACTGATGAAAGGAATTTGTATTTTGCAAATAATAATAATAATAATGGAGGGATTCTTAATTTCTAGTTGCCAGCCATTATCTACCTTGTGAAGAACCCAGGCTACCTTGAGACCTTGTCCTTTCCTCGTGCATGGGAAAGTGAGAAGAATCATTAATCAAAGGTATCATATGTGCTCTCTCTGCCAGCCCTTCGGATCAGAGGAGGCATCATCCAAGTGCAACGTTAGCAGCTAAAGCACCACTCTGAGAAGCGGGGACAGCATCCATACCCCTTACATTACGTTACATAAATTATAGGGCTTTAGGGAGGAAAGGTTGCGTCAAAATTAAATTGATGGTAAGCACTGATAAACGGGGTTCCCGCACCGCTGGGCATGCAGTGATGAGAGATTTCACTGTTGAAGATGCACCAGAACGCCGTCTTTCACCAACCTCCGTGGCCGGACGAGAGCGACCGGGCAGCCTCTCCAATTCAACGTCAAGGGGAGGGAAGTTCCTATTCCAAGGGCCAGAATAGCAGGAAAAGGCCAGGGCTGCTGCTGGCAAAGAACAGAAATGATGTCTTCCGAAAGAGGAGCGACACATGGGATCTGAGATTTAAAACGGCAAACAAGTGATAGAGGGGAGGGTTCTGAGTACTCGCGATCAGATTGGAACTGCTCCCTGAACAGGTCCACGAGGAATGTGATGCTCGATTGCTTGTTCCTCCTCCTCCTTTCCCTCATCATGACTATTAATGATATTGTTATTATTAATTCATGGACGGCGGAGTCTATTGTAATCATTTATTTAATATTAGCATTCCTTGTGGTCTAAGCATGCAGAATGCACCTGTTAAAAGGAAAGATTTACCACCCAAGGCCACAGTGCTCACCTCTCGGTGGCTGGGGGGTGTGCACACATTCTGGGGCGCCCCTCGGCCTTGTGTCCTGCCCTCCTCGCTGCAAATGCCCACTTCCCACCTGTCCACACTCCCGGGCATCGCTCTGGGCGAATCCATGCCTCTGACACAACAGTGGCTCCTATCAGAGGAGCTGGTTAATGAAGGGGATGGAAATGGGGCCATAATGAGCTCCTGCATCATAACTGAGTGCAAATCCCGCGATCAGTGCTCTTGACAACTCCACGCGGCACCGAGCCCTTCATTCCGTCCGTGCAATTACTCTAGCCCGCAGACTGTCCACTTCCACTGCCCACTTCTGTTGGGCGTGGAAGTTAGAGCCAGCTCTGGAAGGATTCAACACCGCATGTTTGAAAGCAAAAATGTGGCCGAAGGCTCTAACCATGAGTATTTACCAGAGAAAGAGAATCTCGAAAGTGCGGAGACTCCGTATGACATCTGTGGGCTGTGTGGTCATGGGGTGGAAACGGGCACTTGATTTGCCAACATCAAGGCACTCGGGTCAGCGTAAGCCTCCCCAGAGAAGCAGGACCTTGAAAATCAACCATGCCCCCAAGTTTTTGCAAGCTTTGGAAATCCCTCCGGAGGTAGATTTTTTTTCAACAGATAATCTGTCGATATTTCAGTACATTTCTCTGAATGATAAGAACCGCATTTAAACATGATCGCCAGCATATCACGCCTAAAATGAGGTATAATAATTTATATCATCGAACACCTCCAAGCTTTCGAGTGTCCTCAAACGCGCGAGCCTGTTTCTAAATCCCTATTGAAGCATGTGCGGTTCTGTTTTGTTTCCATAGATTAGCGTGTTGACATTTCATCCCATTTGGCTTCCATTAAACTCCGCAAATCCTCCGATTAGACTCCCCTTCCCCAAACAGCCCAAGGCTGCTGCTGCTGCCGCCAATCGAGCCCGGGGTCTGGCAGAATTTAAGCTAAAGTGCTCAACAGACAAAACGAGATGGAGTGCATCCTAAAAGACGGGTTTTGTTACCATCGTAGTGGAGGATTAAAGCACTGACCAGAAGCAATCAAACCAGCTTTTATCGTAATGTAAGTAGACACAAAGCTTATAGCCGCCCTAACTAGAGGAAGGGTCCCCGTCAGCGGGGACGGAGGGGGACAATAGCATCCCCGGGACGTGTAGAATTTTCCAGACCCTGTTGGACAACCCCTAACCCATTGACAAGACAACACGCGGGGCGTGTGCCCACCATGTGACTCCTCTCCGTGCTGCCCCCCACAGTCGGCCACTGGTGCTTAGAGACCCCTATCTGCTCGAGATGCCTCTGCTGCTTCCTTGATGGGGTACAGGGTGTTTAAGGGAAGCGTTTCACATCCCACAGCCATCCGGGTAAGAGATTGTTGGAAAAGAACAATAAACCGGAACATTGGCCACGGCTGTCCTTGGTCTTTGGAAGATTTAGAATCCGTTGCTTCAAACCGACCTCGTCCGCCCCCCGAGGCTGGTCCGTCTTCCTTAATAGGAGGGCGGTGGGAACGACGCGCCTCCAGGCAGCTGGGTGAGGGTCTGGGGCCACACAAGCCACGTGTGTCCACGTGGGCTCGTCGAGTTGTGCTAACTAGCAACGGGCGGCTGTGAAATGCATACATTAATTCCAACCTTTATCTTCAAGGTGCTCATACCCATCCTGGAGATGGCTATAGGTGCAAAAGGGAACATACTATAGTTTCAATGAAAACTGAGATATTTAAGGGGGAAAAAAATCAATACACAGAAACAACCAATGCAATATCCCAGCTCTCATTTGCACCCCACCTGCCCCCCAACATCATGCCAAGCACAGTTAAAACCCCTCAACAGGCCACTCGGTCATGAAGGTAGGGATCAGTTTTGCTCTCAGAATCCTCTTTCCAATCCCCCAAACCGTCAATCCAATTGTCACCACCAGAGGTAATCGACACCTGTCCCAGGGCTCCTGAGGGGAATGACATATAGCGATGGACAGGTGTCGATTGTCTTCCTCACGCAAACTCCCCAAGACATGGGGGGGCGGGAGGACAGTGCTGTGTCTATAGTGGAATAAATAATAAACGGCTGTGTGGGGAAAAGGGCAGCAGTTATCAAGGTCCAATCTCCAAAATAATATTTTTGGGGAATAGTTTACAATGACACGTTTTGGAGGAGATGAGGCTTTTTAATTAAAAGTGACGTTCGTCAGAAACATATTCATTGGGGCGCCTGAGTGACTCAGTGAGTTAAAGCCTCCGCCTTCGGCTCAGGTCATGATCTCAGGGTCCTAGGATCGAGCCCCGCATCGGGCTCCTGCTCAGCAGGGAGCCTGCTTCCCCCTCTCTCTCTGCCTGCCTCTCTGCCTATTTGCGACCTCTCTCTCTTTGTCAAATAAATAAATAAAATCTTTTTAAAAAATTAAAAAAATAACCTGCAGCCCACTGACGAATACTTGAGGCGGGCAGAGTAGGACATCCTCCAGGAGCTCCCAACCGTCTTAATGTCAGTGCCTTCCTGGAGGGAAAAACAACCTTAGCTTGACAATAGCTGGGCTTCCGGGATCCTGTGAGTCTTCTCTAACATATGAAAATCCTTCTGGAAACTTCCGTGGTCTTCACCTCCCCCAGCTCCGTAGTCTATAATCAGTCCCTCCTCATAAGCCCAGGGCAGCTCTTTCTGCCCACGGGTCCTGTCCTTGTGCTTTCATAAGAACATCCTTTTCACGGAAGATATCTCAGGAATTCTTTCTTGGCTCTCCGAACCCCACCTCTTGAGACCACATCAGATGCCAGGGGTTAGGGAAGAATACGGGCTCCTGGCCCGAAACAGGAGGGAGATGGGTGTAGTTACACAAGGATGACACAGGGGTCGCTGTGGTGATGGGACTGTCCGTGCTAGACTGCGATGGGGGGTTCCAGGATCCTACACAGGTGAGAAGGCAACATATTACTTGGTACACACAAGCCCGCGGGCACATGAAGGGGTGCAGGATAAGACACCCCAAAATGTGCCCCTTTGGCAAAAAGATTATTTTGAGTTAAAAGTGGTCAAAACCCAGCAGATGCAAGAAAGGCTCTCTGCCTCCCCCAGAACTGCTTACACTGACCTTGGAAAGGAGAGCGGGCACCTGGAAGACAAGTCTTCAAGAGGCCCCCTTAACCGAAGGAACCCATCGGCGGAATAGAACAACCTTGTGGTTTTATTATTTTTTAAAGATTTTATTAATTTATTTGAGTGAGAAAGCAAAAGCAAGAGGGATCGCAGAGGAACAAGGAGAAGCAGACTCACCACGGAGCAGAGAGCCCGATGCGGGGCTCGATCCCAGGACCCTGAGCTCATGACCTGAGCCAAAGGCAGACGCTTAATGACTGAGCCCCCCAGGCGCCCCGAGAATGAGCTTATTTTTCCAAACATCTACCTTCACCTTCTTGCCAATGAGATTTCTCCCCTTTGTATCTTCAGACCCCTGCCTTTTTCCTTAGTTCATAGAAGCTTCCTGATGCCTCGTTGTCTTGGGAATTTCCTGCGTGTGTGGATTCTCTGTAGATACGCCCATTAAATTTGATTTTCTCCTGTCGATCTGTCTCATGTCAGTTGGATTCCAAATTCAGCTGGAAAGACCACGGGGCAGAGGGAGATCTTCCTCCCCGACACACACAGACACACTGCTGGCTACACGTGTCACCGGTACAGATGAAGTAAAAAATGCACATTGCACGAACCCCAACGTCCTGATTGTGATACGACATTACAGGCTTGCAACTGTTACCGTTGCAAGGGACAGGGTGCAGGGGACAGGGAATTATCTCTCGTGGTGATACAAGTGTCTTATTTCTCGAAACTGCCTATGCTTATTCTTTTTTTAAGACACAGAAAAAATTGTCTCAAAGAACTTCATGTCTAACCAGGATAAAAACATCGGACAAACCCGATTGGAAAGGCGTTATACCAAATTCCTGGGTGGTGCTCCTTGTAACTGTGAAGATCATCAAAAAGAAGGAACATCTGAGACACTCAGCCCAAAGGAGCCTAATGACCACTGAATGGGACGTGATACTCTGGATGGGATCCTGGCACGGAATGAGGACATGAGGTTAAAAATTAAGGAAATCGAAATGAAAATGGACTTTAGTTATTAATAATGTGTCAATATTGACCCATTAGTTGTGATAAAAAAATACCATAGAAATTAAGATGTTAACACCAGGGGAAACTGGGTCTGGGGTAGAGGGGAACTCTCTGCTCTATCTTGGCAACTTTTCTGTATGTTCAAAACGATTATAAAGGAAAAAAATTTTAATACTCTATTTCATAATTAAGTAAATCGTTATTGTCCATCCAGGGGTAACGTCAAAGGGCGTGGACTGACTTTGTCCCAATGACACCAGGATTCCCTTTACCAGCTGCGGAGAAAACCACCTGGAATCATGGTAGATTTCATGCACCCTCCGTGGAAATGGTACTTTGTTTCTTTATTTTAAAAACTAGTCTTGGAGGAGCTTCCCAGTGAAGCCTGCAAACAGAATCCACACTGTGGAACCAGGGCTAATGGCGTCCGCTCTTTCAGATGGCCCAAGTGACATTGGGAAGGGATTTTTATGAGCTTGTAGTCAGCCACGAAAAAATGATAAGCTAAACTATTTACTCTAAATATGAGGGTTGTATGATAGGTTTTGCTAACAGTGTTCCCAACTCACAGTCCTCCGGCACAGCGGTGACATTTGATGGGAAGGGAATTACATTTTGCTTTCACACCCACCTGATTCAGAGCCTGGGCAATGGGGTAAAAAAGTAGCTGGGCAAATCTGATGGTGGTCACCACCAAGCCGACTGCAGTATTCAGGAGGTAGGACTTGGCACAGTGGCTCGTAATTGTAGATTACTCCGAACTCAAGATCTGAAGGTGGAAAGTCTAGAGGAAATGTGTGTCCTTGGAGGATTCAGGTCACTGCATTCGGAATGAGGAAGACTGCAATTTCCTGGGAAAACAGGAATGAGCTTCATTTCTCAGCTCCTGCTCTCTTTCTCGATATATTTGCTCGTTTACTCCCCACTAAAGTAAGAGAGATTTTTGCCTATGTTTTAACGCACTGCGAGTTGTCTTTGGGAATCTATCAGCAAGCAGCAAATAGAAAAATGTATTAATAAAGGAATGTCCCTGAAAACCCATGAGCTGTACTACTCTGTGATTTAATGTATGGGTCATGAAAATTATATTTACTCCGTTCCTATTTTCCGTGGCATGTCCTCAAGGGGGGAGGGGGGTGTGATTCTGTCAATCGCTAATTCAGCATGGCCAGAAGCAGAAGCCCGTGTTGTTACCGTAATCTCCCCAAGTAAAAGAGGCAGGCTCTTCGTTTGTTAAAATGAATTGACTGGAACCATTCTACCACTTTTCCTTCCTGGGTCCACTTCTAGGCCAATTATATCGAATCAATGTAATTCAAGCCTTAGGTGGGCTTGGGGCAGGGCGTGAAGTTCAAAAGGTAAAGACAGGATACAGAAAATTAAGGAGATCTATTTCTTATTGCACAGTATTTTCAAGTAGAGAAGAACGCAAACACCCTTCGATTTAATACAGCACTCCCTTCTCTGAGTACGGAAACATATGCCCAAAATAATAAGCACTAGATCCATCCTGCAGAAGGATGAAATTAGCCTTAATATGCCATTAAAGTGTTATTCAAGTTTGGCATTTTACAAATCCTCTGGATTGAATCTCCCCATTTG
Organism: Potos flavus; assembly: GCA_028534135.1. NCBI lineage: Eukaryota > Metazoa > Chordata > Mammalia > Carnivora > Procyonidae > Potos > Potos flavus. The sequence goes on along the minus strand of CM052889.1, from coordinate 77,224,549 downwards.
CAGCCTCGAAATTTGGGCAATGATATTAGCACTAGAGAAACAGCAAAGATAACTGTTTTCCTTCCCATACGTTAGGTCATAGAGCACATTGTCATATCAATAAACAACCCCTCGGACTTGCGTGTGTGTTTATCGGGGTCTCCTTTGGGATATAATAAAAGTAATCGAAGGAAATATTTTCCACGGGTAGCCTCAGTGGTCTGAGACTTGGCTCTTGGCTTTGAGTCCCAAAATTAACCCGAAGAATTATCTACTGTTTTAAAACCCACACGCCTCTGCTGTTTTGGTTCACATTTACCCTAGATCCCCCTTCGGGTTTTAGGAAGGTGATACACCAGCTTGAAACAATTGTTTTAAGTGCGATTTCCAGTGAAGTGTAATTTATCTGGAATGGAGAGCCAAATGTAACAGCATCAGGAAAGCCTTTTGGGAAACTACAAGTTTAGAAATGCCCAGATTCTCAGGAATAGGAAAACACTGGCTTCTCTTGGGGTGGGGGGACGGGAGGGATGACAAACACCGGAGTATGGGATCATCCGTGAAGCCATACCCAGCAAAAAAGACCTCCCAGGATTTCTGGAAAGTGTTATTTAAAAAAAAAAAAAAAAAAAAAAAAAGTCAATCTACAGTCTTAATGAATTTCGTTTTCACAAATGAGAACAAAAAATTAACCTGATTCCCTTACTATAAAGAATACTATCGTAATTACTTTTAATGTCTTCATTTGCTCATTGTAATTCCTGTGTCAATTCTTGGATGGTTTGATTGATTGATTGATTGATTGATCCATCTCCTCATTACCGGTCAGCTGTTCCTGGTACTTTGCATGCCTAGTAACTTTTGACTGGATGTCAGACCTCGTGAATTTTACTCGTTGGCTGCTGCACATTTTTGCATTCTTAGAAATCTTCTGGAGCTTTGCTCTGGTTCAGTTACTTGGAAGCAGGTCTTGCTTTTAAGATATGTGAGGCTGAATAGGAATGAGCCCAATTTCAAGTTAATTATTCCCCACTACCGAGGAAAGACCTCCGTGTGTACTTGAAACCCAGTACCGTGTGAATCCTGGGATTTGCTACTCTGGCTGGGACCCTCGGCTCCCCTACGGAGCGCTGTCCCACCTGGTTCTGTGTTCTCTGAGGTCTAGCTACCCAGTTTTCCCCAGCTCTCAGCTCCCATCTTTTCACTGCATGGGCTCCCCAATCCCGCAGGGCTCCCAATCCCACGCCACGGTCCAGAAACTCAAGGCAGCGAGCCGGAGAAGTTGTAGGGCCCACGCACGAGTTCCCTGTCTCTCTGTCCCTTGTCCTTTGTCGTTCTCCCTGTGGCGTCTTAACACGTTTTTGTTTCAGATATTTCTAATCCGGTTTTCAGTGGTTGCCGTTGGGAGACTAAATCTGGTGTCGGTAGCTCCAAATTGGCTGAACGCAGAAGTTCACCCGGACCATAGTCTAGAAGTTTCTTCCTTTGCCGAGGCAGAGCTTTTAAAACCAAAGACCCTTAAATGAAATACCCCCCACCGAGGACCAATCTGAAAGATGCGCTTAACTTGAAATTCAATCCCTCCAAGACACCGAAGACTCAACGACCGAGACTGAAACGTGACTTTTGACTCCTCACGGACGCCGCCAAAATGACCAGTATTGTTCGCAAGTATCAGCCTGTAACAACTTACACTCTCCACACAAGGCTCAGCCTGTTCTCCTGATCCAAACGGTCAGCGAGCTGTTTACAGAGCAGTCTGTTCCGAGGGACGACATCTCCCTTAGACATAAGATCTGCCTCGAAATGCAAGCAGAGCATCACTGCTCGAAGCTCAATAATAGCAATCGTTGCAAGAATTAAAATGATCAATGGTCTACATAAATACGTGCCAGTCGCCAATGCCAATAAGAGCTTTAAACACTGCCTTACCTAATTTCCTCGTAGTGGCAGCTATGCAAAGCAGACCCTATCATCATCGCCCCCACTGAATGAGGGCAAATCTGGAGCTTTTTAAAGAATTTAAGGACACTGTCCAAGCAGCAAAGGTGGGATTTGAACTTTTCTGACCCTTTCTGACCGCAGCCCCCAGGAGCAATTTCTCCTGAGGTCTGCCTCCCTGTGCGAAGAGAACCCTTTGGTCTGTGAAAACACATTGTATCCAGCTTCTTGGCGTTATTCTTTGCAAAGCAACAATAGTGCCTTTGAAGCCTTCCACTCGCTCCTTACCTACACTTAACGTTGTTCATGGCCATCTGCACTAAGGAGGCACAGGTGAGTTTAACAGCGATGCCCAAATCAATATTTTCTATAGATTATGTAACGTAAACCTTGTATAGTTTATTAATTAGGATAGGATGGGAGCTGTCCTAATCCTGGTACTTATGGGGACGTGATTATGGCAAAACAGACTCAGTAAATATTTACAGAGGCAATTTTTACAGAGCTGTTTCCAACAGCATCTTAATCCCTAAAATTATTTAGTAATAGGCCGCTCCTGGCAATTCACCGAAAGCCTCTGAAACAGGGAATTTAAAGGAGGGAATTTAGTGGACTTAGGATTCTTTGAAACAGGTTTATACTCGTTTGACACACTAGATATAATCCAAGCAGAAATATTTAGGACCGTGCCTCTTTTATTCAAATTTTGTGTTCTTTAAAAAAAATATCTTAATGAACATCTTTTAAGGATGATCTTGTTATTCGCTAGTCTCAGTGTCTATGAATACAGAGATGGTGTGGATTCCCTTCGGGACTGGGAAACCCATGATTTCCTTCACTGATGTCTTCATAGGGTGTAATTTCTCAGCAATATTCCACAGTAATCCCTACCTAGGGCCTAACCACAGCGTATATGCCCCCATGCCTTTCCCATGATGCCACTCAGCTCTGGTTCTTTTTTTTAGGGAGGTAGGGGGAGGGGGGAGGGCAGAGAGAGAGAGGGAGAGAGAGAATCTTAAGCAGGCTCCATGCCCAATGTGGAGGCCTGACAATGGGGCTCGATCTCACGACCTTGAGATCACGACCTGAGCCAAAATCAAGAGTTTGACGCTTAACCGAGGCGCCCCCATTTATTTTAATTTACTTAAGTAATCTCTACACCCATCAAGGGTCACACGGGCCCCCAACAGAGCCAGCCAAGCTCCCCCTCCTAATTGTCTTAAAACAGGCTCTGTTACAGAAGACTGGGTTATACCCACGAGAAATGACTTTGGTGTGCTTGAGAGACATCAATGCGGAAAAAGCAGAGAAAACAGTTGAGTTCATGGGTCTGGACCTTTAATTAATGCATTAAGTCAATGCATATTTACTAAGAACCTACCGTGTGGCAGGTGCTAATCTGAGCATATTGAAACTGGAACGGGGGAGGAGCGGTCCCCAGGAGCTCACGGACGAACCGGAGCCTCGTGTCTCTGGCAAGACTCGTGCTTGCTGCTCTGCGCACTGGGGTGGATGACGCGAGGAGCCGAAATCATCTTTGTTAGTGCGATGAGCAGATGATCTGCCTTCTCCGCTGCGAGCCTCCTTCCCCCGGACACTGGACACACACGTCCTTCAGAGGACTTAGAAATCATCCAAGGTCTGCGGGGCTTTTAGATGCCTTCGTTTATCAGAAAGGTCTTCCTCACCATAAATGAAAATCCAGCTTTCCAAATCAAACCGTCCTTGAAATATTCCTTCTTCTTTTTATTCTCCAGTGGTCTTGGAATCCGAATGCATCGCACCTACTCGAACCACAAGTAATTGCTTTGTTCCTCCTTTGTCTGCCATGGCAGGTCCCGGGGGCGCGCTTCTAGGGAGAAGAGCGGTGCCCCCACTGAAGGCTTAATCAGGAGCCCGCCGACATTGGGGGGGGGACCCCGGTGTGCCTGGCACTGCGCCGCATGCCGGAGACCTGACAGCTCTTTTGTAGACTTCCCAGAGGGCTAGAATCTACCAGCATTCCACAGCGGCTCCTGACTTGGGTGCAACTCCCAACGTACGATCTATATTCTGACATCCCACCGCACAAGAGGCAACTGTGTAGACGGGCCCAAATAAAAGTGAATTCTTTCTATGCATTCTACAAGGGCTGTTGCTATATTTGGAAATGCGTTACTGCCAGACAACATTGTAGCATTCCCACAGAGCCCCTCGCTTTGCCCTTCCCCGGTCCCTGGCCCCGTGCACACACAGTGCACCCATTATCTCATTGAACCCTCATAAGAACCAGCAGGAGTGGGTCTTGTTCCTGTCCCCTTCCTGCACAAGAGGACAGTCGCGAGGCCCAGAGAGGAGGAATACCCCTAGGGCAGCCCCAGGATCAGGATATATGAATCATATCCATCATTATATCATTATCTTATCATTATTATCATATCGTTATCACAACTCATATATATCATTATAGAATCAGGGTATATAATGGTAGCACCGGGAGGTCTCACATTAGCAATTCCTTGACAACTGGATCGTGGGTTGATCGTAACACATGTGCATAAGGAATGTTACTTTGCATGCAAGTTTATCTATCTTTGGATTTATTCCTTTCTCGGCTTGAGAAAAGTCAGCCGGATTCATGGTCTGGAGCGACTCAGGAAATCTTGGCTCCATATTCCTTGAGAGAGTCTCTCTGACTCAACCAAAAAACCTTCTAGAAACTCTTGCTGCCTCTGCGAACAGGCTGATGGCTCAACATTTGTCCAAACAAATAACCCATCCTGCTCCTTCCGCCAGAATAGGTCAGGAGACCAGGGGAGGGGAGAGTCAGATGCCTCTTGGCCAAGACATTTCTTCTCCCCTCTATTTCTGTGCCTTAAATTTGAAGTGTGAAAGCCTGAGTCTGTCTTACAAAGCCTCAGGAAGCTGCGGGGCCGAAGGAAAGGATAGCCTATCCTTGGCTGCCACAGTGAGATGACCCTTTCCAGAGACAATCTCAAAGTGACAGGGATGTCAAAGTCACTTGCATCCAACTATCTATGGAGAAAAATGACAGGTCAGTCCAACTGTGCACAAAAAACTTAGAAGTGCAATTAAAATGTTTGGCATTGCCTTGTCTTCTGACAAACAGAGGTAGAAATTTCGGGATTACCGTGTTAATTTATCTTGACCAGCCTTGCTGTAAAGGCTGCTGGCCTGATCCTCCAGCTCGCAAGCCTGTGCCGGGAAGTCCTCTGTGAGGTTCCAGAAGAAGAAGAGGGAGAGTTCGGGGATTCAGAAAAACAGGAAGAAAAATCCCAAAGTCACAGGTGTTTTCTCTCCACGGGCAGAGGGAGCCTGGGGTTGGTAGCGGCGTGTTTTACTAGCTCGAGCCTGTCATCCCCCAGCAACAACAAACTTCCCTGCAATTCTCGAAGCCCTACGCACAAATACAATCTGTCCATGTTTCTAATTAATTCTACCCTGGCAATTAAGAAAAAATGATTTCGCAAAAATGATCTCCATTGAGCAGAGTGAAACATAATAACGAGCAGGGCGATAGAGAATCCTTGTTTCAGCTTAAAATAGATGAAAATATTCAACTTCAGCGACAAAACCAGCATGAATCTAGTCCCTTTACGTGTCTCGCTTGGATTAAACTGGTCTTTGCAAGAAACAATAAATTCAGATCGATCCCTGAATTTCGGAACAAAAACGAACAGATTCCTACAGAAACTTTGTCACCGAGATGCCACTGGCTAATGATTTCCTCTTCATCTGCCAACCAAAAATTTTGATTCTCAAAGCATCTCTTAGTTTTACTCGTATTTACCAAGGCACAACAATCTAACTTGTACTGTGTTTGACTTAAATGGTGGTTAAATTCAGACCGTCTTTACCCACAACAGTAAAACACAGATATAATTAATAGGGAGCAAATTCAAGATTATTATTTTTTTTTGCAAAGATCAGCTGGGGAGGGATCGTGGCTATAGGACCCCACAGAAACATGCACGATTCTGTCCATAAAGTCCTCGACCAGGAAGGCTGATCCCATCAACGGCGCCCCAGGCCCACCGAGTCCCAAATACTTCCTTGAAAAAAGATGTAACTTCCTGTTTTCTGATACAAAAGCAACATATATCCGAGGTGTAAAACTCGGGGGAGGGGGGCGGGAAACAAGGAAAATCATTTGCGATCTTAGCCATCCCACCACCCACCGTGGGTCACCGGTTTTTGTGTCCGTGGTTGTAGTCTTTGTTTTTGTTTTCTTTTTAAAGTAATCTATACCCAGTGTGAGGCTCAAACTCACTACTCCAAAATCAAGAGTCATATGCAGACTGAACCAGCCCAGGCGCCCCTTTGGCATTTTTTTTCTCAGGAAAACACACACATTCACAAAAACACACTGAAAGACCAAATACCAGTGACGCTGTGGAGGAACTGGGGACGGGAAATGGTACGGCTGCTCTGGAAAACGGTCTGGCAGGTCGTTTCCAAACCAAAAGCGGACCTACCATCCGACCCAGCAGTGGTGTTCTTGGGCGTTTATTCCAAAGAAACGCAAACTGATTTCCATGCAAAAACTCAAGTACGAATGTTCAGGCAGCTTTATTTTTATAACGACCCTGAACTGAAAACCCCCAGATGTCCCTGAGCAGGCGCGTGGCCAGCAAGCCCTGGTCCCGCCATCCCCTAGGAGTGGGCTACCGGGGCACACAATGGGAACGTGCCTCGAGGCATGGAAATCCAATGGATTGGATGGAAAGCCAATCACAAAAGGCACGTTCTGGAGATTCTGGTTATCTGACATTTGTGTAATGACCCAGTTGTGGAGATGAGAACAGATTAGTGGCGGCCAGGAGCTGGGAAGGAGAGAGGAGGGGAGGGTCCACAGTGGTGGCATGAGGGGGGGGCTTCGCAACAAGGGACAGTTACGTACTGGCTTATTGTGGTGGCTTCGCGGTCTGCACACGTGATAAAATTTCAGACACACACACACACACACACACACACACTCAGGGGCATGTATAACCATAAAATCTGGATAGACTCCCTGGATGGGATTGATGTCATCAAATTCCTGATTTTTACACTCTCTTACAGTTCGCAAGATGTTCATATTGGGACAGTGTGGCGGACGGATACACGGGACCTCCCTCTATGGTTCTTTACCACTTTCTGTGAATCTGTAATGACGTTAAAATTATTTTTTTAAAGAATGAAGCAGTAACGTTGCTCTACTAAGGAATGATATATAGCTTTTCATTCTTTTTTCTAAAACCATTCTCCTGTTTCCGTGCAATTTTAAGATTAAAGTACGGATTAATAGGAAGGATGAAGAATGTTCTCCATTCCACTCAAAAACATATTAAACTTGTGGATTTTTCCAAGCCTCCTGTGCACGTGGCACCGTAACTTGATTTACCTCTAACTGTTTATAATTGCCATTTTCCAATGTCATTAAGTACTTTTTTTTTCCCCCGCTCAGTTTTCCAAATGCCTTCGCTGTACTGCGGACTGTGCACTGATCTACACTTCAGTTCTTCCCTGGCGTTGGACCTATAAGCCGGTTCATTCACGTTACTGTCATAAATCCTTTTGGAAACCGTGAGTGATCACGTACATGTCTCCTTTCCCGTTTTTAGAAAACGTGGTCGCCCTCTCCTCCTGCCCCGCGACCTGTTCCGAGGGGGGTTTCCCTCTCCCCTGGCTCCCCAGCTGCCCACGAGCACTGGCTGAAATTCCCAGGCTGGGATCCCCAAATCTGAATCAGCACCCAGGAGAAGGAGCCCCCGGGGGACCCCTCGTTGCAAGCACGCCCAGCCCCTCGGCTGCAGGCAGGGAGAGCTGGGGTCCTGCGGGGAAGAGTCTCCAGGACTCCGTGAGCGCCAGAGGGCATGAGGCCAGGTCGGAAGGCCCTCCACCTTCCATCTTCCACCCCAGGCGAGTTCTCCCTTCTCTGAACCTCATGGGCCCATTGTCCTAGAACAACAATGAGTAGTTCCCGACAGGAAAAACCATTTTTGAGGAAAAAGATGAAAAACAAAGACCGCCACATTATTTCGGACATCACTGAACTTTCAAGAAGGGAAATAAAAAACAAGTACTAAGCAAAATTAAAGGTGAGCGGGACATATTAAAATAAGGGCAAATCAACTAAAAAAATACAACACACAAAAAAAACCCTTTTCATTGGAATGCAACACAGCTGGGAAAGTGCAGAGATGGTTGTCCAGTAGGGTGGGGGATCACCTACAGCCCAGGAGCCCCCTCGTGCCCCCTCGAGCCACGGCCCGCCCCAAGGGCAACCGCCCCCTACATCGTGGAATGGTATCGCCCGTTCTTAAGCATTTTGGGAAGAAACGTAGAGCAACTCTGGCTCCATCCGTGAGCATCGCTTCTATTGCCGGCGCGAGCCGTCCAGCATTCCTCTTCATTACCCTATCGTATGATTGATGAGCTCATCTATTGGTAAACATTGGAGCCCTTTCCAATTTCCGACCTGGCCAGCGGTGCAGGTCCCCCCATTCCTGCACCTTTCCTTAGATGGGCACACGCACGCCTCTCTCGTCGGATATACACTTAGGAGAGAGCTCTTTGGATCTCCAGCTCCTTTTAATAGACGCCAATAAAAAGTTTTCCAAAATAGAGATGTCCGATGCAAATAATCTTTTTTTTTAATCTTTTTCTTCAATTTTTGGTTTGGGGGCATGGATAGCCTGCAAGATATGATTTACTTAGCTTGGACATAGGGTTCTTTCGAAAACGGAGGAGGCTGGTTTTCTGCCTTTGGTCACTGCACTGCGTTGTTAGAAGACACCGATTCCTTCTGGGGTATGGCTGTCCGGAACCAGACGGCCTGGGTATGAGTCTTAGCTTGGTTTTGAGCTGCGTGATCTTGGGCAAGCTAGTTAACCCCTGGTGCCTTAGATTTGTCATCAGCAATGCTGGGATATTAATAGTTTCTGTCTTGCCGGGCTCTTGTGGGAATTAAGTAGTTATAATTTATACCCATAGGGCTTGGAAGCCTGCTGGCGTACCAAAAGTCTGCCTGTGTGAGTTACACTTATTTCTTAAAGGAAAAATCTGTTGACTTTTTTTATTTTTTTTATTTTTAAAGGAACTCTCCTTGCAGAAAACAAAGGGGAAGCCTGGTCGGTGATTAAGAATTTGGGCCAGGAGGCAGGAAATGTGGTCGCCATGTCTTTGTGGCAGGACCTTGATTTCCCTGCAGTCCTAGCTCCGAGAGATGAATCAAATGTCTTTCCTGGGTGTTTGTACTGAGACCCAACTGAAGAGCAGAGGTGGGCTTAAGACACTACAGAGGGAAGACTCCCTGGAGGAAGGGACTCTGGGCGCAGAGACACCAGCCAGCAGGGATAAAATTCCCATCTCCGAGGAGCACCCGAGGTTGGTGTGGCCGGAAAGGGAAGGATGGACCATGATGGGGCTGGAGAGCTGGGCAGACCCAAGTCACGACAATGACTTTGAGTTTTATCCTACACCCGACAGCGGCCACAGACACTGAGTGGTGTATGACCTCCTGACCGTGGGTTCATGATTCAACGTCTCTTCGTTGTCAACCGAAAGTCTGGTGCAAAGAAAGGGTTAAATACACAGGCAAAGAGAAGAATCAACAAAGTTTATCCCATAATGGAGGTGGAGATTTCAACTCTTTGTAAGGCAACCTCAAGAATCCCTTCTTCTGAGCAGCATCACTGAGCCAAGGTGGGGTCATGGGGAGAAGGTGAGGTCATGGGGAGAAGGCGGGGTCATTGGGAGAAGATGAGATCATGGGGAGAAGGGCTGGGGGTCATGGGGAGAAGGCAGAGTCATGGGGAGAAGGTGTGGTCATGGGGAGTAGGGCTGGGGTTGTGGAGAGAAGGTGGAGCTGTGGAGAGAAGGTGGGGCCGTGGGGAGAAGGCGGGGCCGTGGGGAGAAGGCGGGGCCGTGGGGAGAAGGCGGGGCCGTGGGGAGAAGGGCTGGGGAAGGCACAGATGCTTGTCTGCGGCTCAGGCTTCACGCCCCAGGTTCCCACCGCAGAGGCAGTAAGTGGGGTTCAGGGGCTGCATGTCACACTACTGGTCCCTCTCCGTAGAAAGGGCTTTGGGGAGCCCAGAACGCACTTACACTAAATTGGAACGGACTTCTACTGTCTTTCTTCGGTTTTAGGTGAAGAGAAATAAAACGACAGCAAGGGGATGTATTGCCAACAGAATGCATTCCTCACATGCTTTTTCTTTAAAAGTGATTTATAAGATACATTTTGCAAAAGGTGGTTCTTCACTTGCAGGCAGAAGCAGCGCCTCTTGCCCCCAGGCCTGTCGTCTCCTGCAAGCTTGCTGCTGTTCCGCTCCTCTCTTCCACTCCGCGGCAACCTTTTGCTTCTGGAGCCTGGGGATTTGTTCCCAGATGACAGCTGCTCCTGACTATTTATCTTCTACTTTGCATTTTTGATTGCCTTGATCAGCGGGCTACATTTTAATGCCCTTGCTCATTGTGTGCTCCGTTATGTGCGCGCGGCATTCTTATGTTTAATTTAAAGTGAATGTTTGTTTTCTAGGGTGTTTTCTGCTTGAATTAATAAAGCCGTAATCTAGGAAAGAGAGCAAAGAGGCTTTCCTCTCCAGGGTGAAGAAACACACTGTAATTGTCGGTCCGGGCCAACAATCTGCCTCTCCTTCCTTAGACCAGAGGGATGTTGTGACGCTTGCGAAGGTACAGGTGTTTGGGGCCAAAGGAGAGCTGCCTTTTCAGAAACGCGTCCACCCGTGGAGGTCCGCGGCCAAACAGAAACGCGGAAAGCTGTTCCTTCTACCTGGGTGCTCTCCAAAGACCCAGCTGTGCCTCGTGCCCCTAGAGAGATTTGGCAAATATGCTCTATCAATTAATTCCCATTTCTATTTCATCAGCACTAACCCTGTTAGATCGTGTCCGTGCAGAGTGGATTCTGCAACTCTGTGCTATCTCCCTGTGTGTATTGCAGCAGGTTAGCAATCCTGTGGGAGGTCACCCCACGCTGCCTGGCACTGAGGGGGTGCGGCCGGTCCCCCAGCCTGGCGGATGGAGCCCTGGGGCCCCAATCAGTGTGGGCATATTGCCGCCCGCTCTCGGGACCACAGCCAGGCCATTTGTGTCGGTTAGAGATGTTGACATGGGTCCCCTGGGTGTTGACCGGACTGTGTTCCTTCCGGAGGCTCTCTGGGAGATCCGTTCCTTGCCTTCTCCAGCTCCCGGAGGCACCTGCGTTCCATGCTCACACCTCCTCCCACTCGACTGGGACCTCGTCCTTCTGGCAACTGGGCGCACGCTGTGGTTATTGTGGGCCATCCACAGAACCCGGGAGACTCTCCAACGTCAGGGTCCTTAACTGGTTCAACTCCCTCTCGCCATGTGAGGTCCCACACTCACATGTTCTGGGGATGAGGAATTGTGGCTTTGAGGCCATCATGCCACCCACCACAAGGGATGGCACAACATCTATGAATTACAACTATGGAAATGCAAGAAAAGAACGATTGCTAGGTGCTCAAAATCTGCGGTAAGCCTTGTGCCGAGTTCCTTGCTTGCAACATGGAATATGTGTTTTTTTAACCCCATGACCTAAGCCAGTTTACGTTCTTTCCTATAGTTTAATCTGATTTTTATACATAATATGCAACCTATTCCTCGACATTCTTGTTGGATTTATGATGCATTTTTATCCTGGGTACTAAATACTGTAAAAGGACTGGTAAACGTCCTTAGGTGATTTTTAATGAGCAGCGGATGGCTGCGGTGTGGCTTTTTCTGACCGGGAGATGGACTACGCTCCATGCAATTGACGATATTCATCCCATAGTGACAATAAATCGAAAGGGAAATTTCTGGAGACAGCAGCTACGGAGCCGAGAGAGAAACACGCTCTTTCTACTTTGTATGTGGGAGACGCCCACAGTGAGACTCTATTCTTCAGGACCATGGACAGCGATAGGAATGCTGCCTGGGAGTCTGTGTAGCACAGCGGTTAGAGCAGAGACCCTGAGGCCAGGCGTCCTGGGTTCGAGTCTCGACTCCATCACACTCTATCTGGAAGAGCTCATCGTTGGTAAGATGGGCATGATGACAGCTGTCACTAGCTCACAGCTTGGTCCTCTTGATCAGTGCCAAGGGTTAGGTCTTACCATAACTAGTAATCATCGCTACTTCTAATGAGAGATGCTAAGAATGGGGGGGGGGGTAGGTTAAGTTATCCAATCTCATCTTCTCTGCTTGCATGGAAAACACCATGGCCTATCATCACAATGCCAGAGATGCCTGCGTTTAGGGCTCCTTTCCCAATCTGAGGTCCTTTGCCGTGTTTGGGTGTCTTCTGACTTGGGCTGGATGAGCTTCCTCCCACATTAGAGGCATAATATTCAATCACAACACCGACCCCTTAGCCATCGTGATGCGTCAAAGCCAAACGGCGGTGAACCAACACCCGTGAAAACAAATGCATTTCGCCAGAATTTGGAATGTGTCCGTACAAAGCAGGAGGAAACACACACGCCGACTCCCGTCCTGTAGGCACTCCTAGACGGTGAACAGGGAGACACCTGCTGTTTCCTTTTATTTTATGGGAGAAAAGACGGTGAGCGATTTTGCCCCAACAGACCGTGCTCCTAACAAGCTCTGTCTTTAAAGGTGAGCTGGAAAGGGAGACTATTGCAAGACACAATTTTCCACCCCAAGGCGGGGTGGCTGCATGGGGCTCTGCAGCCCACGATCTTTCCAAGGATGCTGTCAGTGTTTCTTATCTAACTGGGGCACCTCACTTACACTCAGTGTATTTATTCTCACGATGAGACCTGCACCTGATAATTGACTTCCCTTTTTTCGTTTTTGATCGCCTCTATCAGCACGCCAGAGTGTAATGTCTTGCTCGTTTTATGTGTGCTAAATACTTCGGTTTAATGGAGGGCAGTGGCTTTCTGGATGGTTTTTATTTGAGTCAGTGCAGAGTTAAGATAGAGGGGAAAGTGTGTTCTGCTCCCCGGTCGCCGAAGAAGACAGTCTGGAAGGACAGTGCTGGGGCACCTGCTCGCCCGCCAGCCCCGGGAGTGTGATAATGCTCAGGGAATTGCCAAGAGGCTTGGAGCAATGAGGACTCACTTTGCCGAGTGGCTCCAACCGCGGGGGTCTGAGGCACGGCAAAGAGGTCACGCCATTCTTCCCTCTTCTGCTGGCTTGTCTAACTGTGTTCCCAAAACGCATCTTTGTCTCTTCGGAGGGCTCTTGAGAGCATGCATGTGCCCTGCTGCCTCTGGAGGTCGGTTGTGCTGTGTACACGGGGAGTGAAGCTCATGGGGTTTCCGAGACGACGCTGGGATCGATTAGTGATGCCTGCCATCAGCGTGCCATCGGCGTGGGGACTGATACTTGCCCAATCTGAAGACGGAGGTGAGCAATCCCAAAGCCCAGTCTAGGTGCCCAGATTAATTTCTGGAGGATGGAGTCTCGGTGGATGGAGTCTAGGTGCCCAGATTAATTTCTGACAGTAATGGTACTCATGCTGTCACTGGTACCCAGGACCAGAGCTCGGTCACCACCGGTGTTTTATAAAGCCTGCATCCAGGGGCATTCCAAACAACTTATGTGACCTGATCCGCCTTCAGTCATCCATTTGTTTATTCTTTGAACAGATCTCGTTAATGGCTCTGATGTTCCAAACACTGCTCTGGGCTGTGACAGCCCAGGGATGAAGAGAGAGCCGTCGTCCTTGCTCTCATAGAACTTACAGCCCAGTGGGGACGGCCCAGGACCCATCGATTACAACAGGACTCATCCTGCAGGGAGAACACTGGGCACCCACATCGCAGAGGCCTCCTGCCCCAGGCAACGGTTTCACCTGATGAACGAAGCTATTAACTCTCTGTCCCACATTCAATCTACTTTTTATGCAGATGCGATTTAATAACGTGTTCTTCACTACTGCTGTACCGGTGTGTTCAATGCTTTTCATCCAAGTTATTAAAAATGCAAAAGGGTTGTTGAACATCTTTAAGGAAGTTTTAATGAATGACTAAATAGATGCAATGGGCCTTTTTGTAGGATGGATACATGTGATTTCCCAAACACCACTGAGGGGTGGTTTTTTTTTTTTTTTAAAGATTTTATTTATTTATTTATTTATTTGAGAGAGAGAGTGTGTGTGCATGAGAGGCGGGGAGGGGCAGAGGAAGGGGGAGAAGCCGACTTCCCACTGAGCAGGGAACCCTCCACCCCCGACACGGGTCTCTATCCCAGGATGCTGGGATCTGGACCAAGCCCCAGGCAGATGCTTCACCATCTGAGCCACCCAGGCACCCCCAGCCAAGGGTATTAGTACCTACTGGCCAAGTAATTACAGGGGGATTTCCAGATGCGGTAACTAGAAACCTGAAAACAGGAAACAGATCCCTGCCTGGGTGGGAAGGGTGTCGGGGAGGCTAGTGGCGAGCTGTTATTCTCCGTGCCTCTGAAGGGACGCAGACGGGCAGTGCCGTGTTGTGGTTAGAACACGGTGGCGGGGTTCTGGAGCCCGGGATCTGGGTCCGAATCTGGTCCCCTCTCAACACTCTGCAAGTAGGAGAAAGCACAGTAAATTGGGCAGGTGACTCAACCCTCCGTGTCTGAGGTTGTTGACAGGGGATGAGGAGGACGGCGGTGGACCCTGGGATGTTGTGAGGGTCACATGTGCATTACACGTCGTATGGATGTACGGCGTGTGTCTGTGTGTGCGTGCCTGTGCGTGTGTGCGTGTGTAGTGAGGATGCCTGGTATGTCATTATAGCTATATTAGCTATATTATATGGCAGCTATTATAATAATACTTATTATTACCGGCCTTTTAAAGGAAGCAAAAGTCAATGAGAGCTAATGAAATGACCTCCAGTCCTATTCAGTATTCCGCGAACTTTTTTCTCAAATGAAGAACATAATAGCCCCGCAGTGGCTGCCTTCCCTCCGTCCCTCTCTCCTTCCCTCTTCTCCTCCTCTTCCTTCCCTCCACCCCCTTTCCCGACCTCTCCCTCCCCTCCTCCTCCCTCCGTCCCTCCTCCCTGACCTCCCTCAAAGGCCCAGCACTCCGCCACCTCCCAGCCAGCGCTGTAGGTCCTTCTGCCTGTGCGGAGGTAAAATGAAGACGTTACCTTTGAGGAGAAAGGGCCGCCCCTCCTCCCTGGAGTGTCTCCATAAAACATAACAGGCCCCATGGTGTTGGGGGAGGGGGGACAGGCCTTTCGATTTTCCAACACACAGTCCTGGACCTTCCCACCTTGGAACCGAGAAACCCTCCCCTCCACGGGTGACCCCCGTGGGGAGACAGGAGCCAATCCCAAGCTGCAGCCCCTTCTCTCCTGAAGATGGAAGAGAATCAGCCTTGTGCTTTCCTCCCCTCGAGGGTATAAATTTGCGTGCAATCCGGTGCAGACTTTAGAGAATCATTTCTGCACGGAAATGAGTCAGCGGTGCAGACTCACTAAGTGTATCCCCTCTCTCGGATGCCACCGGGGAGCAGTCCTCTGCGGGCAGGACTGCGCGCCATGGCTTGCTTCCTTCAGGCCCCTCTGCTCACCTGTCGGAGAGGCCCCCTCGCTAGTCCGAATAAAGACTGAGATGCACCCACCACCTGTCCTTTCTCTATCATTTACCCCCTGAAATAGCTCCTCTCCATCTGTTGTGTACTGCGTGTATATATCCCGCATCATTACAATCCGAGCAGCTCAGAGTAGGAACCTGTTTCCTCCCCAAGCTCCTACAGCAAATAGCGCTGACTACGGTCCCTTCACCGATGTTCACCAAGCACTACTAAACGCCGGGAGTTTAAAATCACAGACACCATCCAATGAACGACTAGGGGTGTCTCCATAGACCTACTGAGTCTCGATGCTTCGGGAGCCGACGCACAAGCTGCATTCTAGAATACACGATAAAGTGTCCTTCGGGGCTAAAACGGCCTGTGCAATTAGAGACAGGGACATGGATGGCAAAGAGCAGTATGTTGACAAAAGTAGTTTGCAAAGCCTTGTATTATCACAGACTTAGACGTTCTCTAAGAGATGCACTAACTTCTCCCATCAGAAAGAGTGCAGCTTTCTAAAGTAATTCCTGTGGTGTTTTAAGCTGATTTTAGACCCATTTCTAAAGATCCCAAGCCCCTGAAAAGTCAAAATCATTCTGGTCTGTGCATGAAAGCCCTCTATGGTTTATCTCGTCTTTGTGCTTTTTTGACTATTATTTTCCGGGTCTGTCTGGGCTGCAGCCCGACTGTGACACCGGACAGAGCAGTCGCCGGACCCTGACTTTTCCTGCAGACCCGCCCCAGCCTACCGTGGGCCTACATTGACATGCTGCATGGACAGATGTCCTACAGGGAGCAGGACGCCCCCGGCACTGGTCACTAAGTCATCCCTGGGAGTCCATTGAATACAAACGACATCCGTCTACTACGCTTTACCCCCATGACGCTGTAATTTTGTGCGTCGAAATGATCGACATGGGACAGTCTTACCAGCAGCCACAAAACTAAACAGACAGAGCCCCCCAAATAGTGACGAAAATCCCCATCACTATACCTAACATAGACTCCCCTTACATCTGATACCGGCACCGATTTCATCTTCAGGTATTCGCTCATTTTTTTGCTCGTCAAAGAATCTTCTAGAATTCTCTGAGCAGTCACACATCCAAGACCCCCCATCCTATCAAACTGCCTAATTTGACAAAGATCTGAGGCTCCCAGAGGATGAGCCCGTGATCGTCCCAGGGGATGAATTTAGCAGACTGCTTAGCTGCTGGGTACTTGTGTTTGGCTCTAAATATCCACTCAGAAGTGCAAATGTGCCAGCCAGCCACAGTACACGCGTGTGTGAGCGCACGGTTCCTTAGCCGCAGGGCCCGACCCTGTGCGTCTGTCAGAATTCTGTCTTTTTCGCCTGCAGCAGTCGAGCTCTTGAAGCAGGTAGCAGCATCTAGAAGAACACACATAGGGAAATGTTCACAGAAGCTCGTAATGTGAAATGCCAGGACCGCTCACATACAACTGTGGCAGCGCTGCCTGCTTCTCTCCAAGGGGCACAGAGCAAGAGGCTCGGGGTTCAAATGGGCAGGATTCTCTGCAAGCTGCTGCAAAGCAAAAGAGCAAAGCAAAAGGTCCGATCCAGGCCCCTTCTGCTCCCACTGCCCCTCCTGAGCCCACCCAGCGCCGACCCCATCCCGCCGCCCACCTCCATATGCACTCCCTATGCGTCCCCTTGTCCCCCTGCAGGGGCCCCGGGGGTGCTCACGAGGGCTCTAGGGCATGTCAGCCCCTCCCCACCTGGGCAGGGAGCCAGGCCCTCTGAAACCTGCCCACTTCTTAGGCGGGGTTCTCATCGCCGCCCGTGGTGTCACCGAGTTTCCAGCTCTCCGTGTAGGGGTCTGACAGTGGCAGGGTCGGGATTCAAACTTGGGGAGTCGGTTTTCCAGCCAAATTCTGGGAACAGAGCTGCCAGCAGGACCCCGGGGAAGGGGGGCGGGTTTCAAAGGAGATAGTCAGTTTAGGGAGCTAGGGGATGAGGAGAAAGATGTCACAGCGTTGTCTCTGGGCAGAGAGGACCCGATAAGGTTGGCGTGCTGATCCGGCCCAGAGAAGCACGGCTCCTGCCTCCCCTCCGGTTCTTCCTTCACGCCTGCTCTTTTCAGCAGAGATTTTTAAATGAATGGAGAGTTCCCTCCATGGAGGGAATATAGTGATGATAGCTCTCTCTCACTTAACACCTCTCTCTTCAAGTTCAAAGTATTACCTCCAATGCTCTCGGTTATTCTTTCTGGTTTTTCTTTGGAAAAGAAACGTTTCCCCTAGCCCAGCTGTGTTGAAAACTTCTTTAGTGTTGAATGTTTGCAAATACGAGCCATTTGTTAATACCTCCCTGGCCTTACTCTTCCTCAGAAATCTCACTCGCAGGGGCGCCTGGGTGGCTCAGTCGTTAAGTGTCTGCCTTCCGCTCAGGTCATGATCCCGGGGACCTGGGATCGAGCCCCGTGTCGGGCTCCTTGCTCGGTGGGGAGTCTGCTTTTCCTTCTCCCTCTGTCTGCCACACCCCCTGCTTGTGCTCTCTCTCGCTCGCTCTCTCTGTCAAATAAATACATAAAATCTTAAAAAAAAAAAAAAGAAAGAAATGTCCTTTGCATATATTTAAAGCATCTGGTTATGAAATCATGTCGGGATGCAGAGTGGGCTTTGGGGAGGTCTCACCGAAAACACAGCCTAGAAAGGGTTATAAATCCACTCTGAAGACAGTAGGCTCGCAAGCAGCTGGGGCGCCCGGGGCCGTGTCTAGCTTCCTCTCCGGTCATCATCACAAGCGGTCCCCATGCCACCTTGAAAATGGTTGACATTCAGAAGAGACCAGTTGAACTTCATTCTACAAGTGACAGGAAGAGCTAAGAACCAAAGTGTTCCAAGCCCGTGTCTGGGAGGGAGTCTGGTGCCCGTGGAGGGAAGCAGGGTGGAGGGGAGCCCCAGCGCCAGCGCCCCTGGGGGATGGGAACAGGATGCAGAGGTCCTATGCCCATGAGATGGACCACGACGAGGCCAGTGTGGGCGGTCACCTCCAAGGACCTCCTCCACCATGTGAGAGGGGCTTCTGATGATGCTGATGAGTAACTCTTTTTTTTTAAATGAGTGAATGAAAGAATCTGATGATGGTTGTAAATGAGAACAATGCTCCATATCTGGGAGGCTCTTACCAAGTGTAGGGCTGTATGTGAAAGGCATCGCTTAAGGCTCCCGAATGCCTTTGCAATAGGAGCTGGTCTTCTTCCCAGAGAGCAGGTGCAGTTTGCACATCTGGCTTAGATCTGTCCGTGGAAGGTCATGGGCCCGAATTTCAAAGACAACTTCCCGGTGCCCACGTTCCCTGTTTAACCACCGCATGACCCCGCCTCTCCTAACAACACAGGATGCCGTTTTGCAATTCTTAAACACAAGGCATTATCATTTCAAATCTAACAGCCGGGAATGGTTGATAAGGTCTCCGAAACTTTAAAAAAACTATACCCTTCCAACGTGATTTTCAGACTCGAGGGCATTTTCCTCCAGGCTCACAATTTCCATCAGAATGAAGCGATCCAACGGTTCATTATTTTTCCATCGTGACTGTTGCACATTCCGCTTTGAAACTCAGAGGATTCTGGATCGGTGAGCTCTCCAGGGACAGCAGCAGAGAAGGCCAGGCCTCCCATTCTTGCCGGAAAGGACTATTTTCAATGCATACGTGTATTTTAACAAGAGCAAACATGTACCGAGCGCACCTGGAATCAAGGCTTGTTCTGGGCACTTGCAGTCGGCTTTGACCCAGGGAATCCACACGATCCTCTCCAAATTTGCACGTGTCTGCCTTCACTTTATGGATAAGGGGACCGCAGGATCGAGAGGCTGAAATCCCACCCAAGGGAGCTGTGATCGTGACTGTGTCCCCAGAAATACTTTGGTTGAAGATACATTTGCCGGAATGCTGATTCCCCTACACGATTTTCTAGGAAATTCATTCTAAGCGAAGGGCCAGTCGGGGCTCGTGTTTACCAACCTCTCGAAAGGCTTCATAAATAGAGTTCTGGAATACAGTCGCTGATTCTTGCTTCTGTTACCTGTTCTACAATATGCACTGAAGGTACAGCAGTGATTTCCTACCGCTGTACTAAGTTGCCACAGACTTAGTGGCTTAAAACAGCACAGTGCTATTACCTTACAGTTCGAGAAGTCCGCAGGTCTGCGTTCCTTCTGGAGGTTCTAGAAGGAGATAACGCACCTGCCTTTTCTAGATTCCAGAGACCTGTGGCGCCTCCCTCCATCTTTAAGGCCAATGGGGGGAGGGGGCACCTCCTCTCCTCTCTGACCTCTGCTTCTGTGATCACACCTCCTTCTTGGACTCTGCTCCTCGGCTCCCTCACATAAGGGCTCCTTGATTACATCTGGCCCACCCAAATGATCTTGCATCTCCGGATGTGCAAAATCCCTTTTTTCCAGATAAGGTAACCTAAGCACAGGTTCTGGGGACTTAGGACATTGTGATGCTTAATTTTATGTGCCAACTTGACAGGACCACTAGGTGCCCAGATATTTGGTCAAACATTATTTTCGGTGTGTGCTTTGGGATAGAATTAATATTGATACTGGTGGACTGAGTAACTGCCCTTCCTATTGTGGGTGGGCCTCGCCTAATCAGTTCAAGGCCTGAAGAGACTACAAAAGCTGAGAAGGGGGAATTCTGCTGCCTCTTGGTTTCCAGTGGGACGTCGGCTTCTTCCCTGCTCTCAGACTTGACCTGGAATATCAGCTGTCCTGGTTCTCAGGCCTTCGGACTCAGCTCCTCTGGGTCCCCAGCCTCCGATTCATCCCCCTGAACTTGGGACTTGCCCACTTCCATCGTCACAGGAGCCAATTCCTTATAATAAATCTCTTTATATATATATGTGTATATATACACATATATGTAAATATATATGTATTATACATCATATTTACATATCTTATGTAAATTATATGTATTATGTGAGAGCCTATATATATATATTATATGTTATATAGTATACACATTGTATTATACTAGGTATATAATTGTATGTAATATATTATGTATATAATACAATATATATTATATATTATATAACATATATAATTATGTAATACCATTATATATGTCTATACAATATAATACGATATATAATAGTCATATACAATATAATACAATTATATATTATA
>CM052889.1:77179201-77203423 GCA_028534135.1 Potos flavus | reverse complement strand
GATGTGCTGCCCGAGCATGCAGGCGTCGGGGGATGAGTTGTGTGGCTTGGCCCGGCATGGGTTACGGACCTCATTAAACCAGCACCACAGGTAGGAGAAGTGGGACACCACCTGCTCCAAAGAGAATAGAGTAAGAATGGCGAAATCCACATCAAATGGGTTGTTGAGAGGAGGAACATCCCTGTACCATCATTCTGTACCCAAACTGTCTCTACTTGCCTCCTAGGATGCTGTATGGCTTTACGAGGGTTGGTCCTCAGTGTCGTCTTTCCATAGGGAGAAGCACAGCGATCTATAGATGGAAAACATAGGGTGCCTGGGTGGCTCAGTTGGTTAAGCGACTGCCTTCGGCTCAGGTCATGATCCTGGAGTCCTGGGATCGAGTCCTGCATCAGGCTCCCTGCTTGGCAGGGAGTCTGCTTCTCCCTCTGATCTTCCCCCTTCTTGTGCCCTCTCTCTCTCTCTCATTCTCTCTCTCTCAAATAAATAAATAAAATCTTAAAAAAGAAAAAAAGAAAACACAGACACATGTATAGCCATAACATAAATATACACATATGTATCCATAATAAATATAGATACAGGTATATGGGTATAGATAGATATGTACCCAAAATTTCATGGCTCCCACTGACATGTTGACCATCCCTTTGTCAGTCAGGGTTGTCCAGAGAAACAGAACCAATAGGAAATATTTATGTATAAATAGTTATGTATATCTTCGGGAGCTGGGTGTGCCCTCCTCCTGTAGGTCATGAGCTCTGAGAAGGCAGGGCCCGCCCCCAGCACCTAAGCTGGTACAGAGAAGTGTCTGCTAACCGTTTAAATAATTTAAAAAGTAGTGGTGAAAGTGACTTAAGCCTACTATATTGGCTTAAATAAACAAAGAATTCATTGGTTCTTGTTAAGTGAAAATTTGGAGTATTAGCTTCAGGTGTAGCTTGATCCAGGTGTTCAGTCCATGTCCGCAGGAATCTCTTCACCTCTCAGATATGCTTCCCCTTGTGTGGGACTTACAGATGTATGGTTAGGATCTCCACATGTCACAGCAAATGTGGTCACCAAGTTTCTTCAGGCTTACATTCTAGCAGATGGATCAGACCGCTGCTCAGACCCCACGAACACATTTATTCATAAGGAGAGATGCTGTTTTCCAGGGATTCCGGGCAACCTCTGTGGCCGTCTCTTACTGACTTGTGTTTAGTCACACACCTGTCCCTGAACCAATCACCGTGGCCAATAGAGAACGATTTTCTGATTATCCAGGCTAATATGATGGGGCAGGTGGACACCTATGTGAACCACAAAATTGAAGATAATAGCACTGTGATTCCCCAAAGAAAAAGAGAGTTTCTGGAAAAACGTAGCGTAAGTGTTGGGCGGGCCAAATCTCCAGGGGAATAGATGAGCTGGAGATAAGAGTGAGATTCCTCGAAAAACAGCCTCCGGAGTCCTCACTGGGATTTAAACTCTCACTGCTTTAATGTCGATGCTTAAACAAGTGTGAGGGACCCTGGAAAATTCTGTGTTTCTCTGCTGGTCTGGAACATGGCGCAGGGCTCAGAATGTTAAACCTCTCTTTGGTGTCAGTGAGGGGGGCGCCCCACAACACTGGCCAACGCTGTAGGCCAACAGGTGGTGCCGTCCTATTCCGTGGGGCCTGGGGGGCTTTTTCTGTAGGTCCTTGACCAAGCCATACTTGAGCAATTCCTCTTGGAACTTTTCCGAGCAGCCCTGTCTGCGGAGCTGGGGGATTCTCACCCAGACGGAATCTACCACCTGCATGGTCCCCTCCGCTCCTGAATGTTGACGATCCTTCCTAAGTGCTGGATAGATGGAGAATCCGGGCTCATGCTGGTCCCAGGGGACTTCCGTCTTCCCCGAGCAAATTAATCATGTATTTCATTACTGAGTCATTATGTCATATTAAAAACCAATTGTCTGAGGAATCGCCTTCAGTGCCACTGGGCTTTCTCGGGAAGTGCCTGCCAGCAGGTGCGCGTGTCCCACTGCTTTGATGGTCAATAAACCTCCCGTCCCCAGCCCCCCTGACTCTGCATTCCCCCCGATGATGCTGGCTTATGTGATGCTAACACAGAACTTGGGCAGAGCAATTCCGTGGAAAAGGAGCCCCATTTTAACCAGGGAGGGGACAGTTTCCCCTAAGGAATTCCACGGTACTGCGACAGAGACCTTTCCCCTTAACATACCACCTCTTTCCAGCCCGGAGTCTTTGCAGGGATTCTCTCCCCTGCCTAGGAAGGGCCACCTCTGGTCTCTGCATTGCTGGCCTCTCTTTGCCATTGGGGTCCCTGCTCAAAACTCACTTTCAGAGACGCCTTCCTTAAGCACCGATGTAAAGTAGACCAGCTAGAGCTCATAAGTCGCCCTATTTTATCTCCTTCATACGGGCTAGCATTTTCACGTTGTTTGCTGGTTTCCTATCTCTCCTGGAATTTAAGTTGTACGTGAGCAGGGACTAAGTGCCTTGCAGAGACACACCGTATCACTGTACACAAGACACCATGGGCTCAGCTCGTGGCCACACGTGGAGAAAGTGACAGCCGTGGGCTCTGAACCACGAGCCATATTACACATGAATAGAAACATCCCCCTGGACATTTTATTCTATTCACCGTCTGGTTTCAGAATGGAGAATTTCCATTCCAAAGTGAACCTGACTTTTTTTTTTTCAATCACCTCAAGTAAGATATACTGTGTGTATAATAAACACATAAACTGTATCCATTCACAGCGTATAATTCTATGAGCTTTGACATTTGTTAAAAGGTAAACTGAGGCACATTAATTTTTTTCCCCCAGAGCTTATTAGACTACGAATCTGTTCCAATGCGACAAAGGTGAACAGTCTGCATGTTCTGTCTTTCTTTGGAAGATCAATCCTTCTCTCTAATTTGGTTTACTTTGTTGGTCTTGAAACCACAGCTCGCCAATGGGTCCAAGAAAGTTCACGATTTTGTAGCTGACCTGCCTGACTTTCTCCTGTCATCAGCCCAGGACTCACGTTCTTTACTGTTTTCTAGAGAAACCTTAAGCAGAAGACAAAACCAATTATTCTTTCCTATTTTTCTTTGCTTTTATTCTGTCTCTACTTTTGTTTCCTCTTATTACTGAAATATCATGTATTTATCACCTTGCTCTGACAGCAAGACCTCTGTGCGTACCTGAGTGGGAATCCGATCTCAGACAGATGGTCCGATGCTCACACACAGCATGCTTGAGATCAAGAATTTCATGTTTCAAGTCTTGGAATATTTCAATTAGGAGACAATCATTCTAAGACATATTGTGCCCATATGGCTAAATATTCACTATGCCAAGATAAAATTTTACACGTCTTCAATACGGTATAGAATTTAAACTCCTTGTTAACTTTCTAATATATAAAGAGCTCTAAATATCAAAAAGAAAAAACAAGGACACCAAGAGATGATTCATCAAAAAGAAACACAAATGACCCTTGAACAGATGAAGGATGTTCAATTTCACCAATACCAAATATTTACAAATTATGTGAGAAGATAGCAACTATACTGATATAATTTAAAACCTAAATGTAAAAAAAAAAAAAGGGATCAAGAAACAGATATCTGTGTTGGCTTTTGAGGACATACTACAGACCTTAGGGGGTCATGTTCGCAAAGTACGTGGAGAACTTTCCCAAAATGTATAAACATTAACGTATTTTCTCACACCTTGATGTTTATCCTGTGAAACTGATCATCACAGATTGTTAGCGAAGATTCCGTTCAAATATGTTCACTTATACAGCGTTTATAATAATCAAACACTGGGGACAATCTGTGTTTCACAATACAGAATTGGTTACAGCATCACTTGCAGATTGGAAGCCCAGGAAGTAAATATGGAAAACTGACAATTTCTCCTTCGCCCTTCCGGTGTGTTCAAGAGGAATTGAATCAGCCGCCAAATTTCGTAAAAATGATTTCCATCGAAAAATTCCAAAACACTGGCTTCTCGTCAGAGAGAAGAGAGGATCTGGAATAACGTATCCTGGCATGAAATCACCAAAAATATATTTAAAGATTGAAAAATAAAATTCCAAAATTTGTTTGCATCTCTGTAGTAACAGCCCCCCTTTAGACCGGCTTGCATTTCCCGGTCCTCCGTGGGCGCCCCCCCCCCCCCATTCCTCACGGCGTAAATTCACTTTACTTGTCTGAATCCTATTGGCACCTGTGTGGATAGCCCTGGAATTAAGCAGACAACGGGACATCCATACAAGGGAAGGTGACTTAGCCGTTAAACCAAGTGACAAAAACGTCACACATCATTTTGTAATTGGTCCCTTGTATTTGTATGTCCCTGGATTAGATTGTTAGGCTGTGCAACAAATTATCGGGAATGTGGTGGACTGAAACAACACACATGTATTCTCTCCCAGTGGGTCAGGAGCCCAGGGGGCACTAAGCTGGGTCCTCTGCTCAGGGTCACCCAGGCTGCCAGCCACAGGTCAGCCAGAGCCAGAATCTATCGGAGACGTGGCATTCTCTCTGCATGGCTGTTGGGGGCATTCCCAACCTCACAGCCATAGAGCTCACAGGCACTTGCTTCTGCAAAGCCTGCAGGAGAGACAGTCTCTCGGCTGCTTGAGAGCTCAGAGGACTGGGAATCCTTAAGTCTTCCCATTAGCTCAGCCCCCTCCTGTGACAACATCGTCCCTTTTGATTAACTCAAAGGCAACCAATCAGGGACCTTGATTCCAACTGCAAAATTCCTCTCCCTTTGCTGCATAATGTAACACATCCACAGGTCCCAGTCATTCACACGAGGAGGAGATGATACGGGACGCACGCACCAAGGGGTGGGAAGCATGAGGCCAACTTGGAATCCTGGCTCCCATCCCCTAAGATGCGTTCTTGCAAACAACGAAAGACTAGAAAGAACGGCACCAAAACACAAACCCAGTTGTCCCCTGAATACTGGAATAACTCGTAATTTTATTTCCTTCTTTACCCTTTACCCGTACTTCCTAAACCTTCTATATAAAAACGTGTGGCTTTTGTAATAAGGAAAAAATAGAGGTCCGGTGAAGTGATGGTCCTGGTTAAATTATTTGAACCTCAAGATCTAGTTGAGCCTGAAGCCTGAGGCTTGCACGTGGCCTGTTATGCGCATTCGCCCTTTTTAGCAGGCTAAACCGGTTTGAATTGGATGTTCGTTCTCTTGCACCTGAAAAGTCCAGAGAATTCGGAAATAAAGCCGCTGGAGAGCACCAAAGCCTCTCACTGTGTCACTTCCTTACTCCAGAGCAACACGCAGGCTGGCCCTACACATCCTGGGATTTGGGGACACTCACTTGTGTTTATTTTAAAAATTGACCTACTTTCTGTGACTCAGGTGGGAAAGGATCTGCAGGGGCAGGCTGCCTCGGCAGCGATGGGGACAAAGGCGGCGGGGTGCCGAGCACGCGGGCTCCCAGAAAGGTCGTGCCCTCATCCCGGTGGCGCTCTGAGCTTTGGGAAAAATCACAAAGGTCCATCGCAGCCTGTGGGGTCCGTGACCCGTGCCTGGGCCGGACCGTCAGAGCACAGCCCTCATAGAGACGAGCCGAGAGAATGACTTCCAGAGAAGCCCCTTCATTATAATGGAGAGCGATCTAACAAAAGTCTCTTTCACAAAGGTTTGGTCTGAATCCAGCGAACCCCGCACAGTGGGTTTCAAAACTCAGAAATTTGCAGCCAAAAGGTAGGCACGGGTTTAAGCATCAGGAAATGATGTTTTTGAAGAAGAGAGAGCCGAGTGAATGCGAGCTCTCTGTGCCCTCCACGGGCCACTTGCTATCACAGATTTCTGAGCAATACAAAAACTGTTTTTCTGAGAACTGCCGCAGCCCTGCAGAGGAGAATACGTATTTGTCCTGAGCTTACGATGAATGTCACGGTCAGCCACTCCTGGCAGCAGACGGGAGCTGGGCTGTGCCGGGTGTCTGACAGTCGCCTAGCGTGAGGTCCCCTTCCTAATTACGGACCTGGAGACTCACTTTCCCCAGGACTGGAAAACACAGCCTCAGGGGGCACGCTGGCTGGCATGCCCCCAGAAAAATCAGCAAGACCATGATTCTCCCTGATCCTCTCTTTTTTTGCTCTTGCATTTTACCTCTCCCCAGATGACTTGGACAATTACCTGTTATGTGTTAGACAAGGGGGGACAAAAATCACTATTTTTTTTTTTTTTTTAAATCTACCAAGGCCCTTAGTCTCAAGGACTGGAGTGCTATGCTTTTGTCCTAAGATTGGTTTCTATTTTAATGAGAAAAATGAACTCTGAGGCTGCTGAGGGCGGGAGAAAAGGGCTCATCTTTGCTCTGGTTCGCCGGACGTGGGCAGGTGGTAAGCGACCACGCAGGTCGCCTGCTCGAACTTCGCTTCTGAAGCAATGAGGTTCTTTATGGTTCTGGGTCCCTGCGCATGCTGCAGCTGCTGATTCTGCTAATTCCTGCTTACTTGCAAATAGGCCTGTGTGTATTTTGTGCCTCACCAGCTGTCAACAAAGACATTTTAGGAATAATTGCCATATTTAAAGGCAGACTGTATTCGAGTGTCCTCCTCGGGGGCCCTCCAGGATTAGACCCCATATTAGGAGGGTTTGTGCAGAGAGCCTTGACGGTGGGCAGCGGGGGGGGGTGCAGTCCCGGATGGTTCCCCATCGCCGTCTCTGTGTCCCCCCCCCCCCCACCTGTGAGCGATCTCCGCATGGCCAGGAACTCTCGCCTTGCTTTCTAGAGAGGGTACTGAAATGCTGCTCTCACGGGCTCATCACAATGGCTAAAGGAGCTTGACTTTCCCACTGCTCCGTAACCGATGTCCGGGAACACTTCCCCTCAGGCTGGAAATTCTGAGAATCCTGGGAGGGTCTGTGCTGCCGTCTCTAAAGCTTAGGACTGCTTTCCCGGTCAGAGATCAGAATGCGACACAGATGAGGCTTCCGAAGCAAAGAATCTTGCTCCTGATCTTACCGGAGGGCTATAGTTTACTTACATGCTGTGGTCCAGATTTTATCTCATGAGAGAAGTGGAGGAAGTTTTAATGAGCTTTTGCAATTGGCATTATTTAACGTGAAGACGGAAAAGGTCCGTAAATCAAAGCGCATTTGATTTCCACTGCTTTCTTCTCGTTTTTCTCACCGTTGTTATTGGCGAATATCTTATTTCTTCTAGAGCTCTCCCACCCCACTTGGGCCAGACGTGAGTATATAGCAACTTTTTGCAGTCAAATGCTCTACCCCTGAGCTGTACCCCCTATAGCAACTTTTTAAAAGTAATTCTACTCATGGGGCGCCTGGGTGGATTAATTGTTAAGCGTCTGCCTTCGGCTCAGGTCATGATCTCAGGGTCCTGGGATCGAGCCCCACATCGGGCTCCCTGCTCGGCGGGGAGCCGGCTTCTCCCTCTCCCACTCCCCCTGCTTGTGTTCCTGCTCTTGCTATCTCTCTCTGCCAAATAAATAAATAAAATCTTTTAAAAAATTAAACAAAATAGTATCTACTCACTACTAGATACAGATCGACACTTGTGCTAAACTCTGGAATGACAGGGATAGAAAAGCTAGGTCTTCTTCCAAAGGAACTAAGAGTTAGGGAGAGGAAAATAGACATGAATAGCTGTGGGTCTCAGCCTTCCTTGGTGCAAGGGGCAGCTGGGAGAGCTCTTCAGTGAGTGGGCACGGCTGAGCCTTCCTGGTGCAAAAGGAGGGGAAACCAAGGAAGGGAATTCCAGGCGGTGCTCCATAGCGGTCAAGAGCACCAGGACAGTTGACTCGTGTAGGATCAGATCCCACCGTCGGCACTCATTAGCTCTGGGAGCAGGGAAAGATCTGCGAAACAGGCGAATGATGAACGATGCGATCCAGCATTTATTCCCGTGTGGTAGGCACTTAACCTACAGTATCGCCTTCTGTCCTCACCACAGATGTGATGTGGGTGCTATTTATTGTCAACATTTTGCAGAGGATGGAATGGTTTGCAGGTTGGGCATAATCATAAAACCACGTGGAATGCTAGTTAATTATGAGGCATTACTGGTGTGAAAAAGCAGAGGGCAGGACAGCCTGGCATCGGGGGCCAGGAAGTCAACACGAGCAAGCCAGAGCTAGCCCTTACGGGCTCGCTTCTGGAACCTTCCCCACTTTGGGGCTTGGGGAGAAGATTTCCCATCCAAGAGCTTAAACAGCCTTGGGTGTTGAAGAAATAACTCTTCCGTGGCAGCTCTGTGGTGTTGAGGGGTGTGGTTCCTCACACTAGGCTACCATGTTTGAATCTGAGATGAGCAAGTAGCTTTCAGTTTGTCCTTAAATAAATGATTGAACCACTCTGTGCCCCAGTGTTACTATCTATAGAACACAAATAATAGAAATATTTGACGAATTGTTTGCCCTGTAAGGACTAAGTCAAATGTGTAAAATACTTAAAAACAAGTCCTGGCATATACGGTACTAGCTATTATTACCGTTTTGGTAATAGCTATTATTAGTATTAGCTATTATTAGGTATAACTAACATACTAGCTATTATTACCGTTTTGTCCATTTGTGATCTACTATTTCCTGTGCCCTCTAGACCCAGCTGGGAATGATCTGAAAGGCATACACAACGGGGAAAACAACAACAACAACACTCAGATCTAAATAATAAATATAAATAAATAATTCCTTTGTGGCTAAGGCATTATTAAAATGTTCCCTTCAGGGGCGCCTGGGTGGCTCAGTGGGTTAAAGCCTCTGCCTTTGGCTCAGGTCATGATCTCAGGGTCCTGGGATTGAGCCCCGAATCGGGCTCTCTGCTTGGTGGGGAGCCTGCTTCCCTCTCTCTCTCTGCCTACTTGTGATCTCTCTCTCTATGTCAATTAAATAAATAAAATCTTAAAAAAAAAAAGTTCCCTTCAATTTTATGGGTTTTCTTGCATCACCTCTAAATAGCTAACGTTAAGTGACGAAGGATTTTCTGGAAATGGTGGATAATGTACATGAGGTGATCAGGAATTTTATCAAAGAGATATAAACCGTAAGAAAGAATCAAGTGGAAATGCTACAAATAAAAGTGTGATCTGTCCCAAGTCCATCGGATGAAATCACGTGTAGACTGTGTTAACACAGTGGAAGGAAGCATCAGCGAGCTGGCAGGCAGATCGAGAGGAAGAACATCTTGATGGGCCAAGAGCAAAACGGAGGGGAAATCAGAATAGAGCAACCAAGCACTTGTGGATATACCAAGCACGGTATTGAGTATGTGTCCTGAAGTCTCAGAAGGAGAAGAGAACAAGAATAGGGAAGAGGAAATATTTGGAAAGATAATGGCTTAGAATTTGCTAAGCATAATGAAAGAAATTAAACCACAGATCCAAGAAGTCCAAAGAACCAAAGCAAGATGAAAAGGAAAAAAAAAAAACAAAAACCCTAGGCTGTCATAATCCAACTGCTAAATACCAAATACAAAGAGAAGAATCTTAAAGGCAGCCAAGGGGAAAAAATAAGTAACATATAGAGAGGATTAAGGAAAATAATTCTAATATGCTTCTTGTCAGAAAGGATACAGATTGAAAGTTAAGGAGCGCCCCGCTGGCTCAGTTGGAGGAGCCTGTGACTCTTGATCTCAGGGTTGTGCGCTCGAGCCCCACATTGAGATTACTTAAAAATAAGAGTTGACTTAAAAGTAAAATCTTAAAAAAAAGTCAAAAGAGCATGATTTTTTTTAGGTACTGGAAACCGAACAAAACCTGTAATTCTATACCCAGCAAAATAACTTTCAAAAATAAGATTTAAAAAAAAAAAGGAGACACTCTCAGATAATCAGAAGGTAAGAAAATTCAGTGCCACCCGACTGGTGCTCCGCGAAATAACAAAAGAAGTTCTTAAAAAGAATGAGGCCACATGAAAAAGCCAGATCTCTACAAAGCTCAAGAAGCACAATGGAAATTGATGACGTGGAAAATGGAAAAACAAGAGAGAGAATCGATGACAATGTTGCTTGAATTAGTAATATCTGACAATGCGGAAGTGACCTTGGCACTTGAAATCCGCCATCTGCATGTCAGCTGCTGCTTGGGGCTGTTTTGGAACGCTTGCACGCACCGCAAATGGCAAGAGAGGCCACACGTGGTTTGGGTGCTGTGATGTTGTGATTTATAATAAGAAATATCCATTTGGTCCTCGTCCCCACTCCGGGCTCACAGCTCCCAAAGCCCTTGGAACTTTCTGAGTGATAAGAGCCATGGGAGCATCTTTCGTTGTATTATTCCTTCTCTTGTCCTCAGTTCCTACAACTGCTTCTGAGCCATAAAAGCGAGTGGGTATCTCGTTACAAAGAACCAGCCCCTTTCCAGGACAACTGGACATATGTTAATAAGGTGATTTTTGTAAAACATCTAAGGAGGGGGGCTGGTTGCCAGGGGAACCAACCATGTAATGAGAGGGTGGAAATTTCAGCCCCACCCCCTGATTTCTGGGCAGGGGAGAGGGGCTGGAGGTTGACTCAATCGCCAATGGCCAATGATTTAATCAATCGTGCCTGTGTAATGAGGCTTCTGTAAAGACGTAAAAGGGCAGGTATGGAGGGCTTCTGGGTTGGTGAACACGGGCAGGTGCAAGGAGAGTGCTATGCCTGAGGGGCCATGGGAGTGCCATGTCCTATCCCCATGTCTGTCCCCATGTACCTCTCCCATCTGGATATTCCTGAATTATATCCTTTCATAGGAAACTGGGAATCTAGTATGCAAAATATGTCTCTGAGTTCTGTGACCAATTAATTGAACCCAAGGAGGGGGTCATTGGAACTTCCGATCTATGCCTGGTTGGCCAGCAGGAGTGACAACCAGGACTTGCAATTGGCATGTGAACTTGGCCGGGGGTGGGGGGGGGAGGTCTTGTAAGACTAAGTTCTTCACCTGTGGGATCCGCCACTCTCTCCAGGTGGTGTTAGCGCCGAGTGGAGTTGTAACACACCCAGCCAGTGTTGGAGAAACACTCAGTGGAATGGGACCCCCCCCCCCAACACACACCCATTGGAAATGGGACCAGGACTCTGGTCGGTGTCAACATCTGAGGTGTAATCCTGCATGTTCTCTTCTTCTCAAGATGCAGACAGAATGATCCCATTCCCCATTTGCTTTTCTTTCCTTTTAATTTTCAAGCAGAGCGTCGGGCCCAAGTTATCAGAATCTTTATTACTGATTAGTAAAACATTAGATGATGAGTACAGAGGATCATATCACATCTGCATTCACTTCTGTTCTGCATTCACTTCAGCTCTGTTCAGCTGATACGGCCTTTCCTTTTTCCCTCATCAAATGCAGCTCGGAGGTTTGTCTCCGTAATGCACAGATGCCAGATGCTCTCCCTAATTAGTATTTCGAGCTCTACAGTGACCGTCCCCAAGCCATGAGCATCATTCTCCAACGTGGGGGCCTTGACCCCTTCCTGCAACCCCAGCTCCGTGCGAGCCTCTTCTTCTGACCTTCCCAGCTGCCGACTTCGTAGGTCAGCAGTTGGGAGGCTATTATCAAGATCTTCGACTGAATACAGGGTTTGGGGGGGTGGGTCACAGGTGCAAATTGCAGCTACACGGGTGGCAGGTGGCCGCGGCAGCTCCTCTGTCATGAGCGATCTGTCACCAGTAACAAGCTCACCTTCCAAGATAGGGGAGGAGTCGGACACGGTGGGTGCTCCCTGGGGAGCAAGGGTACCATCGTTGGTAGAACTGTTTTCTACAAATGGATAGTCTTTGGGACTTTTCACATGGGTCCTATCTTTCCTTCTGGGACTAAGCCCACTGTTACCCACGATTGTACCTCTCCCTCCCCAACACCCCACCCCCCCCCGCCCTCCCGCCCCCAACGCCACCCTCCAGGCAAGTTGTTAAATCCTGAAGGTCCTGTGGGCGGTGTCCTGACAATGGGATTAGTGTCCTTATAAGAAGAGACATCAGGCAGTGTTTCTCCCTCCCTTCTACACCCTCCCACCCCCAGGCAAGGGAGGACACCCTATCTGCCAGCACCTTGACCTTGGATTTCCGAGCCTCCAAAACCATGAGAAATAAATGCGTGTTGCTAAACCTCCCAGTCTACGCTATTTCTGTAATTGTGGCTCAAACAGACTGACAAGCCCCAAGCTCATAGTCTCATATTTCACACCTAAAAATATTTTACATATACTCCTTTGCACATACCAAATAGACATTACGAGCGTGGGACCTTACATAAACCACTCGGATGTATTGAGGTAGACACGACGGGATGTGTGCAATGATTTCAGAAACTTAATCCACCCGTCTTCCCCCAATAAGACCGGCTAAGAACACGATGGGTGGAGCACAGCGACTAACCCACGGGCTCTTCGTCCCTACAGCCAGCCCTTCCATTTACCTCATTTAATTTTTACAACAGCTCTTTACGGCAGGAATCGTTCTTACCCTCTTTTCGAAGATCAGGAGATGAAGACTTCCAGAAATTAAGCCACTGCCTGAGCTCGCAAAACTTGGAAGTGGCCGGGTATGGAATGTCTCCCGGAGCTTGCTGTTGAAAAAGTCAGTGCCTGAACTTATTTACCCACTCGCCCCCTCCTATCAGAGAGCTGACATCACTCTAGGTCTCTGGACATTGAAACCAGACCTCAATTTTACCACCTATGGAATGAGGACCCCAGTAACTCAAAGGGTGATTGGGATCATCTCGGTAAAGCTGGCGAACTCCCGTTTCGCAACAAGGGGTCCAGCTACAGGAGTTCCCGGAACTAGTATGAGGTTTGATAGAGGCAGAGGGACTGAAAGGGGGTGCCCAGGAAGACAAAGGACAGAAGTGCCTCCTGTAAGAGGCTTGGCAGCCTCCCCAAGTCAGGGAGATTTGGGTCGGCCCTTCGGGGCCCATGGAGAAGCGTAGCAGAAAAGACAGAGAGCCTGAGACAAGCGTGCACCTCTCCTTTACTGCTGGTGAGACTCAAATAATCCCAGCTCTCTGTGCTCATCTGTAGAATGGGGGTCCGTGGGCCAAGCATCTCTTCGGAAGGTAAACGCGGAGGAAGACGGCGCCCCTACCTCCCGGTGTCTGTGGGATGGCAGGAATCCAACTTGGCAGGTACCTGTCTCCGAATGGCAAAAGCAGCCTGTGTCATAAAGACCTGAAGTTTGTTTGTGGCTAACGCAGTGGGGCACCCAGCGGCCGGGGAGTCAGGCTGGCCCTCGGGACGGGTGGCCCGCGCTCCTGCAGGTCCCGTCTGCTGGGGTAAATCCCCGGCCGGATCGGTTCTGTCTCTGCCATCTCTCAGCGCGCTCCCCGTGACGCGCATCGCAGGCCGGTCTGACGCTCGTTGGGCAATAAAACTGCTTCTCCACTCCCTGCGTGAGGACGCGTTCTGGGTTCAAGGGCACCCCGACCCCTGGAAACGCTCGGGGCTGGGTCCCGGAGTCAGATGTTACCAAGAGGGTGAAAAGACCCAGAGAGGGCTAACCTGAGACTTCATCAATAAGTACTTGAGAAGCACAGAAACAAAGAATGAAAGAGCCAACGCGCCCCATTTGCAGATGGCATCTGCATCTCTCTCTGCAGCCCGTAGGGCCGAGTTACTGTTGGGCAGTGTCCCTGCTGGAGGGAAGAGTGGGTGACATTTCAGTTTAAAAGGGAATTCTTGCTCCTCGGGAATGTGATGCTTCCGAACGCCAGCATCTGCAGACAAAAAGTGCAAAGAGACTTTTTAGAACTTGGAAGGATCCATCCCACCTTCTCCCCAAATGCTGGGGACCTGTCACCCCGCCACTCTCCAACCTCGGCCTCCGCTCTGCACCTGCGCGCGGTCCGGCCCACCCCGAGCGCTGGAGGTCAGGCCTGGTCCCCCCACCCAGGCAACTGGTGGGGCCCGCCGTCGCCCAGGCGCAGGATGGGGACCCGCGCGGGTATTTTCGGACAAATCCCATCACCTTGTCTAAACACACGCGCACTTTGATGGCACTGCTGGGGGCTGGATCCCTGAGGGTTGAATGTATCATATGTAAAAACTCAAGCACAAGTCAGATCTTCTGAAGACACTGTGATAAAACATTAGAAAATGGTTTCTGCCACAATTTTATTACAGCAGAAATATTATTGTTTTAGTGCTTCTCAGCCTCAATATTTGAGAGCTGTGATCAGTCAGGGACCTTCATGGAAGAGGAGCAGGTTACCCCTTTGAGTGGAAGCTTCCTTAGGAGGCTTAATTTATAAAATAACTCGGCATGTGATACTCCTAAAACATGGCTAATCTGAAATGTGAACGTTCTCATTAATTCTCCTGTTATAATGCAGTAAAAATGAACTCTTTAGGGCTTAGATTTTTTTTTTAAGTTTATTTGCTCTATGAGACACTGCCAAGCAAAAAGAAACTTCTTAATTGGCATTATATACCCATACATACACGTGTATACACACATACCTGTATATGCGGTATATATCCATCTTTACATACGTGGCCGTTATTGATCCGAAATGCCAGAAATACCAATAGTGGCATTTTCTCGATAAAATGATGGGAACTTTCAGGCAGTTTCAAACTCGCTTCCAAAATTTTTTCATTTAGACATCATAATTACGTGAGATAACACCAAGCGTGACTGCGTAAGTCAAACATTTGGTATGTTTTTTCTTACTCAAAGCAATAATGATCATTTTGTTCCAATAGTATTGTTGTATTGTAACCAAGAGAATTCAGAGGGAAAAAACCCAAATGAACAACTGCTGGCGTGAGTTCCAAGGAGCCTTTCTTACTTAAATATATTAGCCTTCCTTTATTTTTTATCCACTGGAGGTGTCCCGAAAAGAAATTGTGACCAATACACGCAGAGTGTCTGTGAAGGGTCCCAGGGTCCCCTTGGGGTCCACGGAGGAGGGAGAGCCGTGTTTCAGAGGTTTATCTTAGAACTTGATCCAGCTCGACCAGGCATTGTTTTGTGTGCGAAGAACTCTGCATGTCTTGCTGGGGCAACCAAGGCTTTATTGGAAAGACACGAGAGTATAGCTCACCTCCAAAAAATTAAAATTCGACAGAATCTCATGAGAGCTTCCCTCCATCCTTGTTTCTGGAGGCTCCTGATCTCCTTTTCTTGGCTTCTCTCCCACCATCTACCCTTTTTCTCTCCCCTCCGTGCAGGTGGACGTGCTTGGGTCCCCGCATATGACTCACACATGGGCCACCTCAACCCTGATTGTCCCATTTCTCCTTGAAACCATCCCACGGACTGAAGTTCAGATTCCCAGCAAAGAGGTTCTGATCGCCCCAGCTCTGGTCTCGGGGCTCACTTTGATCTAATCACCGAGACACCAAGCCAGCATCCGCAGACCCACCACCAAAACACGAGGGGGCAGACTCTCTCTGAAGGCAGCCAGGAAGGAGGCAAGTGGAGTAACTCAAAATAATGTGGTATGAATGCCCAAGCCCACGCCCCCAGCGTCTCGAACCATGCCGGGCAGTCATGAGGCCCTTCATGCACACAAATGCTATTCAAGACCAGATTAGCTGAAAACCCAGTCCTGGGGGAGTTTCCGTTACTCAAAAACCCCTCCAGAAATTCTGATAAAACATTGCTTGATCTCCAGCTTGGCTGCCGGCCAGTTATCTGGGAGTGGTGTCACGGACACGAGGGGAGAGGCTAATCAGAGACTTCTAGAAATGTGTGCTTACTCGGTGTTTATTCTTTCTTAAAAATATTTAATTCATTTATTCATGAGAAACAGGGAGAGAGAGGCAGAGGGAGAAGCAGGCTCCTCGCAGAGCAGGGAGCCCCATGCAGGACTTGATCCCCTGACCCTGGGATCACAACCTGAGCTGAAGGCAGATGCTTAACCCACTGAGCCACCCAGGTGTTTATTCTTAATGAAGAGGAGATAACAAAAGATTTATCGGGCAGATACTTAATATGCTTCTATGACATCCCAGAAATTTGAACAACTTGGTGAGTATGGACATACCCACTTGTTTCATATTTTAAGGCACGATGACAAGTATTTACGGTTCTTCTCTTGTGTCTATCCACAAGGTGGCTCTGAGCAAATATGTTCAGCTCGCATCTAATAACAAGATAAAGTGAATTTTAAAAGGAACCACGCCCCCACTTAATTACTCTTTGAAACCCCAAGATGCTTGGAATCCCAGTAAGTCATGGCAAAAATGTTGACTGAAGACCTACTCTGTGCAACAAAGAATTGGGCTAAGTTACTGGGGAGATGAGACAAGAGCGGAGAAATAAGTTGTTCTCCCAAGAGCTCAGCATCTAGACGAAGCCACATACTCGCGTGACTGACTCTAACACAAGGCAGAGCTTAATGCGTGGTTGAGTCGAAAGATTCAACAGTGAAAAATGGGGAGTGAAAACTGTTCAGACTCATATCTGTAAAGACTTTATCTTCACTCACTATTTCAACGGGGAATCTCCACCCTCCCAGCTCACACAGTTACACATCTGAGGCTTGAGATGATTCATTTCTATCTGCTTTTGATTTTTTTTTTTTTTCCTGGGCTGTTCCAAATGGAGTCCCAAGGTGTGATCGTTTGTTGTTGAATTGTGGGGAGAGGCTCAAGGTTGATGAAGTCATTAAAATGGTGACAGTATCAATTGCCGCGGCAACAAAAACATCAACTCATAGTCTGATGTATCTGATGGGTGCTGAGATCTTTTACAGCTCTTAGAGGTTCAGACCAAGTGCAAATTAAACACTTAGCTGTGCCAAGAGGCTTGGTATCAGGATAGCCGCCCGCCCTGCCCGGCGCTGAATCACTGGGAATGGTCAATCACGAGCAGGGACTACTCTTTCCTTTCTACTGCCCCGGAGTCCAAAGCCCTGAGCATGTGCCCAGCCACTTTACCTGCTGGTAAAGTGGAGGTACCCCTCCACGTCTGTCGTAAACAGACTCCTTCCTGAGAACTGACTGTACGAGAAAGAAAAGTCTCCGCCGTAGAAAATTATGTTCTCCTTCACGTGTATATTTCTTCATCTCACCCACACCGGTGACATCTTTGTCTCCCGGTAATTAATATGAATCAAAGAAGAGTGAGAAGACAGACAGCAAAAGAAGGGAATATCACCAGCACCAGGAACAAAATATACAGCTAAAAATATATGAGGGAAATATATGAGGCACCAGGAGAATGTGCTTTATCTTGTCCTGGTTTGACAGGCACATAAATCATTCTTGTTGCTTCCCTCTTCCAAAACCAAGAGCTAAAAATATGATGCGGCACCTGTGTTCTTAAACAGTGTTTTGTGAAGGCAATGGCCTTAAGGGAACAGTGCGTTTTGGGTTGAGCCTACTGTGCTCTCCCTTGAGACAATAGCAAAATTGAGAGGATCTAGATTTGATGCCGTTTGGAAAGCTTTTTCTAGAGAATGTCCTGAGTTCAATTTTCTCCGTGTGTGATTGTGGACAAGGTGATGATGGTATAAATATAGATTATTCGCATGAATCCCCCGTCCCCCAGAATTTACTGTGCACCCAGCCCTTCAAATCTTCTTGTCCCCAAGAACCAAGAAAATGGAAGTCCAAAATGTCAAACACTGTTGGTCCTGAAGCACACAAACACGCGAATCTTGTAGGCAGGGATTTTTTTTTTTTTTTTTAAGTAATCTTATTCCTCTCAAAGAAAAACCTTAAAGCGATAGGCTATGCAAAGGGCTCCTTGAATAGTTTGAACACCTGATACACGTCAGCACTCTTCTAGACATGGAGCAAATCGACCCCAGCTTCCGCCTTCACAGCGCTTGCTTTCTTTCCGAGAAAGTTCTAGCAGAAACAGGGAAATATTCTGGTATAAGAAGAAGAGAATTATCAAGGCCAATTCCAAGGATTTTGACCTGAGCCACCTGCATGAATGATAGCACCATTCAGTGAGATCGTGAAAACGGACGGAGACATAGTGAGGGGACGGAAATTAATTGTGGACATGTTCCACCGGAGAAATATTTTCTTTGTCCATCACTTCCGGGCAAGTAGGTCATCACAGAAACAGAAAAACAAAATTATTTGTCTGTCTTTTGCATTTGCAAAGTCTAAACTCTCCGTAGGAGGCATAAACAAGCTAGTGAAAGAAATTTGGAAAAAATTGCATCGTGGGTCAAAGCAAAACTTTTACCTCTCCCTGATCCCCCTGAGAAAGCAAAACCAAATAAAACTTCTGATCGGGGATTCTGGAACTTGGAAAACAGACGTCGACATTAGCGATCTCTCAGGCTCATGGGAGGTTATGTGGCATGGAACCTTATCAGAAAGGCGTGTGGGGTTCCGTCTCCATTCCTCGCTCCAGGAAAGAGGCCAGATTCCAGGTTGGCATGGCTGCTGGGTGGATCTAGGAAGACAGACCAGGGGAAATATTACAGGCTTCCACCGTGGCCCCGAGAATCCTAAGAGGAGCGGCTAAATTATTCTCCAATAGACAGTAGTGGCCGAGAAGTAGCATCCGTTGTAAGTAGCAGACCCCAGAAACATAGCAGAAGGACGTGCTGTATACGCAAAGACCCTGGGTGGTACAGAGGAGAAAATCAGACCCAAAAAGTAGAGCTGATGACTCAGCCATGAGCCATGACATCCAGAATCCACACACCCAGACAAGTATGGATCTCCATGGATGCCGTTTGAAGGGCCAACGTGGAGTTTACAAAACACGCACAAGGGACCTTAGGAGGTTCTTGGAACACGCTGGAGCGCCATTAGCGTCCACTATGATTCCAGCCAGGTCTTCTCACCCCTGCTAGATGGGGAGGGGCTCAGGCTGGAGCTCCGGAGAGCCAACGGCCCGGTGGAACAAGCCCCCAGTTGTAATCCAGGGAGAGATCCCACCGCCATTATTAGTTATGGGCACCCGCCGCTCAATGGACGCCATGTATGCTTGTCTCTAAAGCACAATGTCCGCTCGAGAGTGCTATTTGGAGACCCCAACCTTGGTCCAGGTAGTGAAAACACAAGGATCTCTTTCTCCCCATTATAGGTAGTTCTGCACATAGCACTTCAATAAGCAGACACGAACTCTCCCTCATCGCGACCTTCTTCTGCCCCTTTCAAGAAATGCCCAACAACCTTCTTCCAGAAAAAGGGAGATAGTGGTGGAGAAAGTAACTGTGAGGAGCTCCTGGGACTCCTTTAGGACTGCATTTGGCTGCAGCCTTTGCTGGGC
This sequence comes from Potos flavus, assembly GCA_028534135.1. Taxonomy (NCBI): domain Eukaryota; kingdom Metazoa; phylum Chordata; class Mammalia; order Carnivora; family Procyonidae; genus Potos; species Potos flavus. The sequence continues at coordinate 77,184,259 of CM052889.1, read as the reverse complement.
TTGCTTCTCCTTCCCCTCTCCCCCCTCGTCCTCAGGGATGATGAGAGTGATCCCCGCTGTGGGAAACCAACATTGTAATGAAATGCCAACACCTTGGGAAGGGTCTAAGTAGCAAGATTTTTAGGTGGAAGAAGGGCTCCCTGCGTAGAAATCCACTTCCCGCTTGCCTGTGATTGGAGAAGACAAAAGGAAATGTTTGGTCTGGGAAAACCTGGAGCTTTCAAACCACAGCAGAGAGGACTGACACTGGACAAGGCTCCTGGAGAGAGAATCCGAACGCGCGCTCACCGAGCAATCTCTGGGAGCAGAGATTCAGAGCAGGTCTGATGCACGGAGGGCTTGGAAAGGACTGGGGCTTCCTTGGGCAGCAACTGGCTGGAGAAAATCAGGGGTATTTTCTCGTACCTGGGTCCCGAGAACTTCCTCGCCTGAGTCCTGCCCTGTAGTCTTCTGGTAGATTCTTGGTAGCTACCTGATGTTCTTCCAGTAACGTTTCTTATTGCTTCCGATAGCCAGAGGTCATTTCTGTTGTCCGGACCGAAGAAGCATATCACACAGAGCAGGTATATCCATCACTTGGTCAAAATAAATAGTTCTAGATGTTTGTCAGACATTTCACGGCCCAACGTTCTCATGGAATTACATGAAATGGAATTGTCAGCATGCTAATAAACCATCCCTAAAACCCTGAAAAGCAAAAACAAAACTGTCACGGACCCATTGGCTCCCATATGCCACCCACGTGGATGAGTCGACCCTGCCCACTTCCCAGAAGGATGCCCCATTCGAGAAGCTTCACGGTCCCTGCTCTCATCATGGAGCCAGGATTAGCTGCCCTTATGCATGTGGGGAGCACTGCATGGTGGCCAAGGACAAAGCCAGATCCCCTTTGCTCTGAGCGGGGGCCGTTGCCTGGGCTCTGGGTCTCATCTCTTACCACCGACTATTGGTCTAATGCTGGACAAAGTCTTGAGGCTCCTGACATTTCAGTTGCTTCTCGATAAATGGCGGGTCGTGGCAGGACCTTCCTCACACAGCTATGAGTGTGAGAGATGGTTAAGTGACCGATGGGCTCGCGTAGGCATTCCTGTTATCGCAAGTCTCGCCATTGCAGAGCCGTAGAATGTGGTGGACACACGGCAACTGCAGCGAGACCCCGCATGCCCACACCTTGGGTTTCTCACAAACCGAGTGATCTCAGGCGCATCCCTTTGCTGCCATGTGTGTCGGTTACCACATCTGTACCCCAACAGTCCCACTCCTGGGTATCCATCCTAGAGAAAAGGAAGCTTCCGTTCACACACAAACCTGCACACAGATGTTCACAGCAGCTTTAGCTGCAATAGCTATAAACCAGAAACAATGCCAGTGTCCTTCGAAGGGTGAAAGACACTTCCCGAGCAATGGAATACTATTCAGCCATTAGAAGAGATGACTTATTGATACACAAAAGAACTTGGAGGGACCTTAAGAGCATTCTGGGGTGGGGGGAGCTAATCTGGAAAGGTTACTTAATGTCTGGTTCAAATGATAAATTACATGGAGCATAGAAGGTGAAGTTGGAAAAGGGATTCTACAAGGACCTAACCTAAAGGAATCTCCTTGGGTGACAGAATGTTCCCGGATTGTAACAATGGTCATACAATCTATACACGTGAGAAAATTTCACAGATGTATTTGCAAAGAAAAAAGGGCCTCTAGACACTGGGGAAGCCCAAAATAAGGTCCACAGGGCAGTCAAGAGTTAATGGCGAAACAATGTTCATTTCTCTGTTCTAATAATTGCGCTGCGATTACGTAAGGTGTTTTCACTAGTTGGAGGGGACACAGGAACTCTCGGCGCTATTTTTGCAGTTCTTATGCGAGTCTAAAATTATTTCAAAAGTTTTTAAAAATAGCACCCATGGAAGAATTGAACAATTCAGGAAACAGATAGCGGATGGTAGGAACCAGATTTCTGACTGTTGGAGCGGCAGTGTGCAGATAAGCAGTAGGGGAAGGCTCGCATAATCCGTGGGATAATGAGCAAGAATTGGAGACACAGTATGAATTCTTGTTTACCTTTATGTAGAAACAGACAGCTACATGCAGACATATGCACCGATATGTGTTGTTTATACGTGCGTGATGTGTACATACATGCACACATGTATGTCTTTACCCTGCCAGCTGAAAAAGCTGAAAGAAATAATACCCCGTAGCAATAAGCACCCCTAGCATCTAGATCTTGGTTTTTAATATCTTTCTCCAGTAAAAGGAACCAGGGATCTTTGGAAAAAGGCTGATTCTAGGATTGGGGTGTGAAATATACGAGATGAGTTCAGAGCATCTGGAAGTGCCAGAAAGTAAGGAAATGATGGGAGGGAAGGAAGGAAGGGAGGAAAGAGAGGAGGGAGGGAGAGGGAAAAAGGGAGGGAGGGAGAGAAAAAGGAAAAAAACCCACACCGATGTCATAGGAGCCAATCGTAAGAGCTCCCAATGGCCGATGTCTTGAAAAACTGTCGCTTCCTATATTTGTTGTCTATTTTATTTTTGCGGGTGGTGTTTCAGGTGGGAGGGTAAATCCAGCCAATTTCATTTCTTCTTTTAGTTGCTTGCTGTGTACTATTCCATCATCTGGATATACATTGTGTCGTTCCCGGTTTGAGTCATTAATAAATCTGCTGGGAAGATCCAGGGACATGTTATCTGTTGACATATGCACGCATTTCCCTTGGGTGCTTGCCTGGGGGCAACGTTGCTGGGTTGTAGGGTGAGCGTAGTTTGACTTTCCCAGGTATCGCCAAATGGACTCCCACCTCCAAAGTGGTTGCATCTCAACATCCCATAGACCTTCGCTCACCAAGAGTGTGGATGACAGAAAGGCGTTTTTCCTCTGACTCTAAACCGCAGCAGGCATCGTTCTGGGTAAAATCCTGCTCGGCACTATTACTCTTTGCTGATGGCCGAGCTGCTTCGATGTCATCTATCCTGCGTGGATCAGAGGAGAAAACCCTGCCCGTCCATTCCTCACTGCTCCCTCCTACCAGAAACCCCGGTCGTCCTGCCTGAGCCATCGATTCTTTCCTCATCACTTTATTTTGAGTCTTCCCCGTAGGTCTGCCTCTCCAGAACATCCATTCTCATATTCTCTGCTTTGCTCCCCAAAATAAAAGCCCCTGAAGGAAACATACATAAAGGCAAGGAAGAAGCAATCTACAAATACACAGGGCTTGGGTTTCAGTCTTCCCAGCTTGCCCACTTTGTAAAAATCTCTGCCGGATCTCCAGCGATCCTCTCCCGAGTGGCCCAGAGTTGATGCGTTCAGGGTGCTCACAGCTCCCTGGGAACCTGCATTTGCAGAACGAGAGTCACAGGCACTCACTGCACCATCCCACGTCACCGAGCAAGGTGTGTATTTATAGACTCCCCAGATGCGCTGTGGGCTGAGAGCAGGGGACCTTAATCGGTTTTAAAGCAGTCAAACTAAGGACACGCTGTGTCTTCCCTCTTGGAGCTCAATCTCAGCACTTTCGCAGAAGCGTGGAATCACTCCTCGGAGTGACATAAATGCTAAAGGGGAAGTCAAAATATCCCTCCCGCAAAAGAGCTCCCATTCATCCTGGTGTCTAATGCTCTAAAGAGAAAAATGACACTCGGTTTTACACTGACTGAAGTATGCTAGGATATGTCGATACTTTGAGCTGCGCAGAAAGACGGTTGGTGTGTGTTTGCTTAGCTTTGCTGCCTAAGCGGGGCTGTGCCAATTACCGTGGGGCTGGCTCTGGAGCAAAAGATGCCAAGTATTTATGGACTATGGGCATTATCGCCTGCGTGGGGCTCGGTGATTGCAAATTTAACAGCAGCCCCAGGCAGGCTGGGGGCTGGGATGATGTTACAGACAGAGGTCACGGTGCTTCTCAGGAAATAGAATAATGCAGAAGTCTCCTGAAGACAAAAAAACAAAAACAAAAACGTGAGCTGGTCTGTGTACTAGTTCTCCTGTGGGTCCGACTCTAACTAATGCTATTGATCTTTTAAGTAGGTATCAGATCCCTCCCTCTCTCTCTTCCATATCACTCTGCAAATTTTGTCAATCAAAAGGTAGAATATTTTTCATTAGGACGGAGAGTTGAACGCGAGCCCCGGGAGAACCTGTCGTAGGTTTCTTTAAGGGGCTGCGTATCAAATGTACAGCCCGGACCCTGTTTGCTGCCCATGCTGTGCAGATACTGAAGAAGGAAGGGGGAGAAGCAGACCTTCTTGTGCAGAAGACTTGCCCATGATTGCCCCCCACCCCACCCTGCCTTCCGGTTCCTTCGACAGTGACCCTGCACGACCTCCATGGCAGCGACTGAGTGTCTCAGACAGCCGTGGAGCCCCGCAGTCGTGGTGGACAGGGCAGGGGCATGACTGTCCCGAGCTGCAGGGGAGAGAAGCGGGAGAATTCTCTGAGCCCAGGACAGCCACGCCCCTGCCCTACAGAGAAGTCTGTAAAGGTCATCAATTGTCTTCAAACTGACTTTGGAGTCCGGAAGGGTCTCAGGACCCCCGTGAAGCTCATCAGCAAAGCTCGCTGCCCCAGCCTTCGAGCCCTGGTGTGGGAAGCCCTGAGCTCCTCTGTCTCCACGGGTCCCAGGGGCTGCGGAGAGCGGACGATTGACACAGCTAATGAGGACTCCGCTTCCAGACACAGAGGTCGCGGGGGGAGGCGGACGTCCGGGTCTCATCTCAGTGATATTTGATATTTGCCTTGAGCATATCAGTAGCTGGTCTTTAGGCCTGTTTTTGCCAAATACTTTATATTATCAGATAGAATGAGAATAGATAATTTTAATAAAGTCACTGCTGGTTAAGGGGGGTGAACTTTGGATTTAATCTGAAATGCTAGCAGCCGACCCTCTGATTCCAGAACCATTTTACCCTCTTGAAAATGACACAATTCAGGAACACCGGGTAAAGGATAAATCATGGCAGGAAACGTTGCTCTTATTTACATGAATCTCTGGTCCAAATAAGTGGAAGTTTTAATTCTGGGGGCATCATTGGATTGTGGAAATTCACTAAAATTTGGCTTAC
>CM052889.1:77155601-77178701 GCA_028534135.1 Potos flavus | reverse complement strand
GGTGAGGAGCCGAAGGAACCCTCTGCTGAAAACCGGGTGTTTATTCATTCCTAAATGGCCAGTCAGCTCTTACTTGTCGAGCATCCCTTAGCGGACGGACAGCGGGACTACAGCTCAAAGGCTTGACCTGAATGACGAATTGGCCTCCAGGCTTGCAGATTTCCCTTCCCGGAACTTCCGATGCCACTTAGTTAGAACTCAAAGGGCGATTTCTGTTTGGAATATCGATTGGAGTTGCACGGTCATAGAGGCCTCCGTAGGCACCGATTTCCCTGGGGAAGGAATCAAGGGAGAATTAGCAAGTCGATAAATTATTGGGGACAACTGGACTCACCAACATTTATTGAACATTCATATATTCTAAGAGCCACGATTTAAAATGATGAATTCTAAGTCCCTTCTGTTCCGCCAGCCAAGCGTTATTATTCTTATTTTACATCTGCACGAGCTGAGGTAAGAAAGCTGACGTCAGAGGGCGGCAAGTGGTCTATTAAATCAGACCCACAGACGTTTTTGACTTTTTGATCCTGTAGTATCAAAAAAAAAAAAAAAAAAAAAAAAGGATTCATTACCCGAATTTCAAATGCAAGGGACTTCACATTTAAAAGCTCAGATTTGGACACCTGGGTGGCTCAGCTGGTTAAACGACTGCCTTTGGCTCAGGTCATGATCCCAGAGTCCTGGGGTCGAGTCCCACAAGGGGCTCCCTGCTTAATGGGGAGTCTGCTTCTCCCTCTGACCCTCTCCCCTCTCACGCTCTCTCTCACTCTCTCTCTCAAATAAATAAATAAAATCTTTTAAAAAAATAAAAATAAAAGTTCAGATTTCCCTTTCAACCTTGTGGGATGTGGCAAGACGCACACCCCATATCCTGCATATATAATTGGATCCCCTTCTTCACATACCTAAAAATTTACTCAAAATGGATCATTGACCTCAATGTAAGTTCTGAAACTAGAAAGCTCTTCGAGGAAAGCAAAGAAGTAAATCTTCATGACCTTGGATTAAGCAGTGGTTCCTTAGATATGACACCAAAAACATAGGCGAAAGAAGAAAAAACCGGTATTAGGTTGCCTCAAAATTCGAACTTTAGCGTACCAAAGGCCATCACAAAGAAGTAACATGTTAACACTCCTAATGGGGGAAAATATTTGAAAATCATGTATCTGACAAGGAACACATATCCTACATATATAAATAGCCCTTACAACTCAATAATCAAAAGATGACCCAATTTAAAAATGATCAAAGAGGAGCGCCTGGGGGGCGTGCTCAGTCAGTTCAGTGGCTGCCTTCAGCTCAGGTCATGATCTAAGGGTCCTGGGATTGAGTCCCGAATCAGGCTCCTTGCTCAACAGGGAGTCTACTTTTCCCTCTCCCTGTCTCGTTCTCTCCCCCCCGCTTTAAAATATAAATAAAAATAAAATGGTCAGTGAATTTGAATAGACTGTTTTGTTTTTTTTTAAAGATACTAAAACAGCCAATAATCACATGAAAGTGAGCCCAACATCCTTAGTCGTCAGGAAAAAGAAAATCAAAACCACAATTTCAAACCCACTAGGATGGCTATAAATCCAAAAGTTGGAAATAATATGAATTGGCGAGGATGTAGAAAAACCAGAACGCTTGCACGCTGCTGATGGGAACGTGAAATCGTGCAGCTGCTTTGGAAGACATTTTGACAATTCTTCAAACGGTTAAACATAAAGTGACCACATCACTAGGAAATTCCACTCCTAAATGTATGCGCAGCGGAACCGAAAACCTACGTCCACCCAGAAATGGGAATGTAAATGTCTGTAGCATCATTATTCTTAATGGCCAAGAATGGAGACAGAATCCCCTCCACTGAGGCGTCATAAACAAAACATGCCACATCCATCCAATGGAATATTATTCTGCCATAAAAAGGAGCAAAGGACTGATACAGGCTAGAACACGATGAATCTTGAGAACATTACGCTAAGTGAAAGAAGCCAGACACAAAATGCCAAATGTCACATAATTCCATTTATTACAGCATCTTAGGTATCATTGCATCATTTTTTCCTATGATTACATATACCTGAAATATCCATATTGGCAAAATCCATAAAGACTGGTTAGCAGTTGCCAGGGGCCAGCGGTTGGGGAGTAAGGAGAGCGACCGCTAATAGGGTCATAAAAATATTCTGGAATTAGACAGTGGTTGATGATTGTACAATTTTGTGAATGTGCTAAAAACAACTGAGCTGTGCACCTTAAAAAGATGAATTCAATGTTATGTGAATTGTATGTCAGGAAAGCTGTCCTTAAACTTAAGGGTATGGTAGGTCTGAGAGATATTTTTAAATCAGCATAATTTTTTAAATTTTATTTATTTATTTGAGAGAGAGTGGGGGAGGGGGATGCAGAGGGAGAGAGTCTCAAGCAGACTCCAAGCTGACCATGGAGCACGATGCAGGGCTCGATCTCACAAACCTGCCATCACAACCTGAGCTGAAATCAAGTATGGGACACTGGACCCACTGAGCCATCTAGGTGCCCCTAATGTTTTTCAATCACCATAATTTTTTTTAAAAATCCCAACAACTCCTTTTTTGTGAGCTTCCTTTTTCTGTACATGCTGGACACAAGGGATAAGAGGAGCCCTAAGATGGGAAGAATCCTAATGAACGAAAATTGGTTGTTTTCCCATAGCTTCACATAACTACTCCAGTCCCGCACACTGGAAAATCGATGGCCCCCTGCCCCAACTTTCTGGTTTATTTTGCCCATTGTTAGACTTAACTCACAGCTATAATTTACTCTCCTGCACCATGGTGTGACTTTGACACCAGAACATTCATTTCATCATTAGAAGTATATCCCCCGAGTTCCTAACTCCAAGGATCTTGTGCCACTGGTCTCTCCAGGTGACAGGTGCGTGGTGATGCTCATACGAAATGGCCTTGGTGGGATATATCTCAAGTGTTTTGTCATTGCCACACTCTGGCATGAGAGAAATGCTCCAGAGCCCGTCAGGACACGAGGCTGCCCGGACGCATATCCCAGCACAAATGGTAAATCTTCCTTGCAAAGATCACAAGAGTTAGCCTGCGGTTCTCAGCTCTGACTGCCCATTATAATCACCCAAGAAGCTTTTTAATAGTATCGTCAACTGGATCTCCTCTCACAACCACTGAATCAGAATCTTTGGGGATGAGTCCCAGGCGCGATGATTTTTAAAAGCTCTTTAGATTATTCATTCCAATTCCAATTATTCATTCCAATTGGGCTGAGAAACACTAATCAGATCAAGGCAAAAGCAACCGCCCAAAAATATGTCGGCATTAGGTAGACTCGGTTCATAAGAGTGATGTATATTTCAAAGTCTGATTTTTTTCTTGTTGTTAATGTCAGCCTGTACTTGCAGATGCCGTTCCCATGAATACAAATCAGTATGGAAAGCAAGGCTATTCACAAGGGTCTCTTCGGCCTTTGCCATCTTCAAGAGTTACAGAAAAGACTTTAAAGGTAAGGGACAGGGCTGCCTGACTCATGAATTCCAGTTGTCTTTTCTGAGTCCGCCATCTTGGGCAAGGATACCGTGGTCCACCACGGCACCACGATTTCTTAGGGGGGCAAGCCCCAGAAAATGCAAGTAATAAATACACTTTGGCTGAAACAAAATTAATTCTTTTGACTCAGGCTAAATAAGGAATCTTTACTCCACTCACAGAAGCCAAGGGCACGTCCTGGATACAGCCAGCCCGAGCTTGGGCACCTGTCGCTGGGAGGTGTGGCATGGTGACGGAGAGAGATATCGGCTGTTTCATTTATCCTGATTAACTGTGTCCCCCGCTTCTCAAAATCAACCTTACCCCCCATGCAGAAGACTCCCTGCTAGAGGATAGAACCATCCGAATAACTCCTGTCCCAAATTCTGGTTCCTTTGTTCAGCGCCAATGCCTGAAATCTCTGCCACTGACTTTATTTCTAAGGACTTCCTTGATCCAAATGGGTTTCGGCTGGTGTTCCCCAATTTTTTATTTAACCCGTGCCTTTCTTTGCCCAAGCATGCAAATGCTTTGATGTTCTGGTCTTCCTCCTCCGTCAGCTTTAGGCAGAGGTGGAGAAGCCTCCTCTTCTTATATCCTTTCCCTCTGAGAACTCTTGCTATATTCTTCATTTTCCCACCGAGCATTTATAGACTTCTACCTTCTCTAGATTAAATTATGAAAACAAGGTTTTGCTAAACGTGCGTCATTATTTAACTATTTTGTAATAGTCAAGTGAATTGCTAAGACCTCTATGAATCCTCCTCCAGAGAGTTTTGTCTGCCCCCCCAACCCCTTTGTGAATCACGAATCAAGGCTCTGTGTCTTCCAGAGGAATAGAAATCCTACTCTTCACCGAACACTCATTATGAGGGCAGTGATATTGCATATACATCACCTCGTCGAAGCTCCATCACAATCCCAGGATGCAAGCGATTGTTAGCGCCCATCGCTTGCCCATAAGGAAATTGATGCCCAGAGAGGTTAAGTGATTGGCCTCAGATCACACAGCCAGTGCAGGGTTGGGCTGGAATTTGGCCTCGGAGTAGCTGTTTTTATTATCTGACCGTACAACACTTCTCAAGGTCAGTAGAGCACAAACTCGGATCTTTTCCAGTAGACTAAATCTTCTCGAGAATAGGGATAGTGTTATTCAGGTTGGTCTACTCAGAATACGAAATCAGGCTTAGATATATTCAATGCCCAGCAAAGATTTCTTGACGGAAGGAAGGAAGGAAGGAAGGAAAGAAGGGAGTCATTCTCTGATTAAGCCATCACCGTCTGCCATGCCCTCAAAGGCTGGAGAACGAGGGAAATGGGCTCGTTCGGGGGATTCCAGCCTCATGTCTCATGGGGTGTTGGGCCCTATTCACCTCTGGAGGGAGCAGAATAAAGGACATTTTCAGGGAATGAATCACTTTGAAATATGGTTCACTGACGGAGAATCTTACAGGATTCTCTCCACCATGCTTCCGAATGGCGAAGCTGGCTGAAGGGACTTCTGATGAACTTGACGTCCCTGGGGCCAGAGTTTTCAATATTTGCTAAGCGGCTTACCCGGTGGTCCGATTCATCCTTCTTGCACAAGAATCTCAAAGCTGTTTTATTTTTCTTATCACCAAATTTAGGTTTTTAAGCCACCAACCAATCATAGTTTCGAATATTTATATATCATAATGCCTCAAGTTAAAATTAATTTCATCATAAGTACATAATGTGTAAAACACAGCATGTGCGTGTGTATAAATACACACACGCCTGCAAAAACAGGCCTTTCTCTTCCAATGACACAAGGCAAAACTAACACGTACAATACGGATTACAACATTTAATGATCCCAGTTGGACACTCACACAATGGCAGTTGTCCCAGAGCCTTTTGCCTCTTCCAGGCCATGGGGTTCGACATCTGTTTCTCGGATCTCTCCGGAGCGGCGTGCCCGCTGTGCCCAGATGTGGGGGCGTCCCGTGAGGCGCAAAGACCACAGTTAAGGAAGCCATGGATGGCAGGTCCCACGTGCTCAGGGATCAGGCCTTTCCAGCTGGAAAAGGAGGGTGTGGAGCATGGCGCTCCTACAGCCTTTGCCCTCGATGCGGACATTGTCATTAGAGGGAAGATCTCCAGTGACTTTATGGATGACTCGGGCTTCAATGACAAATCCGTTCAATTACAGTCCTGCTTTGCTCGTTGACTAGCTCATGCATCCCGTGGCCCATCGTGTAGGAGTAGCCCCTGAATCCGTGGGGCCTGAAGGAAGATGGCTGGCCCCTCTGGCTTCCATCTTGAACCCTTTTGAAAAAGACATTGCAGGGGGGCGCCTGGCTGGCTCAGTCGGAGGGGCGCGCGACTCTTGATCTCGGGGTCATGAGTTTGAGCCCCACGTTGGGCATAGAGATGACTTAAAATATATATATATATTTTTAAAAAGTCATTGCAGGGATAAGAAAATCAGTCAATTCCCTTCTCACTCTGTACATGTACATTTTTTCATACCTGGCATATCATTCTTTCTCTCCAGCTTCTCTATATGCACATAAATGTGTGACTCTAAATTTGTGGGGGGTGGGGCGGAGGGAGAATCTCCCGTAACTGAATTCCATTACTGTGATGAGTCCCTCAGTGGCTGGAATTTGATCTTAGCTCCTGCCAACGACAGACTGAATCGGTGTGGGGTCTACCAAAGCCCGCGATGAAGGACAATTTATGGCAAATCAATAGCAATGGCAAGTTAACTGTTTCTGAGCTTTGAACTGAGAAGAAGATGCAGTGATATGTCTACACGACCTCAACTAATACCAAGGTGAAAAAACAGCCTGCAAAGGCAGAGCGAGTTCCTGCCGGCTTCTGCTGCAGGGCTCAGGGACTGGAGTCCTGTGACCCAGGGGCTGCCCCTTCAGTCCCGCCTTCCCCAGGCCCTTCTCCCTGCAGCTCCCGGGGTCTTCCTGAAATGCAAATCCAATTATGCCACCGCCATTCCAGTGGCTCGTTTTGGCCCTCAGGCTAAAGCCCCAGAGGCTGGCGGGGTCCCAAGGTCCGTCATCACTTGACCTCTGCCTCGTATCAGGAGCCACTTGACCCCACGCTGCTCCGCTGTTCAGCCCCGTCCCTGGTACCCTGCACAGACCATGGGAACCGCGTCCACCCCAGAATGTGTCATGCTCTCTCCTACCTCTGCGGCTTCTCCACGGGTGCTGTGCTTGCCTGGATGTGTGGCTAGCCTCTCTTCAACTCAGAATCCTCTGCCTAGACAACATTCCTTTGTGTCGATCCCCTCATGTGGCTTCCCGTGGGAACCTGTCGGGTCCCCTCGGAACCCCCTGTGTCACGTGCATCTGCCACACTGGGCCACTGGGACTTAAGGGAAGTGATCTGAGAAGTCATTCTTCTCTGTCTCTTCCCCCTCCTTTTCTTTCTGCTCAGAGCGATGAGCCTGTCTCCTCCTCCTGCAGCGGGACTAGGAACTCCCATGGGTCTAGAGCTCACACTTTCTGATGGAGAGAGGTTGCTCTCTGCCAAAAATGTGTCCTGCCTCTTCCAACGTGTGAGTTGTCACAGAGAAGCAGCTGTCCAGCCTGGGGTGGCATTTGCCACCGACTGGCATCTAGATGGGGATGCGCAACTAGTTGTCACCAACCGGGTGTGAGCAGCGGGGATGTGTCCCTTCTGGGCCAACATGTGCGGGAAGTGGGAGTGTCTACTTTAGGCTTTCTCTTTCCTATCAACACATACAGAAAATGGAAGCAACCAGGATCTCGACACCGACCTGGAAGGACCTCCGAGAGCCAGGAGTAGGAGGGGAGAATTCTCTTGTGTCCGTGCACCGAGGTCGGAAGGGTTACTTCTTGTGCCTGTTACTATTACTCTAATACACTCTTATATACTCGGTCTTATCTTTAAGATAATACAGCCTCATTGTATAATTTGAAAATAATTATATTAATTGTATAAATAAAAACTTGACATAAACGAGATGTTTTCCCTGATTAGATCTGTGTCTATTCCCGTTCGACATTGTCCCCTCTCCCCCTAGCGAAGGCTTTTTCCCCCAAGAGGAACAGACATGGAGGAAGCATATTCTTCCCGGTTAAACATTGTCGTAAAGTGGCTTTATGACCCCAAGACCCAACAGGTTTTGAAAGCTGACTCCTTTTCTTGTGGATACCTGCACGACTCCCCAGAGACCCTTCTGCTCTTCCTACCCACACTCAATCTCCTTGGCACCAGGCCCCACTTTCCCCACTGGGTGTTTCTACATTCCAAGCTTCTGCCCCAGGTGAAAGAACAACACAGTCTTTCTCAACGTGGGATTCCTGCACCAGCCAGATGCCCTCTTTTCAAATATCCCCAAACCGACTTTCCTCCTGCTGACTCTGTTATAATAGGTCCCTGAGGTTCACACAGCTTTGACCCGCCATCAGGGGAGTGGAAAAGCAGCTCCTTCTCTCCCATCTCTGCTGCGATGAGCTGCTTTAACTCAACTCTAGAAGCGATTGGACAACTATGCAATTGCACAGAAGCAAATCATGCTTCCAAAGAAGTAGGGAATTTAAACTCACAAACTCACCCAAAGCTAAAAAAAAAATGCTCCTTTATTTTCCCATTAGCAACACGCAGCCTATCGAAAATATTAATCTGACAGGTGAATTAGCTGTTTTGATATGTTTCCTTATTTTTGACACGTGTCTTCGGCAGATAAGCGATTCTGTTCCCTAGTAACAGATATTTTCATATTCAGTAATTTATTTCCCCCATTTAAATGGTGCCTTTCATCTTTAAAATTAAAACGTTTTCCAAAATATAAAGAGAGAACTATTAATAATTTAGCATACAAATCAGATTTTGCCTTGATGATAAAAATAAAAGGCACTATGTATCATATGGGAACAATGACTCATTTCCCGAACACACATTTTTTTTTCAGAAAGCAGCTTTTCTGGTCATTTCAGAAACCGAGTTGAGGGAGTCACGTGAAAGTCAGGCTCAGAATGCTCTCAGCTGCTCCTTCTGTTTGCCAGGCATCATCCCTCATGTCTAACTCTCTCCTGTCTTGTAACTTCACTATGTGGGGGAGGGGAAAAAATGTCCAATAATTGGGTTCAGTGATACTAAGCTGCTTCCTTAAATCTCATCATTTTTAAATTATAGAATACGGTATAGTGATAGCTACAGGGTGGGGAAATGATTGCAGGGAGAGAGGCATGACTCCTTTCCAAGTTTCCTATGTTGCGTTGGATGATGGAAGGGTATCTCGTAGCACTGACCAATGCCTAACACCAGGAACCACGGCAGGACCATCTAGGAGCCAGGGGTGATAATGTCCCCATAGTCGTAAAACAAATTCCAATGCAAAGCGGTGAACCTTATTAAAAATGCAATGGTCCTAGGAAATCTTTAACCGATGGTATAAGGGAGCAAAATTTGCCACCCCAAAATGTGTCTCTTGGTATGTAGATTATTTTAGGCTGATTATTTTTAAGAAGCAGAAGTCTTGAGAAGTTCTCCTTTTTTCCCTCCCCACCAACTAAAACTAAATAGAGAACCCGTCCCCGGCAGGGAGCGATCGCCGTAGATAACTATATTAAGATATGAGCTAGCTGTGGTAGACAGGGGGGAAGCTAGCGAAGGGGCCAAGGGCAGACCACCCCAAACTGTGCCACTTTGGCATACTGATTATTTTGAATTAAAAGTTAATTAAGAAACAGCCAATGCAAGAAGAACACTCTGAACCACCCCACCTCTTGTTTCCAGGAAATAAACCTCCCATGTGAAAGGTACTCTGCCTGCGCCAGGAGGTAAAGAGGAAATATATCACCAAAAAAGGGAATCCAGAGCCAAGTAGCCTTTATAAACAAATCTTGTACTTTTACTGATTTACAACCCCAGGACACACTCTGTCCACATTCCTTACAACTCCCAAAGTTAAGTTTTCTATGTCCTGTCAATTCCTTACAGATTTATTGTCTCTTTGTCTACAAAGCATAAAAACTGCTTGCCTTGGTCATTTCTCTAGGTCTCAATTTCACTATTAGGCCTCTGTGCACACATAATTAAACTTTGGTTTTTCTCCTATTAATCCATCTCATGTAAATTTAATTCTTGGACCAGCTAGAGGAATCTTGAAAGGTAGAGAAAAATTTTTCCTCTTCAACACCAGCAAAGCCTGTTTGTTCAAAGTCCTGTCTGTGTTGCATTGTTTCTGGACGACCCAGTAAACATTTGTTCACCAAACATGTACTCTTTCCATTCTTCCCATGAATTGCCTTCCTTCCCTTTGAAGCCTCAGGCCCCTTGCCCCTTCTCCTTATGCTAGAATGACTTATGCACATCATGTTGCCTGCTTTTGGAATCTCTAATGTTTATACGGATTCTCAGTATATATGCAATTAATTTTAATTTCTCCTATTAATCTGTTTCATGTCCATTTAATTCTTAGAGCAGCTAGAAGAACCTTGAAAAATAGAGAAAAGTCTTCCCTCCCCAGCACTGATATGGAAATTGTTCTCTTTGCTTAAGACAGGAGACGTTTTGCCAGTGTCAGATATTAATCATCATTATAATAGCAACAAAAATAATAATGCAGTAACCATATTTTGTTGGTCAACATCTCTGTGTTGATGTATGTTTGGGATTGAGTCAGCAAGTTTGCCCAAGTTCCACCCTCGACTTCTCTGCTTTGAACACCCAGTTCGCATTGGCTGCTCAGGATCAAGGCTATACTGCAGCCTGATGTGGCCACGAGTCCAAGTTCTAGCCAATGGAATGTGGGCCTTTTCTAGGAAATGTTCCTGTTTCCCCATATTCCTTCCCTATCGGCTGTCCTGGGATGCCGTGGTGAACTATCTGGACCAAACAGATGATAACAACACCCCGGGAATGCTGAGCAATAAGACAGAAAGAGCCTGGGTCCCTCGTGACTTTAGGATTAGGATAAGGACACTTCATTGATTATTAATGCCGGCGGCCATACCAGTCTTACTTGAGAGGAAGTAAATGTAATAACAATGTAATGACAATTACATTGTCATTAATGTAATAGAGCAGTAGTAATACACACACACACACACACACACATATTCTTCAAAACCTAAGTTGTTTCAAGTATAATAATAATTACCACCTGCTCTCAGATTATTTTACATGCCAGACTCTCACCTGAAGTGCTTCTCAGCATGGTTCCAGCTCATCCTGACCGCAATCCTGCAAGGTAGGTCCTACTACCCCTCATTTTACAGAAGAGGAAGCTGGGGCCTAGAGATGATAAATCGCTTTCCCCAAGTCCCAGATTACAGCAAGCATATTGTCTCACGGGCCACCTGCAGCTGGTGTTGCTTAGTGTTAACAACAGGATGTCTTGCCTCATAGCTCTGCAGGCCAGCAGCCTGAGGTCAAGGTGTCTGCAGGGCTGTGCTCCCCCGAAGGC
Organism: Potos flavus; assembly: GCA_028534135.1. NCBI lineage: Eukaryota > Metazoa > Chordata > Mammalia > Carnivora > Procyonidae > Potos > Potos flavus. The sequence goes on along the minus strand of CM052889.1, from coordinate 77,167,763 downwards.
TCTAGCGATGGGTACGTCCAGGGTGCTCTCCCTGCTAATGGTAGATCCCCCACTTACGGCAGTGCACCTCCCAACTTTCATGGCACAGTCTCCCTGTGTGATGTCTATGTTCAAATTCCCCTTCTTGTAAGGGGATATTCTGTGACCCACATGGGTTGGTTTCTGATTCAGTTTGGGCACAGCATATTTTTCTTTTTTTGCTCTAACAAAAAAGAAATGGAAGTTCTCCTTTTTTGGACGCAAGAGGCTGAGAAAAACAATCACTACCCCTTGGAGCACACCATTGCTCTCCATCGTCTTGACAACGTGAATTTTTTTTTTGTCTGCTGGGAGTCGAGCTGAAAAATCTTTTTTCAAAGCATGAGCAAGACACAAGTTTCTGAAATGATAAGTTTCACAGCTTCCCGAGCTGTGGGCCCGGGTATGTATGATAAGGTGAATAATGAGACAAAATCCCACATAAACAAATCTTTGTGTTTCTTCTGATGGCCTGTTAAAATGTAGATTTCTGGGAAGAAGAATCGTTGTTAATAAAAATACCACCGGCAACATGTCTGGGGTTTCTGTTAAGATTTGTTTATTCATTTTGACAGTTTCCCCCTACAACATCCTATTCAAGGAGCTAGTTAGGAGAAGTAGAGGAGGTCAGTAGAGACATGTCCCGGGACCTCTGATGGTCATGCTAACGTATGTATCCCTCAGCTTGTCCTTCGTAAAATGAAGCCTGTAGCTCTTTCTCCTCCGGTACTGAACATCTGAGCAAGGGAACACCGTAAATAATGAATAAAGAGGAGAGTGCCCATAACGCCCCAAATTTAGGGGGAGGTAGACCCACCATAGGGCGTTTTGTCTTTGACCCTTGACATTAAAGAAGAGTAAGAATAATTTCTCAACACACAGTTTTGCCATGGAAAGGAAAAACCACACCAACTTGGACAGAAACAAACCCACATTTCATATGAATAAAACCACTCCTGCTATCGCTTTTGAGACCAGGTTCAAATGGTCTCTACTCGGTGATTTCTGCGTGCGCTCACTCGCAAGTAAGTTCGAGAGACAGCTTTGCAAAGACAATGGCTCAAGGAACGGAGACATAAGCTTTAATCTAGCATCTGGATGTTTGCTTTTTATGAACTATCCTAGAGCTCTTCTTTTAATTTTGGACGTTTGGGGAGCTTTTTGGCGTGGAAACTTGAAAGCAACATCCATAATTTAAAGTAGAAATATACATAAAGGACAAGCTTTATGTTTACTGTTACCTAGTAAATTGTCTATTCGTATTTCAAAAAGAGAACTAATCTATTTCATTGCATTTTACAGTATTTGGCCTAATAAATTCCTGGTAACCAGAAGTGCTGAAAAATTTAAAAGGCTTTTAAAGTATTATTAGTCAATATCTCATTTGTCATAAATTTACCCAAACTCTGGAAAGAGGCCCAGTAGCTAATTTTGCTTTGCCCCTTGCAAATGATCAATAATTCACGGTTATTATTGATTTAAATACAACAAGGTATTAAAGCCTGTCAAGTGCAAGTTTGTTTGAATAAAAAATGGTTTCCTTCTAATGATAAGATTTGATTTAGCTAATTTCGGGGTGCTGCCTTGGCAGAGCTCGTGACACTTTTAATATGGGGAAGGCAACGTGACGCCGAGGGAAACAGCAGAGCTAGAAAAAATAACAAAAATGTGTGCTGCAAACACAGAAAGCCATAAGGGGGACCAACGCTGCCTATTTCGGCAGAAATGTGTAAGTTTAGGATCTTTGATTGTGGCAGTGGGGGACTCGAGCGACCAAGACATGTTCGAGAGGAATTTAACTTGATTTTAGGTCTCCAGGTAGGTGTGTCTGGGGCTCTGTGTGCTGTAAGCGTGTGTGTGTGACTTTGGAGAAGACAGATGTTAAGTAACTGAAGAAGTGGCTCCCCCAGCCAGAGGAGGACGCGAGCAGTGTCTCCAAGGATCATCAGAGCAGGCGGAGGTTGTTCGTGGGCTCCCACTAGGGGGCGCTGCACATCCTCCAAGGTCAATGGCTCCACATTCCAAGGACACAGACACCATTTTGGCTCATTCAAGCCACAGAAGAGGCAACAAGCGTTTAACCCCAAAATCAGTGTTCCCCTTTAGAAGAAAGAATCTGGGCTGCTAGGACATTGGGGGGGGGCGGGTAGGTAATACTTCTTAAGTGATTGAAAGCTCGATAGTCCCCAGCAGAAAATGTTTTACCGGGAAAACTACTGAATCCGTAACACTAGTCTTTGGCGGTGCTTTCCACGTTTGGAAGCGCTTGGGTCATCTAGACGACACGCTCTGCAGAATTAGGAAGCAAAATCCTTTCGAACACCGTCAAAGTCATAACACCGTTAAAAAGTCCAATTCGCGTTATTCACGCCAAGTCTATACTCCCAAAACGTGTTCCTAGAAAATATTTATTTCGAAATGGTGATCATCGCCCTGACAAACGGGCCCTTCTTGCCAAAATGGGACTCAGGATAGTATTAATTTCTGCAGTAAGAGACAACGGAAAGGCTCACCGGAATGCATATTCGGGATCGGAAGCACCTGCCACGGGTCAGTGGCCAGAGCGAGCCGTGTCTGCGGACAGGTGCTCGGCGGCTGCCTCGGAGCTGGGCGCAAGGGCCGGGCCGGTGTGCCTCGACCTACCCCTGCGTGCAGCCCCCTCACGTCTTCCCCTTTGCCACTCAGCCCGAGATGCTGGGCTCACCTGCGGGGACCCCTGTGACACCTTCCCTCCCGTCGCTCTCTTCCCTCCCATTGTTCTCGCTGACCATCCCTCTCTCTCACTGGAGAGTGACTTCTTCTCCTCCCCTGAGGGCGACGCTGCCTCAGGACAGAAGAAAATGGGTCTTCAGGAGAGGATGATGCTGTTCGGGGTCTTAGGAGCCGTTTTGTTCATTCTCCTGGGTTCGCGTGTTTGTTTTTGGTTTTTTGTCTGATTATGAAGACGAGATTCTAATCGGATAAACAAGCTGGGAACGCCCTCCTCACTGACGTCCCTTCTCACGGACGATCTCTTTCACACCTGCGGCAATTAATTTACGAGATGCACACCCATCCTCAGACAAAAAAAGCTCGGCTTGTTCTTTTTTATTTTATTTATTTATTTATTTTTTTAAGGAGAAACATCGACACGAGTTGACAAATTGTGGCGTATTGTAAATGTTGACGTTTTCTAAATAAATACTGTCAACACATGCAAAAATATTGTGATATAATGGTACTAGTCACAAGATAATTATGGCATTTACAGAAATGTTAATTTATAGCAACTGCAGATTTGCATCGGGCTAATGAGATGTGGCTTCAAGACGGCTACTGATCACGGATGGGTCCTCTCCCGTCCTTCGGTGACTTTCTCTGCTGCGGCTCAACCTTCCTTTCGGACGATGCTAAAGGTCTTGCACCGAGGCCCCTGGAGGGAAGGACCCGGCAAGACGGTCCCGCTGGCACCCGCCCTCACCCCATCCCCTGCACAGCCCACCTGACTCCATCTGACTTCCGTTGTGACCAGCCTGGCTTTCGGGTCACAGAAGATGGCTCTTTATTCCCGAGTCTGATACTTACTTGGGTAAAGGTCATCTTCTAAGAAATTCTAATTTCCTCATGCATCAAACGGAGGAAATGATAGTTGCTGGTCTACTGCATTGTTGGAGAGAATTTTTTTAAAAGATATTTGTATTTATTTATTTGACAGTGAGAGAGGGAACACAAGCAGGGGGAGTGGCAGAGGGAGAAGCAGGCTTCCCACCGAGCAGAGAGCCCGATGCGGGGCTCGATCCCAGGACTCTGGGATCAGGACCTGAGCCGAAGGCAGACGCTTAGCGACTGAGCCATCCAGGCGCCCCTGTTGGAGAGAATTTATATGATTCCAGATAGAAAGTAATTAGCAGCACTGCGGTCTCTCGAGCATACTTCCCGGTTGGGAATCGGCATCATTATTAATTAGTAGTATTAAACATTTTCCAACAGTAAGAGTTGTTCTTAGAGATCAGCGTTAGTTAGTCTGCACTTTTGCTGGAATTCCCGAGGATGAAGGGCCTGTTTTGTTCTAAGCGCTGGTCTGGCGCAGCACTATTCACGGAGACCGGCTGTGGGGAGGGAGCCCTGGGGACTCAGCACTTGGCCCACTCAGTGAATAGAGCCTTGTGACTCTTGATCTCGCGGTCATGAGTTCAAGCCCCATGTTGGGTGTAGAGATTACTTAAAAATAAAATCTTAAAAAAATATATAGTAACCTGGCAAAACCAAAACACATTCTTAGACTTCTCTCGTCAAAATATACACAAGAATTTAAGTACACTCGCACCCCACGCTCCTCTTACGCAAGTAGCTTTGGCTGTAGACCCGGAAAATGATAATTTTGTCACCACGCTTCCCTATTCTCCTCCTCTTTCTCTCATGCACAGGTCTTGCCACAGAGCAATTAAAGCACGTCGTCTGGGGACGGTAATTTTCAAAGTCCGTAATTTTCGAAGAACCCCAGGGATCGCGAGGCGGTCCGGGAGCCAAGGGCCGGTGGCTTACCAGCCCCCAACGTGATTCTAGTGAAGCTGAGGCCTGAGCCCTTGGCCTCCAGCCTCCCCTTCCCCTCTCATCAGGGCATGGGAGATGCGGGAAATGTGAGGGGGCCTGCGGCAAATAGAACTCAAATGCTAAGGACCCAACACTCATGCTCGTGTTAATGCTCAGACGTCGGTGATTCAAGCCGACCACCGGGTGCCATTTGGGAGCCAGCGCGCCGTGTCCGAGGAGCGGATCATTTCAAGGGTTTTCATCCCAACGTCTGTGACGCACAGTCGAGCATGACTCACTCCCAGGGGTTACGGTAATGTCTCTCCACGTCCATCGGATGTGGGTCGTAATTTGGCGATTCTTCGTGAGAAAATGAGAGGAATTTATTACTCATCTGCTAACTGTAAACACTAGGCGAGCGAAGGTCAGAGGAGGTGGGAGAGGGACCCGCGTGTGTGTTACCAAGGGGTCTGTTCCTCTGACTCGGCTCAGGACGATGGCCCCGGGGGGTGAAGCAGGGGCTTCGTGCAAGCCCCCCCCCCATCCTTCGCCAGGAGTCTGTGCACTGCCCACCTCATACCCCTGCAGGCAGGGCTCACGGTGGAGAGAGGGGAGTCCAGTCGGGAGGCGGGCCGGGGGCGGCTCCCTGGGCATCCCCCTGTGCCCGGAGAGCCACTGTCATGAAAATCACAGATCGACGCGAAGTCAGCATTGCCACGGGGTGACCCTTGCCCTTGTCGCTCCCATCCTCCTCCCACGTTCGGCAGAGCCCCTGGGACCCGCAAATTCTTTGTGAGTGATGCTTCCGCACAAATCGAGGAAGGGGCCGGGCCAGTGAATCATCCACACGCTTCCAGTGACAGGCTATTTCAGGAATGGACGTGTCACTCCTGCAGCCCCACACGGCTAGTGGCCAACAGGAAACGGGCGCTCTGCTGCATACATTCGGTAGAAGCTGAAGTTTACAGTGAGAGGCACAAAGTGTCCATATTCCAGGAGACGTCGTGAGATTGGGGTGTTTAGTGAGGACATCTGCCCGGGCAAGCTGAAGTCCATCCATCTGGTGTATAGGGTGCCCCGACTTCTTATTTCCCCAATGACATCATTCTAAAGCCCTGAAACGGTGACCTGATGTATTTATGAAACGCGGTCATCAGCCGGAGACCTTGGCTAGATCAATCATCCGTTGTTACCCCATTAGCAATGCCATCCCACCCACTGTCCATAGATAATGCGGTGATGACCGGACATCACATTCCCCAGCTGCTTTGCAATGACGTGCGATGTCCATTCTGTGGACGGGAGCCATCCGCTGGATGCCAAGATCCTCCCTGCCTCCCAGGCTGTAGGCAGTCCTTGCTGCCTCCATGAGAAATAGCCTGTCTGACAATAGAACACACGCAGAAGAAAGTAAGAAATGAGGTTAAGAGGAGCTCTATTCTGATGAGTGCCTGGATCCAGCTGGACCCGAGGCCCACTCCCCCCTGAATACTTGGCTACCTAAAATGTAATTTTTTTGTTTGTTTAAGCCAATTTAAATTGGATTTTCTGTTATTTGTACAAGAGGCCAAACTGATCAATTTCATAAACTCAGGACAGAGTACGGCTTATCTTGGTCTTCCTGCTTTGTAGAATGACATCCAGAACATAGGGGACACTGGAGGGGGGGGAGGGGGGGGAAAGCTTCCTGACAAATAGGAAGGGTATAACTTGGTGATCTCATAGTCTCCCAAAAGAATTGTGGTGGTGTGTGCCACATGGTGTTACCCACGAAATAAAATTCTGTGTTTGGCTTTTGTGTCTCTCCTGTGTATGCTTTTTAACTAAATAACCATCTTTAAAAATGGTACTCTTTGGAAAGAAAGTAATTTAAGTAATTCCGGTTGGATGGTGAGTTACACAGACCAGTGGGCTTTGATAAACAAACCTGTTCTAAACTGATACACTAGAAAAACCATTTCTAAAACAATTAATGCTGAATGAGATGACATGTCTCTGGCCTCATTTGGGACCCAGCTGGAGGATATTGATCTGGGGATATCTCTCCGGACAAGCCTGGAAGACAAGGACGACAACTCCAACCTCCCTCTGAAAACTGGCCTTTACCGGGCTTTGGAGATCTAGAAAAGCCACAGGAGTGAGGCCTCCAGAGATCGTTTTTCTGGAGAAATGGGCGAGTACAGCAGAGGCAGGAACACACAAACCAAAACCGAACAAAGGGGGCGCCTGGGTGGCTCAGTGGGTTAAAGCCTCTGCCTTCGCCTCAGGTCACGATCTCAGGGTCCTGGGATCGAGCCCCACATCAGGCTCTCTGCTCGGCGGGGAGCCTGCTTCCCCCTCTCTCTCTGCCTGCCTCTCTGCCTACTTGTGATGTCTTTCTCTCTGTCAAAAAAATAAATAAAATCTTTAAAAAACAAACAAAGAGCCTGAAACCTTCAGTACCAGAAAAGCCAGCGCTGAAATGTTGTTACAGATCATCATGTTAAGAATAAGATTCCTTCGTGGTCCTGGAACGTTGTTTCCTTCTGGTCACACAGAGCAGAGGGCATAGGACCCCACAAAGACAAAACTTAGGTTTCGCCCTCTGCAAAATGAAGCATTCTTCGATTTTGAAGAGGCTGATACTGAGATATCCAGATCTGGAAAGGAGGTCCATGAAGACAGTATTCCCCAGCGATGAATAATATTCAGCTAGTTATTAAAGATTAAAAACGAAGCAAAAACCAATTTTTTAAAGATTTTATTTATTTATTTGACAGAGAGAACACAAGTAGGCAGAGAGGCAGACAGAGAGAGAGGGGGAAGCAGGCTCCCTGCTGAGCAGAGAGCCCGATGTGGGGCTCGATCCCAGGACCCTGAGATCATGACCTGAGCCGAAGGCGGAGGCTTTAACCCACTGAGCCACCCAGGCGCCCCAGCAAAAACCAATCTTATCAAACTTCAAGAACCTGTCTATAGATTACTTTAGAAATGTACCTAATTAAACTCTCATTCTAGGGGCGCCTGGGTGGCTCAGTCGGTTAGGCATTTGCCTTCAGCCCAGGTCATGATCTCAGGGTCCTGGGATCGAGCCCCGTGTCGGGATCCCTGCTCAGTGGGGAACCTACTTCTCCCTGTGCCATCCCCTTCCCCCATGTGTGCTGTCTCTCTCCTGCTCTCTCTCGCAAATAAATAAATAAAATCTTAAAAAAAAAAAAAATTCATTCTAGGGCAGCAGTCCCTCACTCCAAAGGGACAGGTAGGGGACAAAGGACAACAGTCATATTGGATTAGGAGTATACCTACTTTAGTATGACCCCATCTGAACTCCTCACCTCTGCAAAGACCTTATTCCTAAATTTCCCACCACCTCCCTGTTACCCGCGAGCCGCGGGTGGGACATCATGGCCATGTGGGGACAACCGCGATGATGCTTATAACTGTCTTGGGTCGTCATCTCCCTGTTTTAAGCAGCTCCTACTTAGATGCAGGTAATTTCTGTGCCAGGTTAAGATGGGTCCCACCGTTCACCCGATTTTTCAAGAAATACCAAAGACTCAGATTTTTTTTTTTAAGATTTTATTTATTTATTTGTCAGACAGCAGGGGGAGCCGCAGGCAGAGAGAGAAGCAGGCTCCCCTCCAAGCAAGAGGCCCGCTGCAGGACTCGATCCCAGAACTCCGGGATCATGACCGGAGCCGAAGGCAGGTGCTTAACTGACCGAGACACCCAGGCGTCCCAAAGATTCAGATTTTTACGTGAAATTTTTGGAGGCATCGATATCAGCTCCTATCAGGATTCTGAATTTATTATGAGACCGGCTCGCCGAAGGGAACCCCTTGAGGGCCCAGCCTGTGTGGGGTCGGATTGTACTTCTGCCCTCAGACCATCTCTGGCACCAGTCGGAAGAACTTTGTGTTGGTTTCTCTCGGTCCACCGGAAGGGACCATGGTCCTGGGGACCCGAAGTCCTCAATCCAGGTGTTGGCAGGGCCACGCTCCCTCTGAAACCCGTTAGGGAGATTTCCTTACCCCTTTCTAGTTTCCGGAATTTCCCAGCACTTTGGCACAGGGCCTCCAGCTGCAAGACACTAGCCCCTGCCTTTGTCCCCACATGGTTTCTGCTCCCGTGTTCCTGCCCTCAAGCGGCGGGCTTCTCATAAAGGAAATAGTCACCTGGGAGCAGGGACCCCCCCGCTTTCATGTGACCTCATCTTAACTAGCTACCTTCCAACCACCCTACCTCCAGATGAGGTCACCGTTATGGTCCATTTGTGTCACCTTGGCTGGGCGAAGGGGGACTTGGGTAACAGGAGATGTGATTTCCGGGGCATCTGTGCAGGTGTCTGGGGAAGAGATGAGCATTTGAATCAGCATGCTAAGAAGATGCCCTTACCCATGCTGGAGGGCAGCATCCGGTCTGCTGGGGCCCCGAATGGAACGAAAACGTGACTTTGTTCTCTTTGCTTGATCTGGGACATCCTTCTCTTGCCCTTAGACATGTGGCTCCTTCTTCTCAGCCTTTGGACTCAGACCTGAGTACGTGACGGGCTTTCCCGATTCTCCAGCTTGTAGACGGCAGATGGAGGGACTTCCTAGCCTCCGTGCTCATGAGAGCTCATTAATTTATGCAAATACATATTTAAAAATATATCAATATTTATATTATCATGTCTCTGGAGAACTCTGACTAATACAGTCACATTCGGAGGCATTGGGAGTTAGGACTTCTTGTCTTTTGGGGGGAGGGAGACCACAATTCAGCTCCTAAGAATCCAAAATGTATGTCCTTCCCATTGGCCAAGTAGCCCAAGCCAACAGCAACACTCAGTGTGGAATTGTATCTAAATCAGTGAAGAGTGGGACCTGAGGAATGGCCCACCTGGGGCAAAATTCCCCTGCACCTGTGGCCTTATAAACCCAGAGAGCAAACCATCTGCTAAGGTACAATGTGGGGCTCTTGTCCTCTGTGGATCGTTCCAAGACCCAAGCTCCCGCCATCTTGTTGCTCGGCTAACCACTTAAACCTCGTCGTTCTCCGCAGCCCAGTTGAGGGGAGAAAGAAGGGGAAGACCACGGCTAAGGCAGGTCTGCTCAAGCTGCATCCTCTAGAGGGGACACGTGTCACTTCTGCTCTCGCTTCTTGTGCAGGAAATAGTCTCACGGTTCCAGCGGACCGCTACTCTCCTGAGAGGAGAGTAGTGCGCCCAGGAAGAAGGGGGAGACAGATACGGGTGAGTTCTAGCAGATTCTGCCATGGAGTCAGCAAGACGACCCATGAAACCTACCTCGTGCCTTCGCCTTGAGGCCCAGGCCGGCAGAAGATCCCACCCTTAGGGGCATGTGGAGCTTGCAGACAGAAGGAGCCTGGGTCCCTGAGTAACGACCTCTGCCTTCCCCCGACCCCCTGCTGATTGCACTTGACTTGCGTAAGAAGCAGACTTCACTAACCTACACATCTGTTGGGCCAAGCCGCTAAGATCCAGAGGTTTTCTGTTGCTGAGGCTGGCATTAATTTAACCGGTATAGGGCAGCCCTGAATAATAGATAGATATTCCCTGCAGAAGCAATGTGCCTTCGATATGAAATTCAGCTTCTACCTGTAAAATTTTTTTAAATAATAAAAAACGGCAGAAATTATTAAAAGGATAATTCCATTATCTCCAACTTCCAGTCATTAAGAGGTTTAAAAGTTCCTGGTGCTCGTTCTTAATCACAACACCTTCTAATATTTATAAGCGCGTTAATATTAATATAGCGGGGTTGACCAGACGATCTGGTCACAGAAGGTAATAGAATAAAAATTAAATAGAAGCACTAACAAAAATTCCTATAAAACCTTGTAAACCCTCCATCGAGGAAATGCTTCAAACTCTTTTTATTACCTGCCCTGTGGGCTATCGAAATGTTTGCATATTTAAACCTTCTCTTGTTAAAGAAACCCTTTCTTTCTCCTTTATGGGCCATTTATTTGATTGTGTATTACGCCAACAAGGGAAAAATTGATCTGACATTTACTCTTATATGTGATTTAATATAAATATGCATGAGTCTCGAATATATGTTTTCCTATAACTGCAAAGCCAAAGGACTTCCCTGCTCCGGGATCCAGGAGAGATTGCACGAGTACCTTCTCTGTGCAGCAGCGGCTGCTCAGGGCACCGCGCGGGGGACGAAGCCCGGGTCCAGCCTGCAGGTTCCGAGCTGGGGTTCTGGATTCAGACAGTCTGGGAAGAAGCCCAGGCTCCCCCTCTTCGCTGCCGCGGTCTGGCGCCCCGGGAGACAGCCACGACAGAACCAACCCTTTCTCTCGGTTTTCAGAGTCGCACTGCAGAGAGATCCGTGCCAGGTGCAACTGCGGTACCCTAACCTCGGAGGCCCCTTCCAGCAGCACCTGGGCCTTTGGAAAGGTGCGGACTCCCGCCACGGATGGCCGCAGGCCTTCCCGCAGAACTAATGGTGCATTTTCCGTTCATGTCACATTGTGAAGGGCCCTTCCTACAGAGAGGAGGAATGCAAAGAGCGTGAAATCAAAGCAAAATAGAAGTTTTGCTCAGAGATCATAGTGGAAAGGGAGCCCCAGCGTATGGCGGACCTTCAGCACGAGAGAACGTGACGTGGCCTCCCGGGGCGGCGGCTCCTGGGGTGTCCTGCTTTATTCCTCCCCAGAGGGCCCTCTCCCACACTCAGTACTCTCCCCGAGTGCTCTGCGGCCACAGAGACTCCCCGGTCCACATTGTGTTGCGGCGGGCGGGAGGAGCGCGGATAATGGGGAGAGAGAAAGAAGCTCCCCAATCCTCCTGTTAGAGGAGAGCGTTGCCAGGGGGAAACACGATGTATTGTCAGATCGAACAGATGCAAACGCAAGGTGCCCGGGTATGTTTGATTTGGGGGTAAACACCGTTTTTTAAAAGATTTTCTTTTTAAGTCATCTCTACGCTCAAGGTGGGGCTCGAACTCACGACCCCGAGCGACCGCGGTGTCGCTGGAGGCTCTGCCTGCTGGACCCTCCCACCTCCACAGGCTTTCCAGGACTCAGACCCGCCCACAGACTGGCAGCCACGCCCCCTTCCTCCTCCCACCGCAAGGGCCTCTCCCCCATTAAATCCACTGCATGGAATCCCTTCGGGCACGTGCTTTCTGGAGGACTCACCTCGCACAAAAACCCCTTCCTCGGAGACCTCATTTGCTAAATCTGATCAACTATGTGTTCTTGGCCATCGAGGAAGGGCCTGGAGCCCTGGGCTCGCGGGGCTGGACCACCACCGGCCACACCAGTGCCCCCGCCTCTCGTCTGCCTTTGAAATTATTCACAAAGCTTGCCGTCAGGTAATGTCCGGGATCTTAGGAGTCCAAGCTGACCGTGCAAAGCTTTGCGGGCTGGGGCCACACTGACTATGACCATGAATAGTGTCCCACAGGCTCGGGGCATCTGAGCCTACCCCTGATTCTCTTCCTCTGGCCAAGAGATGAGGGAAGGGGGAGCATGAAGGCTACACAGGACGCTGGAAGGACAAGAGCCAGGAGGACTCAGTCTGGGGCTGCTGGGAAAGGTCATTGAACTTGGTGACCAAGTAGCCAGTTTCTGCTACAAAAATATCACCAGCCTGTGACCTCGCTCAGAAAGCAGGTGCCCCTCTCCCCTCTGGGTCCC
>CM052889.1:77132079-77155101 GCA_028534135.1 Potos flavus | reverse complement strand
CTCATGAAGATCTAATGAAACTATCTGTGTACAAAGCTTAGAACAGAATTCGCATGTAATGAGCAACAAGATTTCAATAAATATAGTTGTTGCAGTTGACACTATGAAAGATTGGCTCCGTGAATTAAAGAACCAATGGGTAGGTTCACAAAGGGACTCTGGTGAAGATGCTCCTTCCATACTTGTCCAAAGAGAAAGAGTCAACTAGAGAAGCTGGTGGGAAACTGGGTAATGAGGCTCAGCAGCAAGATCCTCCAAACACTCAACAGTTGGCTCCCAGAATCAACCCAATGGATAATTATTTAAGTGCTCCTTTCACTCTTGGAGCCTCTAGTCTCAACTCTAGCATTAAGTGGGTCCCACATTTGATTTTCTAAATCAGCCCCTCATTATCCACCTTAAGCCTGAAGATGGGTAAGAGATGGAGTCAATGAGTGATAATGATGATGATGATAGGCAATGTTCTAAGTACATGTAATTAATTGCTCGTTCAGTTTACTCAACAACCCTTCCAAGATAATTCTTAGTATTACTCCTGGTTTATAGATTTATTATTCATTGATAGTAAACCTGAAAAATAATAGCTACTTGTCAATAAAAAACATCAACTTTGTAATGAACAGTTGTAAAGAATGCCAACCCAATCTAAGAAAGATGAAAAAATAAGTTGGGATTTTTTACATATGTCCTCTCCTCTGTATGGACTCTCAAGGAGTTGAGTCCGAAAGCATATAACTCTAGTCCATGTTCCTGAGTATGCTGGGATTTTTACATATGTCCTCTCCTCTGTATGGACTCTCAAGAAGTCGAGTCCGAAAGCATATAACGCTAGTCCATGTTCCCGAGTATCCCATTCCCACCAGGGAAATGAACTATATGTACCTTTATATTTAAGGGATACAGCAAGGACAGGAAGCAGGAAGCACTGCAGAAGTTGAGATGAGAACTCACCAAAGGTCAGATAGTGATGTGGGTCTGGGTGTGATTACAATGTGTACAAAGAACAGAGACTATATCATGATTCCAGAACAAATGGCTAAATTCTACTCATAACACCACTGAAAAAAATCCATATGGGTGTTTGCTGTGTATAATGGGCAGGCATTAATTCTGCCTGATGAGCATTCATGGATCCTGAACGTCCATCCAATCTTCTGTTTGTAATGACGACATTTTATTTTCCCCTGGGTATCATCCTACTTTGCTACCAATGAATGTGGCTTGTATGGTGCTGATCTCAGACTACCAAGTTAGGCTTCACAGAGGAGCACATGACCCAAATATGGCCCACCGAGGTATGCCAGTGCTGTGTCCTCAAAGACCGATTCAAGTGAAATGCAAACAAAGGAAATCAAAGATAAGAGTAGGATAAGACAGATTTTTGGGAAAGATTCCTGAGTTTCTGAATTCAGCTATATCTGTGTCTGCTATCTTTGGAAATTTCGATATATAAAATAAACTGTTTTACTTGAGCCAATTTTAATTGTAAGCCAACACCCAACTGCAAGTCTTGACAAATGCACGTGAGAATAGGCAACATGCTGTGCTCTAAAATAAACACCAATCTCTACTCTATAGAAGCTCACAGCCTTCAGGAAGACGCCACAATAATTTTACCAAACTGGGTTTCAAGGGAGTGACTTTATTTCTCATAAGAACCAATCACAACTGATCCAAGCTTGTGATTTTATCTCAAACACCTCTGCGGCCATGTTTCTTCCTTTAGTTTTTGACTACGTGGCTGCGATTTTTGCAACCATGTTTTTCAGTGTCCGTCAATAGCCTCTCCCAAATCCCAAAGGCAATCCTACCTGCCTCTGACACAACGAGAAAGCAATTTATCTCATTAAATATTACATTTAAATCATCCCCTAGTGCCACAGACTGCTAAAAATTCACCATCTATCAAAATACAAGTCTTTTACTCTGCTCCTATTTGTGCAAGCTCTAGGTTTTTTGTCTTGAAAGCATATTTATGCTCCTTTATGAAGATGAGTTTCCATTAATGTTGCACACTAGAGCAGCATCAGTGAAAATGGCAGAGTAAGGACATCTGAAAATTCTCTCCATAAAAGCAGTGAGAAAACTGGAAAAAAAATTCAAAATCATTTTTTTTAGAACTCTGGAAATAATACAAAGGTTTATGCAACCAGGAGAGCATTTATTCAAGAAAAATGTCTGAATCTTGGTTAAAAAAAGAGAACTTTGTGACATTTTAACTTGATTTATTCCCACCCCCTACTTCTTAGCCCTACAGTAGCTTTAAAAAATTATAGCCCACATTCACAGTCAAAACCACTGGATTTGCAGTACAAAAGCCAGTGGAGAGAGCAGATCAGGGCTGGAGACCTTTCAGACCCTAATTCCCAAAGAATTGCCATTATTTAACTTGTCTGATATCCCCCTGGAAGATCCCACTTGCAAGGCTGTCAGTGTTTGACTTGACTCTGAGTTCACCCAGTGTGAAAAGCTTTCTCCCTAGAGGTATTTGTTAAAAGCAATTGTAGACAATTGTTTAACATCATAGCTGCCTGTGGGTGGTGAATAAAGTTTGGTGCAAAAAAATGGACCAACCCAAAACCTTAAAAGGAAAAGATGATGAATAAGATGTGCAGAGGTGCTTTGAAAAGCTAATACCTGGGGAATCTACAAGACCCTGCTTAACTTAGAGCTGTGTGCATGCCCAGGACTGTGTTCATACTCAAAAAAGACCTGAGAAGGCTCTAAGTTTTCACCTCTTGAAGACTTTGAGGTTCTATGAAAGTAGGAAGTGAAAGCTAAGGCAGAGCTGTCAAATGCAAGTCTAGTATTTTTTTTTAAAGATTTTATTTATTTATTTATTTGACAGAGAGAGAGATCACAAGTAGGCAGAGAGGCAGGCAGAGAGAGAGGGGGAAGCAGGCTCCCTGCTGAGCAGAGAGCCCGATGTGGGGCTCGATCCCAGGACCCTGAGATCATGACCTGAGCCAAAGGCAGAGGTTTTAACCCACTGAGCCACCCAGGCGCCCCTCGCCTGTCTAGCACTGCAAGTATGTCCCAACACACACAAAGAGGCTCTTGGTAAACACTGGGACACTTACTGATTTCAGGTGTCTAGGAAAATCTCCGGCAAGAAGTGACTGACTACCACACAGGCCAAACAAAGACTGCAGCAATCACACACAACAAAGAATAGAGACTTAACAGAATTGTTCATAAAAGTCACTAAACAAACTACTTCAACAAACAACAATAAACATAAACCCAGGGAAAGAGATTACCTAATTTCAGAGTTGCTACATTATATTATTTAAAATTTCCACTTTTCAACAATGACAAAATTAGGAAACATGCAAACAAAAAAGTATGGCCCAGTCGCCAGACAGAAAGCAACCAGGAAGAACTGTCCTTGAGGAAGCACAGATGTTGGACTTACTAGACAAAGATGCAAATATTTTAAACCAGCTACTTCAAATATATTCAAAGAACCCCCCCCCCAATCATGTCTAAAGAACCAAAGGAAAGTATGAAAAGGTGCCTTACCAGTGAGTGAATGCCAATAAAGAAATACAAATTATGAATAACTATGAACAAAAGAACCAAATGGAGATCCTGGAGCTGAAAAGTACAATAATGCGAATGGAAAATTCACTAGTGTGTTCTCCCATAGGACGGAATAAAAGTAGAATAGGAAAAGAGGACAAAACGTGGAAAGTCCACAAACGTGGAAATTAAATAGCCTCCTTTTAAGCAATAAATGGTTCAAAGCAGAAATCACAAGGGAAATTGGAATAATGCTTTGAGATGAGTGAAAGCAAAAACATAACACACCAAAACTTACGAGATGCAGAGAAAGTAGTACTTAGAGATAAATGTATGGCTCTAAATGTTTGCATTATACAAAAGGGAAAAAAAAATCTCAAACCAATAACCTAGACTTCCACCTTAAGAAATTAGAAAAAGAAGAGCACACTAAACCCCAAGCAAGCAGAAAGAAGAAAGGAATAAAGAATAGCGTGGATGAAGAAGTCACAGGAATAAAAGGCACAGCATACGGAATACAGTCCATGACGCTGTAATGACAATGGACCATGACAGAGGCAGCTCTGCTTGTGGTCAACGTACCATAATGCATAAACTTTTAAAACAAGAACGAAACCTCAAGGGCACGCACATTTTTCATTTTAAAAAGTGCTGCCAGATTGTTTTTCACTAATACAGTAGCAGTTCCCACATCTGTCAGTAATACATGAGGCTGTGGCTCCATATCCTCGCCACCATTTGATGGGATCAGTCTGTTTAATTTTTGTCAGTATCAAAAGGTAAAAAAAAAAAAAAAAAAAAAAAAAGGCATTTCGTTGCTACTTTAATATTTCTCTGAACTCAAAAGGAAGTTGAACATTTGTTTCTTACTTTTATTGTCTATTTGCCTCTGCTTTCCTGTGAATTGTTTGATTATGTTATTTTTCTAATTATTCTTTCCTTTTTCTATTTGCCTGTTTGTATTTTTTAAATGAATTCCTTAGAGTTCTTTGTGTATTAGAGCCACTAAAATTGTTTCTCGGAAAAATTCTTTGTCAGTGTATTGTTGGTTTATGATAGCACCTGTGACAGAATTTTACAAATGAAGAATAGAGTGGGAATGAATAGTAGAAGGAAGATAAAATGAGGAAATCAATGAAATTAAAGCAAAAGTAAGTTATTGTGTACAGTAGAATCAACAATAATAAATTACTTAAAATAAATTTAACCAAAGTATAAGAATGTACACCGAACACTACGAAGTATCATTGAGAAGAAGAAAGAAAACCTAAATAAATGTAAAAACATCTTGCCTTCATAGATTGAAATACTTAATAATGTTAAGATGACAATCTTCCTCAAAGTGATTTATGTAGATGATGCAATCACCATGAAATTTCCAGCTGATTTTTTTACAGAAATTGACAAATTGATTTCAAAATCCATATGGAAATGAAGGGACTCCAGTACTCAAAATGATCTTTAAAAAAAACAAAGCTGGAGGACTGACCCTTTTCTGAACATAATTGACTTTCCAGAAATACAGCTTCACATTTTCCATTTCCAGCCAATTGATTTTTGACAAGGGTGCCAAGACAATTCAAAGGTTTCAAAGAATGATCTTTTCAACAGAAGATGCTAGAATAACTGAATATCCACATGGTGAAAAAAAAAAAGCTGGACCCCCTACCTCACACCATGTACAAAAATTAACTAAAAATGGATCAAAAACACAAACGTAAGAGCTATGAAACTCTTAGACTAAGACACAGGTGTAAATCTTCATGACTTTGCACTGCATTATCCTTACTCGGGACCCAGGTTGACAGAGTAGCCACTATTACTGTGGCAGAAAAAGGGAGAGCATGGGGTCTTGTGTTCTTAGAGCTTCTGACTGGACCTGAGCTCATCACTCCACACAAGTTGCATGGCCCATCCCTCTGTTCAAGTGGACGGTGAAATCCGGCCAAGCAAAGAGCCCAAAAGAGAACTGGTGGGCATGCCTTGTTTGTCTGTCATCCCTTTTCTTTTCTTTTTTTAAAGATTTTATTTATTTATTTATTTGAGAGAGAGCGAGACAATGCACACTCACAATGTGTGGAGGGGCAGAGGGGGAGGGAGGGAGAGAATCTCCAGCAGACTCATGCATCATGCTGAGCGCAGAGCCTGATGCAGGGCTCAAATTTATGACCCTGAGATCATGACCTGAGCCCAAACCAAGAGTCAGACTGACTTGACTGACTGAGCCACCCAGGTGCCCTCTGTCTGTCATCCTTTTAAATGCTTTGAAAAAATTCTCATTTTACAGATAAGGAAACTGAGGCACACCACACTATTGTTAACCAATATATGGGTCCAATTCATTGTTTGACCTGCCGCATCGTATTTAACACCATGTGCACGTGCTAGTCACTCCCCACCCTCTCCGTACCCTCCAAGGCCCTCACAACCACCCACCTGCTTCATCTCCACGCATTGGCTTACTCTGCACATTTCATATAAATGGGATCATATTATACATGCCCTTTTGTGTCTGGCTTCTTTCACAAAGCGTGATGTTTTCAAGGCTATTGGTAGCCTGCATCAGCACTCCGTTCCTTTTAATGGCTGAGTAATATTCCATTGTATGCATAGACCTGCATTTACTCATTCATTAGTTGATGGACACTGGGTTGTTTCCCTGTCTACCTGGGTCCAGAGAAAGGACAATGCAGTGCAAAGCCCCCAGCTGACGTGTGTTGGACCTACAGGGTGAGCAAGAATAAGCTGTCGTTCTTTCAAGCCATGAAAATCTAGGAGTTGCATATAGCTTTCAGCATACTAGTTTGACTACATGCGCTCGGGCCGAAGATAAAAATACGTGTAAACACATACTGAACTCTAGTTAGGGGTGTTTTCCACAACGCTATGGGTTAGCAATTCCAAAACTACTTTAGGGCATTTGAGGACTGAGCAAACAAGATATGTTGGTTAAGAATGAGAGCCAGGTTTCTCACTGATAGAGAAGTGAATTCGAAATGGAAAAATGAGGGGCACCTGGGTGGCACAGTCAGTTAGGCGTCTGACTCTTGGTTTTGGCTCGGGTCGTGATCTCACGGTGGTGAGATGGAATCCCGCGTTGAGCCCCACATCGGGCTCCACACTCAGAGCAGAATCTGCTTGGGATTCTCTCTCTCTCTCCCCCTCTGCCCCTCCCACTCGTGCTCTCTCTCTTTCTCTCTCTAAAATAAATCAATAAAAATTTTTAATGGAGAAAAGAAAGCATACATGTGAATTCTGGTCATGAATTGGAAGTGGAGGTACAGCCATGAACTCACGGGGGATGAGAGTGTGTGTGTGTTTATGGGTGTGCCAATATAGGTGTGGATTTATATCATTCTCCCTCGTTTTCTTTGCTCAGAGGGCTTTGATGCAATTACACCTTGGGAATCAGCACACCTAGACCCAGATTTTAGTTCTAAATATTTTCTCCAAGAAAAGGGAAACAGAGCTCCTCGGAGAAATGGCTGATTCTAGGGCCGAAGGACAGAAAGCACAAGATAATGAGCCCAAAATATATTGTAGAGCCAGACGGGAACAGAGTGCTGGAACAAATGTCAAAAGGACCCAGGAGACCGCTTGAAGGAGCTCCCACTGGCCAATCGGGGACAGTCTTACAGCATTATAAATAACTGTAATAGCCAATTATAATAATATAACATATTACGTAACATATATAATATACAATAAGCTTCTGAGTCCATACTGATATAAACAAACAAAACAGGGGAGAAAGGAAACATCATCCTTAGGGTAGAATTCCAACTAATAAATGAAAAAACTAATGATGAGATTGAAATACCACCATCTGGCAACCACCATTTATTACCGTAACTGTTTCAGGCAAGAGTCAGCATGAACACTACGGGTAATTAAAAGTACGATCAGAAACAGGATATTCAGATAGTGCCAACGTGCCTCTGCACACGAGATCTACAAACTTCAAAGAGAAAAAGCAGTAACTAAACGGCCCCGAAACCCAGCGTACATCACGTCATCCACATGATCAAAGATAACATCACTTAGCGGGATAAACAGACATCTGAAGTCCTGAAAAAGGACATAACATCGCTTCTGAAGCGTGTCCAAAAACAGTGCATCCAACAACGAGGAAACATCAAACTCCCATTTGGGGGCATGGTTTATGAGACAACTAGCCTGTACATTTCAGAGGCATCAGAGTCTGAAACTCAAAGACTGAGAAACACCCAGACCGAAGAGGACAGACAGATGTGACAAATGTACACGTGATCCCAGACTGACTCCTCTGACAGAAAAACAGAAACAGGAAATGTTTCTTTTGCTGTAATGAGTACAAGTGGGACGCTCGAAGAAATCTGAGTTAGGTCTGGCGCCGAGTAATTCTCTGACTCAGTTATTAACCTCCTGATTTTGATAATCTCACTCAACCTGTGCAACAGTGTTGGAGAAATTCACAGCGAAGCATTTGCAGATAACGGATCATCATGGGTGGGACCCAAACGTTTCCTAAAAACAGCAATAATGCGTGTTCATGCAGAGAGAGAGGGTGTTGCCATCCGGGGAATTTTGCTGAAGGCATTTGGGAAATGCATTTATTCAGACTCCTGGGGCATTTTTAAATAATATGAAGAACCAAATCAGTGAATAAATGCATAAAGATACAGGACTTGGTTAGTGCCTCATGAACATCGTTTATGACAACGAACTTTCCTTAAACACTTAGGTCAGTGCCAGACACCGTGCTAAGTGATATACATGCATTATTGGCTAATAATGATGCATATTTATAATAAATACAGTATAATAGGTATTGACATCTAAAAGTAAACCTCACACTGAAGAACAGCCTGTTACATGGTAAGTACTTGATAAACATTAACCGGTCTTATTAATATAATATCTCACTCAATCCTCAAATGTCCCTATTGAACGATTGCTATTTTCATCCTCATTGTGCAAATGAGGGAACCAGGGCTGGAAAAGGTCCTTTAATTGGCCGGAATCCCACTTCTGCTAAGCCGCCAAGCTGGGATGTGAACAAAAGCACACAGACGCCAAAGCCCATCATTCTGGCCGACCTGCTACTTCTCCTCTCAGCGCCTCACCTGTAAAACGAAGCCAACGCTCCATTTCTTTGACTGACTCAAAAGCTATAAGGATAAAAGGCAGAGCTGTACAAACTTTGATTTGAACACCTTGTAAGAAGATATTCTACAAATGCAAAACTTAAGGTTTAGTAGAAACAGCCAAGTAGCCCCAAAGCCCCACACCATGACCACATCTGGCTTCTAGAAGGTTCCATTCCAGCCGCTCGCCCAGTATGGGAGGGTCCGGACCACAGTCCACAAGGCCCAGCAGCCTACCTCCTCTGGTCCCCGGCACGGGGGTGTCGGCCCCTGAACGGGACTCTAACTCTGACCCTGTTTTGATCTCAGACACCCCGACTTCTGATTTCTAAAGCCGCAAGACAGATGTAAGCGTCACTCCGAGATAAACAAGGATGCCGGCTCCCACTGAAACAATGATTTTCAATCCCACTGTTGTGCATTACATAACTCTGAAATCAGCCCAGTTCCCTCCACGTGATAGTTATTTTGGGATTCTAATAATTTATTAGCCACAAAGCAGTAAGCGATTTCAAAATTCGGCTCTTTATGAGTCCCCAAATAACACAGAGAAAGTTATTTTGAACAGGATGGCGCTCGGAAGGAGCCGATACAATGTGTCCCCGTGGAAATGAGGTCCGGATGTGTCCTGGGTGGCAGCATGGAGGGAGGTGACCGAAGCGGTGCGGAAGGACGCGGGACCGGCGGCCACGCTGGGTGCCCTGCAAGCTCGGCCACACCTGTGACTAGGAGCAGCGAGGTGGTTAGGGCCACATAATGGACGAGGCTAGGGGTCACACGCAGGGAAGGCAGACGCCCAGTGCCCCTCACAGCCGCGCTCTACCGCCCACACAGCAGGACACACACGGCTGAGTCCTGACACCTCTCTGTGAAGCCTGAGGGTCCCCGGGGCGCAGATCTGAGCCGGTGACGGCCAGGAGCCTGGAGGCTCCGTGGGGACAGGGGCCACTGCCTCCTGCACGGCCTGGGGGGGAGGTCAAGGTCTGAAGCATCCCACGGCGACAGGAGGGCCAGACTGAAAGCTGGAGAGACTCAGCGACAACACACAAGCTCAAGTCAAACAGAGAGAGAAGGAAAAAGACACAGAGGTTTTAAAAAAGCTGGAGAGAAGCCGCGACTCGGGGGGCGGAGAGGAAGGTCGACCCTGAAGCTCAGGAAGAGGAAGGCAGCATCATGGTCACGGGGACACACACAGAACACCACGCCTCGGCCACCCCCGCTCGGGCGGGTCCCTTGTTCCCGCCTCGCGGCTCTGGATGACAATTACATGTGTTTTCTCTCATTTCCTTCCTCCGCTGGAGGATTAGCACTTCCCCCGTGACAACCGTCACCTGTACGTGGTGCTTCTGTGTTGCCTGGGCCGGGCGGGGGAGGGGGGGGAAGGAACCTTCCCATCCTGCGTGAGCCAAGCTGAAGTTTAACACGCCTTCCGGTTGCCAGACGACCAGCAAGCAGATGACATCGATGAAAAGCTAAACCAGATCTGATGGTGCCTCGGAGAGAAACTATCCTGGGGTGAAGCTTAGCACCTCTGAAAGCCAAGGCCACAAGGACAAGTCTGCTCTAACCTGAACAACCCCCCATACAGCGACCATGGACCGGCTGGAGCCGCGTGACAGCCCCGAGCAGGGGAGCCCGGGCTGCCGGCTTTGGGCTGATTCTCAGGCCCCCAGTCAGGCTCCTTCCAAGTGAGGATGGACGGAGAAGGAGCGAGGGAGGGAGGACAAGGACAGAAGCAGGACAGAAGCAGGGCAGGAGCGGAAACAAGGGGACGGGGGGGAGGAAGAACTGCTGGTCCAACAGAGAAAAAGGCAGACAGACAGACAGAAAGACTGAGGTCGTACAGTCCTAAAGAGAGAGGGGGACAGAGAGGGTGATGCACAAAGACAGACCAAGCTGGGCAGACTGGGGAGGCACAGAGGGGCAGAGACAAATGAGGGAGATGAGCAGAGAAAGACAGGGAACTAGTGAGCTGGTGAAATCAAGGCAGACCGTGATGGGCAGGGAGACAGCAGAGTCAGGAACAAAGAGAACAGGAAGCGCCCAGACCTCGCATCCGAGCACAGGGCTTTCCGCTCTGGACATTGGGTGCCTCTGTGTCCACCACGGGGTTCGCCTGGCCCGCTCCAGCCCTGCCTCTTGTAGCCCGGGCCGGAGGATCACCCCCACACGCCAGGACCCTGGCAAAGCGCCCCTGAATGTGGGCCTCCCTATGGAACACAGTAGAGCAAAATCATTCGTGCAGCACGTGCTCGGGGCGTAAGGGGGAAAACAACAAAACCCAGAAGATGCTACAGCATGGTTATGATATGTGGGCACTCTTTATACCTTCATGGTTTTATTCATAGAATTCTCATAATAAGTCTATGAGGAGGAACCCTAATCGTTCCCCATTTTACAGAGGAGAAAACAGAGGCACAAAAACTCACCCAAGATTTAATGATTGAATGCTGGACCCAGAACTAAAACCCAGAAAGTCTTAGTCCAGAGTCTGTGCCCATGGCCACCATGCTATTCTGCTTGTTAAGAAGAATATAATATCATGGGGCGCCTGGGTGGCTCGGTGGGTTAAAGCCTCCGCCTTTGGCTCAGGTCATGGTCTCAGAGTCCTAGGATCGAGCCCCACATCGGGCTCTCTGCTCAGCAGGGAGCCTGCTTCCCCCTCTCTCTGCCTGCCTCTTTGCCTACTTGTGATCTCTCTCTCTCTGTCAAATAAATAAATAAAATCTTAAAAAAAAAAAAAGGAAGAATATAATATCAGTACATGAAAATCATAGAACATTCTGTGCCAGATAGAAGGCTACGCCCTTTCTAGGTTCCTTCATTAATCCCCCCGGGGGAGGGGGGGGACTTTTTTGACGAGTCTCATTCCTATACTGTTTTTAAACATTACCCTATTTTATGTCATAGAAATCACCACAATTTGGAAATTAGGTACCTAACTTATTTACTTGCTTTTGATCAGCCTCGCCCACCAAAAATTAATGCTTGGACTTCTGCTTGCAGTCATGACCCAGAAATGTCCCACCTGCTGTAACTAGAAGAATCAGGCAAAATCCATGAAACAATTGTTTTCAGACACTATGAAAACTGGTAGAAATAAAGAAACATGAAGGTGAGTCCCTTGGGTACTGTAGGAAGAGTAAATTCAAATAAAACTCCACCCTCTTGTTGAGATCAGACGACGGAGGTCAGGGTTCAGGGAGGTGAAGGCAGCTAGAATTTGGAGGTAGTTTATCTGAGAGAAAGGAGCGCTGCGTGGGGAAAATATCCTAACTTCAGCAGAGGGGCCTCTGGGGTCTCTGGCTTAGTATTCAGCCATGCGTGCAAGGCTGACGAGAGAATCTCCAGAAGCAGTAAGGCTGGACGATTCTGGAATGCACATGGGGCTGGACACAGTCTGTGTTCCAATCGGCCAGAGGGACACCGGACAGAACGCTCCGACGGTCATGCCCTAATAGTGGAACTAAATTAGCCCCAGTAAAGGCTGCTATGGACCCACCCTGAAGAAGCTTAAAGGCCTCCTCAAAAGAATCACACTGATCCTCAAGCCAGAACAAAGTCAACACCGATTAGAAGAAGACAGCCAAACTTGGCACTCAATAAGGCAAAATTCACAAAGGACAGGAGCCAATCTGACATGACAGGGTAACCAGGAGAAAAATCAAGCAATAGAAACAGACCCAGAAATGCTAATGCTATAGATGATGGAATTGTGTGTAAAGGGGAAAACATATGTCTAGACAGGAGCTATTTAGTCTAAAAGACGATGGAATGACTCCTATGTGCTCACCCCAAAGAAATGAAAACGAAGGGCCATATAGGGACCCAGAGCGTTTCCTCATACTAGCCAAACATTGGAAATAATCCACACGGACACTGGTGAATGAAGAAACAAAGTACAGCATGCCCACACAATGCGGTATCATTCAGAAGTAAACTACTCATGACGTGCAAAAACGTAGAGGAACCCGAAAGCAGTTATGCTCAGTGAAAGAAGTCGGGCACATACTGGATGATTCCACTAATGTGAGATTTTACAAACAGCAGCATGAGAGTGACAAAGGTTACACAAGTAGTTGTCGGAGGCTGGGACAGGGCCAGGCTCAGGAGCCGGATCCCCCGGTCCCCATCCCACCTGTGTCCCTCGGGAAGTCACTGAAACGCACTCTGATTCAGCTTCCTTACCCGTCAGAGATGGTCAGTAACAGCACATCTGCCTCATAAAGTCACGAGGCTTCACTAAGGTGATGCAATCAAGGCACCAGGGTCACTGCCTGGCCCATAGTGGGTGCCAGTAAAGATCTCTTACCAGTTTCACTGCTCCCACATTTGTTTCGTGGGAAACCGCCTCGCATCCTTCAAGATTCTACTGAAGTGTTCTCTCTGATGTGAAGCCTTCCCAGATGACATCTCCAGTCAGAAGTAACGGCTTCCTCACATGTCCCCATGGGGCTTTCTAAATGCCTCCTTTTAGCACAGGGAATCATAGCTGTCACGCTGCTTCTCAAATGGGCTATGGAATGCTCGGAGTCTAGCACAAGCCCAGAGTCATTAGGGTGTCTGAACAGATAAGTGAATACCCATATATTTGGTGTGTACCACAACTCACATTGTCTACACGGTGTGGTATCAAGGGCAGGTGACTTGGGGAGGGCAGACAGGAAGTCTCATCCTTGGAAAGACAAAATCGGAAAGGTCCTGCAGAGCCTTTGATCCTGAGTCTACCAGACTTCCCTCAAGAATGAAAACTCACTACAGAACAGCTTTCTGATTAAGAAACTTTCATGAAGTTTATCTGCAAAGAAACGGCAGCTGTGTTCCCACATGCAAACCTGGCCCCAAACTACACTTCTCTCACTCAAAGCGTTTTAGAACTCCTATCTTAGGAGCGGCTGGAAGGAGGCAGCCAGAAGCAGAACTCTGCGAAGACCACATCCTAGTCTCTACCTTCCCCACACTGACTCTGCCAAGAGGAAAGACCCGAGGTCACGCTGAAGCCCTCCTTCCAATCTGCCCGGTAAGTTATTCACCATCTTTTCCTTAACGTGCCTCAGCGTTAAGATCATAAAGTGAGCAGTTTCCTCTAGTATTATTATTATAAATCAGAGTCCCTCTGCAGTGTCACCCCGGCATTTGTGAACAGTGTCTCGGGATTCAAAGCAAGGAGACCACTGGCTGCAAAACTATTTTTGTCTTCCCAGGTTTGTTACATCAAATCCAACTGCCTCCTTTCTTCGCCTGAATCTTTAAGTGCACCGTGGACTTCCTAGGTTTCTGTAGCCACCATAACAAATGACCGCAAAGAGCAGTCTCACAGGTGTCGTGGTCAGAAATCTGCAGTCAGGGTGTCAGTGGGGCCACACTCCTTCCAGAGGCTCTAGAGGACGATCCTTCCTTACGCCTTTCAGCTCAGCGGGGGCTCCAGGCTATCCCCTGGCTACAGTCTCTGCCTCCATCATCACTTGGTCCTCTCCTCGGTGTCTATGTATCTTAAATCTGCCTCTTTTCTTCTCCTAAAGATGCCAGTTACTGGACTTAGGGGCCACCAGAAATCCAGGATGTTTTCTTCTTCAGATA
Organism: Potos flavus; assembly: GCA_028534135.1. Taxonomy (NCBI): domain Eukaryota; kingdom Metazoa; phylum Chordata; class Mammalia; order Carnivora; family Procyonidae; genus Potos; species Potos flavus. Next base: position 77,140,873 of record CM052889.1, on the reverse strand, counting down.
CTTAATTATATCTGCAAAGGACCTATTTCCAAACAAGGTCACATTCACAGACACCAGAAGTTAGCACTTGGGACATATCGGGGGGAGGGGGGGACCCATTATTCAACCCACTAGAGGGCTTATTTTCTAAGATTGTATAAAGTAAGGCACAAAGGGACCAGCCCTGACCTATGCCACCAGAAAACAAAAAACAAAAACAACTATAACAACAACAACAACAAAAACCCTATGGCTCTCACCTATATTGAGAGAAAAGTTTGACCTTTCTATCCTTTAACAAACAAATCTCTCACCACTTTGGAGAAACCAGTGAGGTGGGGCTTTTTTTTTCTTTCCCATTTTCATATAAATTCAAATTGCAAAACAAGCAATTGCCTATTATGGACTTCCTTACCTAATAGAAATAGCAATCATCATATTCTGTAATCTAGACCCTCAGGAAGATCATAAAGTTTCCATTTTTCTTCCGAAGAATGGATTAACTGAATTTGAGATTGTCAAACCAACCAGAACACAAAGCTTGGCCATTTCCGAAAGACGGGAGTGGTAACCTCGCTGTCTTCAAAGAAGTCCCCCTCTCCTTTCCAGTGATGCCACGGGCTGGGACACAAGGTCTATGAGACAGCGCTGAACAACACCCAGGCCGGGCCATGCATGAGCAGGGGGTAACCACACAGTGGGGATGCTGGGGGGGCTGGTGGCTCTGCTTGGCCAGCCTCCTCAGGAGAAGGAAGATGAGGATACTTGGATTCTACCAGACATAGACTTCTCTCAACCCTTTTTGAAGGGGGCGGGGGGTGTCCCAGGTAGGCAGTTCCGGATATTGGGTTTGAACTAATCCTATAACTAGCGAAGAAAAAAATCTATGCCTTCACTTGATAACTTCAGTCAGGAGATGTTTTTGATGCTGGGAAGGCAGGTGAAGCATGACTGAAGCAAAAAGAGAGTCACTGAGCCCAGTGATTTAGACGGTGTAACCTAATTTCTACATTTATAGGTCACGGTGGATTTGGAGATTATTTTCGAAGGGTCATCAAAACCCCAAAGTGACTTAATACTTCAGAAAGAGGGACACTGGCCATGCCCGGACTCCTTTAGTCTGGCCCCAAATCTGCTCTGCGGAACCTGACCCCTGACTCCCTCAAAGCGCGTTCTTCTGGCAGGAGCTGGCCCCACGTCCAGCTCTGGAGATGCACCCCGGAACCCAGGCCTACAGCTGATTAGCATCTGGCAAACCGTGACTGGATTCGAGACTGGCAGGTGCTCCCAGCAGATCCGATCAGACGGAGCTTTCTGTGACTTACAAACCAGGGCCTCCCGGCTGACCCAGACTCAGCGCCAGCCCTCACCAAGCGCCTCTGCCTTGGGACTGACTTTCTCATGTTGTGGTTTAGAAGCTGGCAGGGCTGGGGCGCTTGGGTAGCTCAGCTGGTTGAGCATCTGACTCTTGATTTAGGCCCAGGGCTTGATCTCAGGGTTGTGAGATGGAGCCCTGCTTTGGGCTCGGAGCCTGCTTAAGATTCTCTCTCTCCCTCTCTCTCTGCCCCACCTCCTCCCTTCTCTCCATTTCTAAAAGAAAGAAGCAGCTGGCAGGGCTGGAGTCCCCACTTAGGACTGGCTAGCCCCGGGTCATTTTCAGTGGCTGCTCACAAACGGAACCAACCACACGCTCCTGTCTCTCATCTGACCCTCAAGTAGACTCAGACACACTCTCAGTGTGCACTGGGCCAAATCCTGCCACTGCCTAATTTAGGGAGGAATCGTCAGTCTCAATTACAGACCAAACTAACGCTCCTGTGCACAGCAGAGCCCGGGGGCCACCTCCCCGTGTGCACAGTGGGCTCCAACCAGTCTCTCCTCATCGCGCCTGCCACTCTTCTCCCGCCCCTGCCAATCATTGTGACTTCACCCCCACAGCACACCGCGCCGTTCCCACCTTACATCAGGAGACTCTCGACATCCCTGGCTGGGAATCAGGGAAGGCACAACCATTACCATCATGCAGAGGAGGAAAACAGACTCAGAAGAGGGTACCTGGCCGGCGGGAGGTCTCAGATCTGGTCGCAAAATCTTCCCTGGGCAAGAACCTCTGTCTTCTATCTTTAGGGAGGTATTTTTACCGGGACATGTTTCTATTACTTACTTTAATAAGGATTATTAAATATACCTGCAGTGTAGTACAGGGAGCACTTTGGGGTCATTCGTGACCCAGAATCCTGGATCTTCCACTTACGGAAGTGGACTTCGGTAAATGACTTACTTTCTCCAAGACCCAACTTACTGAATTTCTGCTGACTTGTTTGTTCTATCAGTTACTGAGGGAGAAGAGTGTAAAACTCCAACTACAATTGTCAATTTACATTTAGTTTTCCTTTCAGTTATGTAAATTTTTGCTTCTTTTATTTGAAGCTTTGTTACCAAGTGCACACAGATTCGGGACTGTTATGTTTTCTTAAGGAACTGACTCCTTTATTGTTATAAATTGTGTTTCATAATCATTGGTAATGTTCTTTGACCTATTATTAACATATCATTCTGATGTTAATATAACCAGTCTGTATTTTTTAATGTTTTTCTCTTTCTTTTTTCAGCACCATGGAGATATAATTGAAAAAAAAACTGTTAAGATATTTAAAGTGTAAAAGTAACCATTTGATATACATATACATTGTGGTAGATTTCACCCCAATAAGTTAATTACATATTCAGGTGTGGGGTTTTTTTTTGGTGGAAACATTTGAATCCTAATCTCTTAGCAAGTTTCAAATTATGCAATACTGTTTTTTTTTTTAAGATTTTATTTATTTATTTGACAGACAGAGAGAGCGATCACAACTAGGCAGAGAGGCAGGCAGAGAGAGAGGGAAAAGCAGGCTCCCCGCTGAGCAAGGAGCCCGATGCAGGGCTCGATCCCAGGACCCTGAGATCATGACCTGAGCTGAAGGCAGAGGCTTTAACCCACTGAGCCACCCATGAGTCTCCTCCATATTTTTTAAAAGAAGTTTTTCATAACACAAATGGAAAGGTCACTATTACTCACCACGAATCAGAGGAACCCTAAAACTAAACATATAGGCAGTCCTTGCTTTGCAAGGCTGCACCCTGAACAGATTTTACTTACCACCGTTTAGTTAAATAATACCCGTCTCCTAAGAGTTCGATCCTCAGCCACCAAGGCACCCCGTGTTGTCTGTAAGAGCGTCCAGTACACACCTCCAGCTAGCTCTTCAGCCCCCAAATTAGTGCCTAAATAAACAGACGCACATCCTGCTGAGTGACGTCCCCATCAGTGACGTCCCCGCGTGTGGGTGGCGGATAACCGTGCCTCTATTGTTCAGTTTCTACTCAGCAAAGTGTGGAATCGTGTTGTCCCTTTGTCTCCCGGGGACAAAAGCGCCTGGCGACAAGGGCTCATCAACCGCGGGAACTGGTCAGCAGAGCTGGAAGTGCAGCGAAGAAATGACAAGCGATGACGCTGGAAGCAAAATGAGGATTAAATGTGGATGGAGTCGTGCGAGCAGCAGCTGACTGAGGCGCTGAGACCCCGTGGACACCGCGGATCGGGAGACCCTCGCCGCCTCGGTGGGGACTGATCAACACACAGGGGACAAGCGGTCGTGGCGGAGAGATCCGAGGTGTCCCGGAGGAAGGGACCCCAGCCAAACAACGGCACATGGAAGGAATCCTTGGAGAAATCTCACTGCACTGAAGGTACGAAGAAGAAAACATGGGAACGGAGCCCACGTGTATAGAGTGTGAACGTCTAGTGAGATGGGTGTGAACATCTAGTGAGTTGGGTGTGAACGTCTAGTGAGTTACACAATAAGGAGGTGCACGTCACACAACCGCTGGTAAGTTTCACACCAAGAAATAAAACCCCGCAGCTCTCAATGTTGCTGATGTTTAGGCTACAGTGATCTAAATAAATACTGATTTTATAAGTTTTTTCATTCCCCTCTAATCGACAGTAAGAGAGCTTTTAACATTCAGACCAAACCTTTTGAAGTTCACACAACAAACACCATTTTCCCCCCTGATTACGTGGACTTTCAGCCTGGGTTTTGCCCGGTTTCGGCGCCCACTCATTGCCATGACCCCACGCTGCCAGACAACGCGAGCGCTGCCGGTAGTTGAAACAAAGCAGGATTATTAAATTACATCTGGAGACCGTCGCCTGTCCAAGGCTTTGGCAAAAGGCCCACTATTTCTCTATTAAAAATGGAAATTAGCAAATATTAGAGAGTTGTTAAAAAAGACAGTGGAATCCAAGTGAGACTCCGTTCTTGACCTAATCAAAAAGGTGGAAAAAGAATTAAAAGGAAGTAATTTTCTCTTTATGTAATTCAATTTTATTTAACACAGTTTTGTGCCCTGTGTAAACTCATCGTGTGCATGGGATCGGTCTCCTGCACCCCGGACACCCTTGGCCTTCACGGCTCTCTCCTCTTGCACACGCTATCCGCCCTCGCTAGCCACCACGGTCCCCTCCAGAGCCTCCCCGGGGCCCGTGGCAGGTCTGCTCAAGCCCCCATCGTATGCTTTTGTGACACCCTTTCTCGCCCGTTACAGCACTTGCCCCGACGGCAACGACATAACCACGTGATAGCCGGAAGGCTATCATCAGTCCATAGGGAGCCTCATATGCAAATGAGAAAACAGTGCCTCCTCCCTCCCCCAGAAAATTATCATAATATGCCAATATGTCCTAAGTGGTTAGAATAAGGCACTTGATTACCATCTGCTGTAAGACTGTCCTACTAAGTTCCCGGATCTACAGTATCTAGGGTGTGAATGATATTGCCTCAGGCATGCCCATGTGCAGTGCACAACCTGCACAGCCTTACACAGCAGTCTTGAGTGTGTTCAGACATCTTGAACTGGGTGGCTGCTTGGTGGGAGTGGAGCCTGAACCTCCACTGCAGCTGGCCTAGAAGACCGTGTGCCCCTCACCCTCCATATGCCATCCAGAGCGGCTTCATCTACAGATACATCTCAGACTCCAAAACCATAGAAAGAAAGGGATTCAAATAACATTTTAAAACTGTTAAATTAAATTAAGAAAATAATAAAACAAAGCAACAAAACTACTGATCTAGATGTTCATGCACACTGGGAGGGCTAAGCCACAGTCCCAAAACCAGACACAAGGAATCTTCCAGAGAATCAAGCAGTGGCACTCGGAGAAAAGGGAGGGAGCCCCGGGCGGCCTGGGAGAGTGAGGAGGTGGTCTGGGGGTGTCTTCCTTCCATGCGATTACCTCCCACAAGAACTCTCTGGGTCTCAGCTGCTTTCGTCTAGAGTATGTCTTTTAAACATGCTACCACGCAAAGCAGTTAAAAAAAAAAACAACAAAAAACAGAACAAGGCAAAACACAGTGTGGCCTCAGAGCAGAGGTCCCCCCCTCTCCGGCTCTGCTGAGAAGAAATCCAGCCACCCACGGGAAGGCAGCAACCTCCAGGGCCCCCGTGCCTGCGTCACGCCCGGGAAAGAACACGAGCCCCATTCTCTTCCCTTTCTGGGGGAAGCTGAAGCATCTAACACAGTCCTATGATCCAATCATGTAATCCTCATTTTCTCCTTATATTCATCGGTGGAGAAAACTGCACAGGTTGTGTCATTGGAAGGTATCATAAATGAGCTTGAGCGTTCGCAGAGAATGTGGGGTGACAGGAGCTATTAGTGAGAGGAGTTGAGGGGAAATGGAGAGGTCATCTCTTCTTTGCAAGAGACAAGAAAGCCTTTGTCCCCTTGTGCCAAGTAGGGAAGAGAGAGACAGTGCTCCCGCTCTCTGCCCAGGCCGTAAGGCACTGCACGCGTCCCCGCTGGTCCTCTCGCAGCTCCACCACGGCTGTGACAAGGACACGCGGGGCTGCACACGGGGCCCTGAGGCGCCCCAGCCAACTGCCCTGGACGAAGGCCCCTGGCCCAGCCACCCCGGCCGCCCGGCCGCCGCACGAGTGACCACAACCCACGGCTGTTCCAAGCCACCAAATTCTGGGATGCGTTTTTATGCACCGGTTGCAAACCAACCCAACTATAAAATGAAAAAAGCCAAAATAAGAAACGGTCATCGTCTTGTTAAAAACAAGATCGATGCGGAGCCAAGCGAGTGGAAATAGATGTGTCGAAACGTGTCTCTAGGCAGTGGAAGGAAAGATGATTTTTATTTTCTTCTTTATAAACGTCTGTGTTTTGCCAAGTTTCTACAACGGGAGAAAGACATATTTGAAAAAATGGAATTATTTGCCTGACTCAATTTCCTCACCACTTGTACGGAAGAAACAGAAGAGGTTTCATTTGATGCTAGAAAAGCAATTTGGTGGGAAGGAAATGCCATCTATGATCGACAGCCCCCCCCCCACACCCCCAATATGCTCGTAGGACACCTCTCTGAACCACGGAGCCGAAAAAGGAGGTCCTCACTCTTGAAAGGTCTGTCGTAAGGACTATGCATTAAAAACATGAACAGAAAGGCCATTTACTGAGAGTGAAATCAGAATAACTCAGCAGCTGTGTGTGAGGCCTGAGAACCCACATTTTACACGAGTCCCTTAGAGCTTCTAAAGCTAGACTAGGAACCTCCAGTCTGAATTCTCAAGAGTTCCCAAAGGGACGGTGTGATTACTTGGAGGCACGTGTAGGTTCCTCACAAGCTTAAAGGAAATTATTCTGTCCCTCACTGAGAAGGGGGGTGTCTTGCCCTGCTCCCCCAGCAGCCCCCATGGAGAACGTCCCCTCTCGCCGACTGACAGAGGTTTGCAGGGTCCAGCGCCGAAGTCACAAAGCGGGGACGGAAGGGCAGAGTTGCAATAAACTGACAATGGGCACAGTGCTCGCTCAATGTTCCTGAAGGTTCGAGAATGTCCCTTCCGTGCCCTACAACACTGTTTCCGCTGTTCGTTTTCTCCCCCGACGCTGGGTGTTCTCGGTCTAGGAGCAGTGAACCACTAACCTGTCTAAGAAGCATTGCCAAAGAGTTAAAACAGTTTATTTTCGCAGAATCTGAATTTTTGAAAAAACAGGAGGCGAAAGCAGAGGCGTGGAGCCATGTGCCTGACATCACGCAGCGAACGAGGATGAAATACGACGTGTCTCCCAGGCCTGTGCTGGAGACTTTCCGTTGTATCTACTTCCCGTGCGCGGGAAAGATGATGGGAAGCTTAGTGCTGTATCCCCTTGGAGCAGACAGAGCTGAAACTCATTGCCAAGGAGGGGTCTCAGCGGGTGTGTTTCCCACCTTCTCCTCCAGGACGAGGACAATTAGCTCCTGCCCTCGGGGGTCCCCTGCTGTGGATAAGCAACCTCCCCGCCAGCCCCCTGACTCCACAGCCACTTCTGAGAGGGAGGGGCTTCACCGGACCTCGGAGTGGGGCTGGGTCCCGCAGAGCCGGGGAGGCAGACGCGCCGAGAACCTTCGCCTTCCTGAAATCCGGGAGCTCAGCCCGATAAACGCCTGGCAGCTGCTCCAACACGCTGCTTGTTATCTCCACAAGCATAATTTAGCTCCACGATGATAAACAATTCTTCACAAGTGCCGATAAGGGCTGTCTTAGGCCGTGACATATGCAAATGGAGATGATATCCGGTAATCTGTTCTTAGAAGCTTCCTCAGGGCCAACCACCTCCCATCGCCCGAAGGCGACTTTCAAAGGGGGTTTCGAGGTACCTGATTATCTAAACTTTCTTCCAAATTCATAATGGAATCAGATCGCCCCAATACTTTTCTCTCGGGGCAGCACAAGGAACTGGCTGGGGGCTCCCGTCCCGAGGGACCCCTCCACTTCCACAGGGTACTGCCACAGCCTGCTTCCTGCCGTTAAGCCCCTGGCCCATCCCACCTGGGCCTTCCCAATACTTCCCGATCTTGGCATCCTCAGTCCTCAATCCCTTTCCCGCACAGCAGCCAAGCTTCCCAGGTATTTCTGAAACATAAATCAGATCAGATCCCCTGCTGAAACTCTCTGGTGCCTTCCTACACAGTTCATAGAGAATCCAGACTCTTCCGACATTCCTGCGAGGCTGCGGCCGCTCTGACCTCGTCCCGTGCCACGTGCCGTGCCGCGCTCGGGGCCCCCGACCCCGCTGACCTCTTAACGACTTCTCCCGACACTCCGAGTCCCTGTCTCCAGGCTCTCATGCTTTTCCCGCCACCGCAACTGTCTTCTCGTCCTCCATCTCTCTGAGTCAGGTCACTTTCTCGTGGAGCGTGTTTACTGAACTATGGGTCACAATCAATTCGAGGGTCAGGATATCAACTTAGTGGACCCCAAGAAGCATTGTTTTGTCTTATTGCGGTATAACTGACAAATAAAAATCGTGTGTTCTCGTGGGGAGAACACTTAAGATTTACCCTATTAGCAAATCTCAGGGGGACAATACAGTTAACCGTAATCGTTAACTGCGGTCACCACGCTGTACCTTAGATCTCAGAACTTCCTCATCCTGCATTATTCACTCGAGTTGACATATGGAAACGACCGAAAGATCCATCTGTGGATGAATGGATCACAAAAATGTGATCTATATATCACATTATATGCGTGTATATGTATATTATATATACAATACCTATCGCATTTATAACATATGTATTATAGACACATATACACACAGATACACCATGGAATATTCATCCCTTAAAAGGAAGGAAATCCTGCCATTCGCAACAACGCAGGTGAACCTGGAGGACGTTACGCTGAATGAAATGAGCCAAACACAGAAACGAATACTGCACGCTCGCACTCATTGCGGAATCTCAAATAGTTGAACTCACAGAATCGGAGAACGGAAGAG
>CM052889.1:77085526-77131579 GCA_028534135.1 Potos flavus | reverse complement strand
AAAAAAAAAAAAAAAAGAAATGGAATTATCAGACACAAATGGTTTCCGACTCCAAAATTTCCATCAACTCCACTTTCCCCCTCTCCCTGTATCAAAAAATAATGAATCCAGCACATAATGTGTACTAAATAAATGTCTGCTGTACAGTAATTGACTGGAAGGAAGGAAGGGACAGATGGATAGATGAACAAACAGATGAATGGATGGATGGATGGACGAACAGAAAACTGGATGCAAGGATGGATGGAAAGATGGATAGTTCGATGAATGAATAAATGGATGGAAGGACAGATGGATGGATGGACAAACAGGTGGACAGATGGATAGATGGATGGATGAAGGAACAGATAGATAGAAGGACAGATAGATGGATGTACAAACAGATGGACAGATGGATGGGGGATGGGCAGATGGATAGATGGATGAGTGGACAGACAGATGAATGGATGGAATGATGGATGGAAAGATGGATAGTTGGATAAACGAATGGATGAATGGACAAACAGATGGATAGATGGATGGACAGATGGATGGAAAGAGAGATGGATGAGTACATCACCACTGCCACTATTCTCTTGCAAGCCTTCCTGCCTGGACCACTGCATCAGCCCCTGCCCTGGCATCCAATCCTGGGGTCTCTCCCTAGTCCTATCAGACATTACCCCAAAGCTGCATATTTACCTTCCTGAAGTAGAGATTGCTTCACTACCCTAAAGGTGCCAATGGTATCCAATGTTACCCAGGGTCATACAACTGTGGTAGCAAAGTTCTAAATCGTAAGTCTGGGGTTGCCTCCCAGGGTGTGCCCCCTCAGGAGGTGCAGTGAGACTGATGGATGGACAAACAGATAAACAGATGGATGGTGGAGTTACAGCTGACTGCTCACCCAATAGTCTTTCCTCCTCCCCACCCTGTCACAGCTGAGTCCCCAAATGCCAGGTCTTCGCTTCCTCACTTCTGCACCATGGCTATCTCTGACTCATCAGATCAAACGCTTTCCTCCCTCCAGGAGGAGAACCCACCACCCACCTGGAGACTGAACTTCTGCTTGGCCTTTACCCAAAGTCCGACAGATGTGCCTGCATATGGCCAGAGAAAATGATAGTCATGACGAAAATAATGACTAAATCTGACTGAGTGCTGACAATGTGCCGGGCCAACACAGTGACACTCTCCCTGCAGTGTCCCACTGAGTCCTCACCAAACTCTCAAAGCCAGGAAACCTCATTTCTACAGTTTACAGACGAGGAAACTGAGTTTCAGATAAGTAAAGTGATATGCCCATGATAACACAGCCAGTAAACATTAAAGTTCAAATTTCAGTCTAAACAGGTTGACCCAATAGGCCATACTCTTGACCAAAATGTTTTACTGCCAACTACCTTAAAGGTGAAAATGATTGAAATTTTCCCAGTATGTACATCACCCCAGTAAATCAACAGGATAACAAAACTGACAAGGTAGAGAGGGTCGTTAATTCTACACAACAGTTGAATCTGCTTCAATCTACCCGGGATGCTTTCCACTGCATGCATGACATTTGCATTTGCCTGGATGTTGTAAGCATCTTCGTATTTGTTGTAGGTCACTTGTTCCATATGACACACTGTGCAACACACAGGGCCAGCGTTCTTACTTGCAAATTCACACATGAGAAACGACAGCAAAGAGAAGTTAGGGGAGCCCTCTGAGGCTACATGGAGAATGAGAAGCCGGGTGGGCTCTGCCCTCAGGTCTCCTCTCCCCAGCTCCTGGGGCTGGAGGAGAGGTGGAGCTACCACAGAAGTCTCCCTGCCCCAGCCCCGTGGTGGCCCCTACCCTCCAGGATGAAAGGCTGTCTGCGTAAATGAAGAGGCTTGTGATCACCGTGCCTGTGGGGGCTCTACTGTGGGATTCTCTGGAAGAGCAGAGTGCAGAGGGCTTCCCTGATGCCAGGAGGGCAGTGTCCTCAGGAGCCTGGAGATGTCAGAGGGGGTGGGTTGGCTGGGGATGACACTGAGGTCCAGAAAGCTCCTCAGGCAACAAAAGAACAGATCATGGGAAGAGAGATGGAGAGTTCTGGGTAAACAGCTGAGGAAGACCAGAAAAGGGAGACTGGGGGTCCTGTGCAAAGCAGGTGGGGGAAAAATAATGGCCCCTCTAGGGTGGCCACATCATAATACCCAGAATCTATGGATATGTTGCTTTGCATGGCAAGAGGGAAAGTGAAGACCCTTGAGATGGGGAGATTTTCCTGGCTAATATCCAAGTGGCCCCCATGTCACTGCAAGCGTCTTTCTAAGGGACCACAGGAGTCAGGGGGGTCAGAGAGGAGACGAAATGACGGAAGCAGAAGTCTGAATGACATGGAGCCAGGAGCTAAGGGATGCGAGCGCCCTCTGGGAGCTGGAAAAGGCAAGAAATGGATTCTCCTTCCCAGCTTCTGGAAGGACGCAGTTTTGCTGACAGGTTGATTTCAGTCCAGTGAGACCCATTTCAGACTCTCAGGCCTCCAGACTATAAGATGATGACTTCTTGTTGCTTTAAGCCATTAAGTTTGTAGTGATTTGTTACTGCAGCAAAAGGAAATTAACACAGCGAATGAGAGCTCCAGCCAGTGGCCTTGGGTTCTGACAGTAAATATAACCATCCCTTCATTTGTTGAGCAAATACCGTGTACTCGGCACCACGCAAGGAGCCCCCAGGGGTCAGAGCAAACACGGTCCCTCCCATCCAGGAGCTTGCGATCCTGTTTCTGCTTTTCAATCTACTGCTGCCCAGCTCCAAATTCACCCCTCATTACCTGCTCTATGAAAATGGGTCTGAGCCCTTAATATTTTTTCTTTGCCAAAAGGTGAGGTACTGAGCTTTGTCACTAGGGTGCCGGAGAGACATTTCCGAGGGAAAGGGCTCGCTTGGGGTTCTGGTGCGCTCTGTCTGCGGGCTGTGTGCACGTGCTGGGACTTCTCCAGCACTGGTAGCCCCCCGGCCCCCACTCTCAGCTCCTGCAGCACCCCGCACCCAGCAGCCACCTCCAGTGGTTTGGTGCCTCCCGTGCCTCTGATGAGACACCTCTCTGTAAAGAACAGTCTTCAGAATTCCAGCAAGTTCCGCTGGCACGCTACCTCAGCAACTTCTCCACGTTCTGTGAGCTGGGACCACACTGCAACCAGCAAGGGCTGGATCTCAGGGTGGGGGGCCTGTCCCTGGGACACCCTCACTCAGCCCTGGGGCCGTGGATGCTCCTGATGGCTGCCATTCGAACACTCTTCAGAGTTCTCTTCCATTTCTTACTAAGCAATCCCTCGTTATTCTAGTCTCTGCTATACTTAATGACCCTTTATAGTAAACTTTCCCTGTTTAAATTCTTTCTCATGATTGGAGCCAGACCGAGACAGACCCGCACGATCACATAAACAAGCATGACCTGCAGACAGTGGTGGGATCTACAAGAGGCAAGGGAGCAAGAATATAAGGAGGACAGAACTAATTTGGCCTGAGTGGCCAGGAGAGGCCTCTCCGAGCTGACTTTTAAGGTGAAAAGGGACCAGAAACCAGCCAAGTGGAACATTCTGGGCAGGCCTGGGACTCAGTGGGGCTGTGTTCCGAACGCACAGGCTTCTGATAAACGGGACACACTTGGGACATCGGAGTCGTGCTGTGCAACAAAACCAGCAAGACGACGGCATTAATCAGAGCCCGTGGGCCTTCAGGTCCATTCCCGGCTGGGTTCTGGCTGCTCAGGGGACCCAGGCCTGGTTCCCAGGAACGCCTCCTCCTGCTCCAGCCCTGGCCAGTGGATTCTTGTTCTGGCCAGGGTTCCAGACTCTTCTGTCGTGTCTGGCTTCTCATCCCTTCTAATTCCTGTGTAGCTGCGTGCTCGGGCTTACATCACTCTGTTCTCGCTACTAAGGTGGTTTCGGCTTCTGGGTACAAATTGATACAGTAACAAGCCCATTTGTGGATGTTCTGTGGACAAGTCACGTCTTCCATGCAGAAGTTGTCCAGAGTTAGTTGCCACTGAGAAGGAAGAAAAGAGGTGAAGAAGGGGAAGAGGAGGGGGAGGAGGGGGAAGAGGGACAGAGGGGGAGAGGGGGAAAGGAGAGGGGGAAGGGAGAGGGGGAAGGGGAAGGGGAGGGCAGGAAGAGGGAAAAGGAAGAAGCACGTAGAAGGTACTCCCTGCTAAGCACAGTGGGCAGAATTCTCCCCTTGGCAGTTGTGGGGCTGGGGAACAGCTAGAACAACTGATTACAAGAAGAGGAACTACCAACTTCGGTCCCACAGCCAACTTTACGAAATAGCTCTGGTCATTTCAGAGCCACTCTTCACAATGACCCAAGAGCTAGATGGTGATACACAACACCACTCAACCATCCAACCCTGGCGCTTTCCTGCCAAGAGGAACGAAAGCCCAATGCGAGAAACTGTCCCTGAGTAAATACCAGCCAGATGGGGAGCGCCGGGTGGCCTTGAATAGTCAGAGACATGCCATGTGCCCAACGCAGGGAAACCCAGCCTCCCTGAGCGGCAAGGCGCCGGGCTGGCCCCCGAGGGAAGGGAATGGGGGTGACCGAGGGCGGGCAGCAGAGAAACCTCCAGACACAGGCAAGCACGCCACTGGCATCCACTGCACTCCACCCCCGGGCACCGGTCAGTAAGACACAGGACAAGGACGCCTCACCGGGGAATGCCGACCCCCGCAGAGAGACTGTCAAAGCCAACCCGCGATCTAGGACCACATTCCGAATGCCTGGTGTCCCTGCTCTGCCAGGCCTGTCCTTCCCATGTGGGTTTCGCCGTCTCCTCCTCTCCCTCCCCCCACCCGATTCTGTGCTGTCCCCCTTCAAGCCCTGACCCTGTGAGGGACAGTCCACTCAGCCCGGAGCCGTGAGTTAGGTCTTCAGGCAGCATCGTGAGAGAGGATGTCACCGTCGCCAAAGGGCATCTGTGTGTCTGTAGCAAAGATCGCAGCAGGAAAGGGGATCCCAAGAGACAAGACAACCAGCCCATCCTCTGAAGCCCAGTAACAGCAGAATAACCTCAGAAGGGGACTCAGGGCGGGCGAGAGGCTAAAACTAAAGTTTGGCCAAGGCTACACTGTTGCAAACGCTGAGTGCTCCGCGCAGCGTGCAATCAGCCATAAACAACCCACAACCAGTGGTCACGGCTATGTCTGACCCAGCAGGCTGGATTTGGTCTGCGGGCTGCTGCACTTGGCCAACCACGGGGCTCTGCCCCTGTCCTGGTTCCAACCCCCTTTCCAGCTCCTCCCGGAAGCGGCACGTGCCCCCCAGAGGAGGGGGTGACCTCCCTCGGAATTCCGTCCTCAGAAGGAACAGGAAGCCATGGAATCCCCATGAACCGAGTGCCACCCATTAAGCACAGAGCGCCATCGGAAGGACTCAGCGTAAAGACATACCCCAACCTCAGCCAGATCGAGGTTGATCTGGAAAATCAGAACAGCCTCTTTCTGCCTGAAAATCCACATCCATCCCTCTCTGCCCCTTAACAGGGCCATTTCCTGCTGATTGCGGCTGCACCAAAACCAAAATGCACATCGCCGCCGATGTGGGTAAACTCTGTCAGGCTAACTTTCGAGAACGAGGTGAGGCCGGTAGCTGGGATTAAAGCAAGGGGTTCGTCCATTCGCTGACCTTCATTCACAGCATACAGCAGTGTCTCAGGCACTGCTCTAGGAGCTGGGATCGCAGATGTGGACACAACTCCTACCCTCACAGACCTCACCTCGGAGGAAGGAGATGGAAGGTGAGCACTGCACCTCCAACACCAATGACATGTACGAAGAAGCTGAAACAGGGCGGTGGTGTGCACCGAGAGAGCTGGGTGACGGAGTCAGAGAGCCAGTTCTGGCCAGCATGGTTGGGGAGGCTGCCTCTCTTAACAGTCAAGGTGAAGAGAAGGAGCCAGGCATGGGGACACATAGGGAAAGTGTGTTTGGGGCATAGACAGGAGTAAGAACGCGGAAATGGGAATTGCAGACTTCATTGTCAGGTGTAGGGTTTCATCTGCAAGGATCTTAACCCTGGCATCCAACTTGAGTATGAACGATAGAAGTCCCCACGGATTGCCCTAGAGTATCTGGGTGCCGACCCCCACGCTTTGGCCCCAGATGGAAGGCCGAAGCAATGCTGAATATTTCCTGTGCCACTGAACATTTCCAGTGCGGAAAAGGGATTGATAATCCCTGTGGCTCACCAGCACTGTCTTTTTTACGTTCTAGAAGTGCATGCATGACCCTGTTCTCAGATGTGGTCCCTGAGCCTGGTCATGAACGGAGCTTTAAGCAAGCTCAGAGGGAAAATGTGGTCGCCTCCAGGCCAGGAACAGAAACGGAAGTGGGTTTACGGACTCTGGGACCTTCTGCAGGCTCAGCGGGTCAGTTCCCTGCAAGGCTGTGTCAGGCTATCGCACTTTCCAGCTTGCCCGCCCCCAGACTACCTGGGAACTGCCCGGGGAAGCCGAGCAGCCAGAGCTGCTGTCCCACTCAGACCCCCGGTGCATTCCGCTCAGCGCAGCGCTTGGTCCTGACGGGGGCCCAGATTGAGACCATAAAGAACAGGACCCCCAGGAAATGTTCGCCGTTATCCACAAAGGAGAAGAGATTTACGGTAGACCCCAAATAGTTCCAAAAAGGCATTGGAGAAAGCAGGTTAATAAAATGTAATCCGAGTGTATTTCCCTTGCTTAAACGTTCTCGTCAAGTGCATAAAAAATAACAGATTACAAAACATTTCATGTTTCTTGGAACGTTAAAAGCACTCCAAGAAAACCCCCCGGTGACCCTCTTCTGAACCTCAAATTTCTCACCATGGCAAGAGGGACGATGCCCACAAAGGACGTCTGGCTGACGAAGATCTCGGAGACGGCCAGCTCGCTCACGGAGTCCTCCACCGGGTACTCTACCTGCCAGGTGATGGGCTGGGCCCCGGCCAGGCCACTGCTGTTGTCGATCCCGAAGTCCACTTGCAAGATCTCATAGAAGGAGCCATTTACCCTGGAAAACAAACACATGTGGAAGTGCAGTTTAAAACCTGAGGCTCGGTAGAACATCGAGAAGCTGTAAGTGCCACGTTCTTCCTCGCCAATCGAAAGAGTGATTGCCAACTACAACAGAGCCCACGCCAGTGTCGGCAGAGCCTGATTCCTGGGCTGTCAGTCAGTGCCCCACACCTCTGAGTGCGTGGGCAGTCCAGTGAGAAGCGGACCGTTCTTCCTTGGATGAGTAGGTCACACAGCTCTCCCCACCCCCATGTGTACACACAGCAAGGGGCCCTGAGCCTCCCTCCGATCCTGAGGCACGCCGTAGACTCTGGCTACCTCCACATTTGCTTAGCTGTGTGTCTATGGACCCGTGGCTCAAACTCAGAGCTTTATGATTTGGGGAGAAGGGTGGTGACGTCATGGGCTGGGGGGAGCATCATGAGACCAAGCATGGGAAGGACTCCATGACTCTCTGGTTCACTACATAACTATGAGCAACACATAAGATGCTACAGTGATTCCTCGTTTCATGACCCTGAAATGGGATGAGATGTAAGAATCCACCCGCCTTAATTCATGGAGTGGCCGCACTGCATGTGTGTTTGGCGGAGGGGAAGAAGGCGGATGGGACACAGAAACGTGAAAAAGACCAGCGTCACTCTCAATATTTTTGTATACCGGAAGCACCTTGTCATTGACAGGGATGTTGTAAATTGAAGGCTGCCTATTGTACCAGCAGCAGAAGTCACTGAACAGAGAATTAAAACAGAAGCCATCCAGCACAGGATTTGTGAAGGACTCTGGTTCTGTAGCCTTCTCCATCCCCCTGATGCTAGCTTTATCCCCAGCCAAGGAATTTGACAGCAGAGCGACCGATTCACGGTTCCCCGAGGCCTGAGTCACACCAACCATTCTATTCCTTTACTGTTGGTGGGCCTGTCTGTACCAAAATGGGCTTGGAAGCCTTCAGGGTGTGGACAGGGTCTGCAGGAAGAGTTTTGAAAATGAACCTGGGCTTGCTGCTTACCCACCAGAAATCTCCTACCATGGACAGCTCCCCTGCCACCTGCTGATTTAAGAAGAGGGTGCAAACCACCTCGGTTAGAGGGATCCAAGACGTACCAGAGGCAAGGTTCAGACACAGTAATAGTATCGACAGAACTGACCTGCCCAATGCAGAATTCCACTCAAATCAGAACTACACGAGACTCTCATAGAATTGGTCGTGTCCAACCCTTTTCCATGAAGGCAAGGTTTTAAGAAACTCTCTGATGGCGCTTTGTTCAATACTGTGGCCGGCAGCCAGAAATGGCTATTCGCCCGGAAATATAAATTTATGAAAATGACACAGCCGAGTGTCCCAGCTAAGCTGGGTGTGGGACATGGGGGCTCTGAGACCTCAAATATCCATTTGTCATGGTGTTCTGCGCGGGGACGACAGTATGCATGGCATAAAGATCACTCGCTTCATGAGAAGACAGACAGGGGGCACGCAGGAGAACCCCCACCAAAGGCCCCCAGTTTACATGGGCATCTTTAGTGAGAAGGCAGAGCACGGGGAGTCTAAGGGCTAATTCTGTGTTGCCGACAGGATTTCAGGGTCTGAAGGACTGAGGCCCTCGCTTCAGCCACCCTCCTTCCTCCCCCGGCCTGAAGTCTCCTCTGATCACAGCAAGTCCTCACTTCTCCATCTGTTGGGTCTCCTCCTGCAAGAGATGCTCGGTCCTGTCGGACCAGATCTTTGACTCTTCTTTGGGCTGCACATGCTTGGAACCATGACTTGGGAGCTGCTTCTGATACCTCTTGGGTTCTCAGCACTCGGTAGACCTCAGCGAGGCGAATGCCAAGAGTGAGACCCCCAGCAAGAGAAGAAAAGGAGCCTAACTCTTTGTGTTCTCAGCAATTTGATCCTGCAAAATCTGCACTCCGGGCTCGGGGCTACAGAAGCAGCCGATCTTAGGGCGGAGGGGGCAGGGTCTGTGTGAGCTGGACAGCCCCCTCCTCCCTTCCCAGGCCCTTCCTGCTCCTCTCTGACTGTCCAGCCCGTGACCTGCATGAGCTACAGGAATGTGCCCAAGTCCAGCTACAAATGGAATAGCGATCAACTCAGAGTCACGTATGCACAAGTTTTTATTTTAAGTCATTTCCCTCAAACCGGAAGAAGGGGGTCTTTTAATTTCAGGCAGCTGGCATGCTTGCTTATTAATAAGTCCATTTCTATGGAAATGGGTTTATAATTATTAACTTTACCTGTTTCTGATCTATCCTTGATAAACCTTTCAAATTTAGAAAAGTGTTTCATGATCCTCTCAATTTAGTAATTACCAATTGCCTTTGAGGAATCTGGATCAGTATTCTGGCCGTGAGATATTCATTACATATTTTTCCCTGGGGTGGAGAGAGAGAGAGAGAGAGAGAGAGAGAGAGAGAGAGTGTGTGTGTGTGTGTGTGTGTGTGTGTGTGGAGAGGTCAGGCAGGAAATGCTACTTGGCTGCTTCTCTCCTCGAGGCAGAGCACTCAGCATCCTCCCAGAAGGACTTGGTTCCCAAAGCCCTGTTTCTCATGGAAGCCTCTGCTTCAGCAAAGCTGAGTGTCTTCCCTGGGACCCTGGGACCCTGCGACCCTGGGACCCCTGAGGTGGGGCTGAGGCCTCTTTTGAATGCACAGTGTGGCTGCAGCTCAAACACGCCAGCAAGAAGGAAAAGGAGAGATGGGGGCAGGGGAGGAGTATGGGGGACCCAAGCCAGCAGCTTGTCCCCAAGAGCCACATCCCGCCATTTCTCAGCATATAACCCATGATGACAAAAATGGCTGTTTGGGGGAGGGAGGGGGAAGAAGGGAGGGAGAAATAAGAGAAGGGGGGAGAGAGAGGGGGTTCAAAACCTTGAACTCTTCTCCAGCAAGTTGTGCCATTTACATCCATTATTACCCCACCACCCCCACAAACTTCTAGATGGTTCTGAGCTACCAGGCTGAGATGCTGAAGCTTTCCCCACATGAGCTTTTCTAGAAATGGAGCAAGAGAGGCTGACCTCTGTCAGGGTCTCTGTCTTAAGAGCTTTTCTCTGGCATTATGTTTTTAAGTGACCAAAAAGCAAGGTACCTACCGACCCATGACCACATTGAGCAAACGTCCCGGGAGAGGATTTGCTGGTCCCTCCCGGGGAACACAAGAAGGCTGAACTCCGACTTCCCCCCTAGACCGTTCACTCTGTGGGGACAAGGAGGCACCTGCAGCAGGTGACACAGGACCCAGACAATTGGAGGCATTCAGTGCATATTTGTTTAATTCACCAAACACACTTCGACGGCCCAGTAGGACACCGTGTAAAAATCCGGGGGGCGTCATCTGCATGCTGGGAGAAAAGGAGCCACCAGTCCGCTGAATTTTGAGCCGTATTCTCGGGCTTGGCCAGCAAGGATATTTATACTCTTTGCTCTGAGAAGGTAGGGCTATCTCCACTACCACAATGTAATTCTCTTCTTTAAGACTTTGTTTTTTCACAGCAGTATTCCGTTCACAGGAGAATGGAGGGGAAGGTACAGAGGCCCCCCCCATAAGCCCCTGCCCTCCCCACAAGCTCCTCCCACTATCAACCACTCCACCGGATGGTACATTTGTCGCAATCCATGAACCTACGCTGACACATCGTCACCACCCACAATCCATGACTGACCTTGCAGCTCACGCTCAGTGCTGTACATTCGACAGGTGTGGGCAGACGTAGGATGACACTGAGCCGCCCTTATAGTGTCCTATAGAGTATTCTCGCCATCCTCTGGCAAGTCCCTGGGCTCTGCCCAGCCACCCCTCCTCTGCCCAATCCCTGGAAACCACTGATCTGTTTGCTGTCTCCATAGTTTTGCCTTTTCCAGAATGTCCTGTCACTGGAATCCTATGGTGTGCTGCCTCTTTCACTCAGTAATATGTATTTGAGGTTCTTCCGCGTCTTTTCGTGGCTTGACAGCTCATTCCTTTTTAGTGCCGGATAACATTCCACTGTCTGGATGGACCACAGTTTATTTAATCATTCACCTGCTGAAGGACATCTTGGTGGACATAAGCTTTCAACTCCTTTGGGCAAAATACCAAGGAGCCTGACTGCTGGGTGCTATGAACCTGATTCTTCAAAGGCCAAAGCCTATTGTAATACGACAGTCACCATGGTCCCTGGCACATTCATTTATGCAGTGACATTTATTAAGTACATATTATATGTTAGGCACTGAGAATTCATTGGTAGACGAAATAGACAAGATCTCTGTCTTGCTAATCAGGTAAATAAAGAAGGCAAGTCCTGATTATGGAAGATGCTATCCTAAAAATAAAACAGAATTAAATTTCTTTTTTAAAAAAAGCTAAATAAATTTTTTCAGTTAAAAAAATTTAAATATGATTTTAAAATAGTCCGTTTTTATTTTAAACCAGACTGTAGATTACAACAGGAGACAATGAAAGGTGTTCGGGACCTGCCCCTGTAAGGAACTGACATTGGAGCTGAGACCCAAAGGATGACTAGAAGCCAAACAAACCCTCAGCAAATGTTTGTTGAATAAATGAGTAAATCTATTTTAAGCTTTAAAAAAAAAATCATGGGAAAAGTTTATCCCAAACCATCTAGCATGAACACAAGGTGCTAAATGCAAAAGAACATCCACTCAGTGTTTGTTCAAATACCACCTGCTCGGTAAAGCCTCTTCTGATCACGCGATCTAACGTTCCATCCCCGGGCCTGCACTTCTGACCCCGTCAGCCAGCTCTGTGTTTTCTATGGCTTTTACCTTTCCACGTACTAAGTGATCGGTCGAATAACTGATCAGTTATGCTGATTCCCTCCCTCTCTCTCTCTCTCTCTCTTGCACATGCACACGCACACACACACACACACACTCCTACGAATGTGGGATCTTTGCCTGCTTTGCTCATTCTTGTGTCCCCAGCTCTTAGAACTCTGCCTGGGAAACGGTTGGTGCTCATTCGATGTCAATGAATATCCAAGAACGGTTGAAGCGAGATCTCAGAGGGACACGTGCTTAGGGAACCCTGAGACCAGATGTTGGGAGAAGACAGACTGGCAAGTCAGGGAAGGCTTCCTGGAGGAGGCTTGACTCAGGCTGATCTATGAACAACAGGCTAATAAGACAGGCAACTGCTGCAGCCCCACTGCTTGGGGTCCCTCATCACACCCTTTCCCCTCCGGACATGCTTCCCACTCCCCGACTGCCCCCCCCCCATGCCAGTCTGCCCAGAGAGGAAAGAAGTGATCGCTGCTCATCAGTCCCATCGATGGGGCAGAGGCTCTGTAGTTCGTCTCTCTGCCTGTCACACAGCTCTTTTCATCATGATCTAATGGCCAGCTCCAGAATCTGGCATGAATAAATCATCTTCTTCTGCAGTTCCATCATACCCAGGCACTCCCTCCTCATTTCTGTTTTGTCAAAGGCGGCACTGCCGGAGGTTGCTGTGGAAAGAACGTTTCAGGTTGACGAGTCGGACAGGGGTTGGCAGTCAAAGGTCTAAAAATATTTAACAGCCACGAGTCTCAAGGAGGGACTTAAGAATCTTTCAGACTCAAAACATTTTCTCCTCATTGGTTTGATTTCCTGACTTCCCATCATCAAATTTTTATATAGAACTTGGAAAAAAAATCCTGAGACTATGTCAAATGGGGACAGTCCAAGGGTCAAGGCTGCTTTATTGCATTTCTGGTTGACTAGGAAAAGCTAAATAGAGAGCCCAGAGGTTAGAGCATGGTCCCCTGGGCTGACCGTGGCCCGACCCATCCTTTAACAACTGCCCCGACCACCGGGTTTTTACAAAATTTGAACTTGCTGCCAATATATGTAAATGCAGAGAATCCACAAATACATTCCCCCAAAGAAATGGGATTTCTGGCTTCTCTGGGAAGATGGGGAGACCAGGCAATATTACCCCACGTCCTCCACGTGGCAACAATCAGCCAGAGCCACAGAATGCTGTCCCCACCAATGAGGCTGAAACTCTCCAACAGGCCACTTTATTCATTTATTGTGTCCCTCGGGTCCCTGTAGACATTTGTGATCTCTGAGAAAACACGTTTTGTTTTTGACCTTCTAGCAAACACCTGATGAGATGTGTTTTTCCCGCTCACACGATTCCTCCTCCTCCTGGGAACGTGTCTCCCCCCACCCTCCTGCCGGGGTGTTACCCTACCACCCAGCCCCTAGGCATGGCTCTGGACTCGGTGGTGAGCTCTGACCGCAACTGGGTGAGGAGTGCCTCTTAGCAATGTCAGATCCTTCTAGAAAGTTCCCAGTTTGGCACAGAAAAAGTGCATAGTGTCCATAAACAAGCTGGACACAAATGTTCATTGTAGCATTTTCCAAAATAGCCGAAAAGTGAAAACAATCCACCTGTCCGATGGGAGTTGACTGCAGGTGGGTACAGACCTTCTTTTTGAGGGTGATGAAAATGTTCTGAAATTAGGTAGTGGGGAGGATGCCACAATTTGATGACTCTACTAAAAAGAACACCACTGGATCGTACACTTTAAAAAGACGCATTTTATAGTATCTTAATTATATCTTAATTTTCTTAGGTAAAATAAAAAAAGATCGCGAGGAAAAAAATCAAGGATCTGTATGGCCTAATACTTTGTATAAAAATGGTAAGCACGTGGGCAACCATTCTCTGTATAGTTCATATTCAAAAACCATAAAAACGTGCACCATGATGATTATGTCCAACTCGGAGAAGAGAGAGAATGAAACCAGCAGGAGACACGTAAAGGCTCTGATTAGGTATGTAATATTTAGTTCTTGTAAAATGTGAAGAGAATGAAGCCAGGTGGTAAGGAAAAAAGAAGCTGGGGGTGTGTCGTAGTGTTGTCGAATCAGGGAACATTTTATTTAAAAATAAACATTTATCTGAAAATAGAAAGCTACCATCCTCGACTCTCTCGCATTTGGTTTCTTCTCCTTTTGTTTGACTCTCAAATCCGTGCTCCCGCTGGCATCCAGCCAGAACACTCTCCTTCGGCCTCTTCAATCAGCTCGCGAGAAAGCGGCCAACCTGTGGCCCCACTTCCCAACCCCAGGAAAAAAGGAAACTATATAAATCTTCCTCTTTTTCTTCTTAAATATTTTCAAGTCCCTCGCAGGCTGGTACGAGCGACCTGAGTTTTGCTTATTTTCCCAGAGCTGGGAGCAATAAATCCTGGGAATGAGCGAACACTCAGGCACCCCCACTTTCTCAGCCGCCAAACCCAGGACTGTTTCTGCCACCAACACTTGCCCTCACTTCCAGCGTATTTGATTTTATCAGCATCACCATGACAAGCCCGGAGACAGCTAAGACAATCGCTACAATCAATTTTTTTCTCCCCCCTCCCTCTATCTTGCCGACAACATCCCCAAAACCTTTCCAGGAAATGCCAACCCAGAAACCATCCCTCACACCAACTTCCGAGATACAATTTCTCCGAGTCAGCCCCTCCGTTCCTTCCTGTGGCCAACCTTGAGGACAACTCTTGCTACGGAAAATGACTCGTGGAATCAAATGCCATTAGGTCCCCCTAAAGAGGAGAGTCGAAGCCACACCGACTTGCGGGGAAGAGAGCTCCAGGGACTCTGGCCTGTGCATGGGGCTGGGCTTGGGGTCTTGTTAGCTCTCCTCTGCATTCCCAAGACATTCTTGGCCATGCCTAAATACGGCGTTGGAAATCATAATGCTAATTTATTATTATTATTTTTTAAAGTAGGCTCCAATTCCAGCGTGGATCCCAGTGGGGGGCCTGAACCCACAACCCTGGGATCACGACCTGAGCCAAAATCAAGAGTCGGACGCTTAACCAACTGAGCCACCCAAGCGCCCCCATAATGTTGCTTTTTAATAAATAATGTTTAATAACATTATTAATAAACATAATGTTAATTTCTGAATAAATAATAGATTGCTAGGATTCAAAATTCTAAAAATACAAAGAAGACAACAGGGAAATGAACTCCTGCTGCTGCCCTCCAGACCCCCAGCCCCTCACCCCTCTGCCCACAACAGTTACTGTTCGTCTTCTCACTGGCCCGCCAGAGAGAGCTGTATGTCTGCGAGCATGAACAGGCATGACACGGTGCCCAGAGCGCTCTGCTCTGCCTCGAGAACACTGTTCTCTGACCCGAAGGGAAGGGGGGCATTCCTCCTCCCTGGCAGTGGAAGCCCCGCCAGGAAGTGAGGGCATTACCGGCCACTATCCAGCCACGGGGACCAGCCAGCAAGGGTGACCCGCCTGCATGCCCGGAAGGGACGCAGCGAGTGGCCAAACCCAGCTGAAGCAGGTCCCACGGCGGGGAGGAGAGCGGAGCCCCCAGGACTGACCATGGTCCGCCTCCGGAGTCCATGCACGAGACGCTAAGTGCAATGAGTCACTTCGTGCCTGCACATTACCGAGAGACGACAGCATCCCCAGCTCTGTGTCAGGCCCGGTTACGCGTACAGTGGGGAAGCGAAGAGCAGAATCACGCTCGGAAAATTCTAGTTACTTTTCAAAGAGTGCTTCGGAGCAGAAACCTTCCTCCCGCCGTGTGGCCCAGGACTGCTGCGCACCTGTACTGGGAAGGGCCTCATTAAATGGGGATCCTTCGCCTGCCTAACGGGCGGGTTGGCTCCTCCAAGCGGGAGCAGCTACTAATGAGGCCAGGGTCCCAGGGTCGTGCCCTCTCCATGCTGGCTAGCTGGGTTCTGCCAGGGGGCCGTGCAGGGCATCTCTAAGTCGGGCACCCTGCAGGCCACCCTGCTCACCGGGGCCCGGCCGGCAGCCACAATCAGCACCAATTTATTCCTGGTCCTGGTGCTTTCCCTGCTGAGATGCGGAAGCAGCACCCTGCACCAAGGATTACGCTCACTGGGCTCTCTGCTACAGGGACGGCCACAATTAGCGGTCCCTACTGCATTCGTGGCCGACCGAGCAAAGATCAGGCCAGAGCCGGGCCGCCTGCAGCCCTCAATCAGAGGAATGCCCACGTTCACCAAGAGCGGTATTTAAAGCCCACAGACATCTGACGGTAAGCGCCCGGCGACTTCACTGCTCACAGACGAAGGGGTGGGGCTTTAAGGTGTAAGAATCATGGAGTTCTACCCACTTTTCTCCCAGATTCGAGCCTCTTTCATCCACCTGCCTATCGAGCAGCTCCAGTCGGGTGTCCAACAGATATCTCAGACTTGATGCCCTAATCCTGCCCCTCACCACCCCCCACCACCACAGCCTCTCCCCCATCCACCCTTCCAGTTGCTGAGGCCGACACCTCGTTCATCCTGAACCCCTCTTTCCTCGGGAGCCCACATCCCATCTGTCCAGAAAGCCTACCGGTTCCACCTGGAAACACCCATCTTTATAATGCCTTCACCCCCTCCCACCACGCCCACTCCTGCCGCACTGGTCCCTGCCGCCTTCCTGCCCGAGGCAGCAGCCAGAGCTCTCCTGTTAAAACAGAAGTCAGCTCTTTCCACTGTCCTGGTCAAAATCCTCGAGGAATTCTCGTCTCGTTCCCATAAAAGCGCAGGTTCTTGCAAAGATCCATGAGGCCCTACATGGCCCAGAACCCTCGCCCCCACGCCTGCTGCCTCCCTGACACCCTGCTGTCCCCTTGCTCATGGGTCGAGCCCCCGCGCGGCCCCTGCTGCTCCGACGGCACCAGGCACACGGCTGCAGCGGCCCTCCCTTCTCCCTGGGCTGCTCCTCCCCGTGACATCTCTACCACAAAGCCCTCGCCTTCCGGACCTGCTTCAAATGTCACCTTCCAGGCGAGGTCCTCTGTGGTGACCCCACGGAAAGACCCATCTCCCACATTGGCCACCCCTGTCACCCTCCCCTGCTTTCTCTGCATAGCACTTAACACCACAAACTTACTCTATTTTATTTACTAGCCTTGTCTTTGGGCTTTTTCTGTCTCCTAAATTGTAAACTCCATGGGGGCAGGGATTTTTCTTCATGTTCCTGCAGTACCTCCAAGACCCAGAAAAGTACCCAGCCCACAGGAGGCCCTCCATAAATATGTCACGAAAGAATGAGCAACTGAGCCGTGAACCTTAGAGTCCATGCTTCAACACCGTATTTCTACAGCGACCTCGGGGTGTATGTGTATGCAGAAACGTGTACGTACGTAACGATCCTTGTGCGTGAGGTCACTCCTGCCCATCCTTGGCTGGGCCTATCCACCCATTTCCCACTCCCTCTCTCAATGTGGATATTCACCTGTGGCATCTTCATTGTCCTCCGTAACAGCACGGGGAAAGGCGGGACTGTATGAGAGTCGGCTTCCCTGCACGGGGACTGCCCTCAGTCTCTAAGCCATACGATAGGAAATTCCCACAATGCTCCTCTCTGTTTCCAAGTGTCTGCTTCTCCAGGTTTCTCTCTACAGTACTCTTCAGACAGCTGTTTCTGCATTATCTTTGGTTCGTAGCTGTCCACCGGGAGAGTTTAACAAGATAGCAATTCCTCGGCCATCACCGGACTGGGAATCATCCATGCTATTTATTTTCCTTGTGGTAAGAGCACTTAACATGAGATCTACCTTTAGCAACTTTCGTGCAGATACAGTAGTGTTCCCTCCAGGCAACAGTGTTGTAGAGTAGACCTCTAGAACATACTCTTCGTGCATCCAGGGCTAATGTTTCAAAGGCAGGCGCTGGTATGATGGGCTCAATAATTAAGGACTATAAGAACCATTTTTCCAAGGAGTATCACAAATGATGATTGTCAGCTTTCTCTAAGACAGTAAAATATTTACCCTTGATTTAGACATTCCCAAAATTCACGGCACCTCTAAATCACCAGGAATTATTTCAACACCACAAGAGGAAACAAACAAACAAATAAAAAATTAAAGACAAGGTAGATAGAAAGACACCCTGGGGTATTAAAAAAAACCCAAACAGAGTCTCTGACCTCATTAACCTTGAAATTGAGTGTAGAGTTAAGAGAAGCCCAAAAATCCATTGACATTCCGAACACACCTTGGGTCAAAAATCAGATTAGGCTTCTTGTAACCTTCCATTTACCTGATGGCTTTTCAATAAATGTCAGCTGGGCAGAAATTCAATGGAAGTGATTTGCAGGCTCCTATAATCCCAAAGTGTGTAAATCTCCCTAAATGAGGAGCTCTCCTTCAAGAAACAGGAATTCTCCTGTCACCAATTAATTAAAATCCAATGATCCCATCCCATCCCCTGCTTGGCCCATTGTATTAATTATAACAGCTTCAAAATCTTTCTTACAGACCAATTACTCCATAGTAATTAGGTATTAGTCTTAAGTCAACCACAATTAGGAAGGATTACGTGCTTGTAACTTCTCTGACTTCTCCTTTTGCTGATTATACCTATTCGAGCACCCCTGAAATTCTTTAGGTGGAACTAGGCTGTATTTGACTAGGAGAGACTTAATGTGGTCCAGAGGAGCAAGTATGAACGAGAATCGGGCATGAGAAAGACTAGGGAACGGCGGTGAAAAGCTGGATTTGTTTGCCCCACAAGGCGGTTCGTCCCCCGGTTACAGGACGCACACACGAGATGGTTCAGGACAGGGAATACCTCCCTGTCCAGGTGCTGGGGAGGGAACATGGGTTCACATGTACCAGCACCTTGAACCTGCCCAGCGCTCGCCCCACATCAATCTCAACTTCACAAACGTGTCCACAGTGCGTGTCCTCAAGGAATGAAGATGATTCCAGATAATGACAATATCCGAAGTGAGTCTACACCAGGTCAGACCCTGGGAGGAAAGTGACCGTTAATTGGCCTAAAACAGTAGAAGGAAAGGTGACATCTGCTCGGGCGGCTGGGCCCTCCTGCACTAATGAGGGGCTCTGTGGCTGCGCGGTGGCCGCTCGGTTAGCTGACCCGTGGCACCGTGGGAATGCCCCCTGCGCACCCAGCACCACTCCGGGGGAGGGGGTGGCGTGAGCATCCTGGGAGACCGAGCACAGGTGGGGACTCGGGCCTGACATCCGAGCAAAGAGAAATCCCTACTGCAGCTCTGAACCTTCAAGGTCAGAGCCTGCAAAGTCAGTTTTTTGAAAACTCCGTTGGGTCTTAAGGGAATGACTTGTCTGCTTCCTCTGATGCATTCTGGCTGATTCACCCTTGGGAGACGCCGGCAGTCTGGGACCACACTTTCTGAACACAGAAGGAGAGCACGTTATTGGAAACTGGGGGTAAGCTTCTAATGGTAACCAAACATTTAAAGTTGGGACTGTCCCAGAATGTCAAGGTCAGCACGCCTGGGAAGACGTAAAAAGAAGCCGTTGTCCATACCCAGTTCCTAATTCTGCCAGAGTTTCACCAACTTACACTCTCTGTCCGGGTCTCTAAGTTCTGGACTGTAACTCATTCATTCAAACATTCAGTTAAATGTATTTGAGCATCTACTGCGTGCCAAGCTCTATCCTTGGCACCGGGGTCGGTGGTGGACAAGGCAGGTGAGGTTCCTGCTCCCCTGGAGGGGAAACCATTATATACTCTACTGGAGGGAAAACCATTATACGTAGATAATATATATATATATGTATAAATATAAATATAAACCATTATATATATACACACACACACACACACACACACACACACACACACTCTCTCCCCTGGAGGGGAAACCATTATATATATATATATATATATATATATATACACACACACTCTACTGGAGGGAAACCATTAACAAGCTAGTAAGAATGAGGCAAGTATTAAATAATGAGTGTAGCAGTCATTAACGACCTTCCCTAAATATTTCCAGCTCCTCGTTTTCTGGACACAGGAGAGGACTGCGCTTCTAGCTCGCATGACATTGGGTGGAGCCAACTGACCAACCGTGACCAGCACATTTTGTGTGTCCCTTCCATGCAAGAGCGCAAGTCCCTGCGGCCCCCTGCCACTGCCACCAGCAGCCTCCAAGGTGAGGCTCCGTGTGGGTCACTTGAGAGACGGACGGTCAGATTCCCGCAGCCGAACCTCAGTGGGAAAACGGTTTGAATGAGAAATGAACCTCTGTCATTTTAAACCACTGAGACTGGGGGTGGCGTGTTTGCCCAGGATCAAGTAGCCCAGACTGATGCTGAGATACGCAGAGATGGGGACAAAATGCAAAAAGGTAGTGGGGACAGGGTCCTTTAGAGAGAGCCAAGAAAGGAGCCCTCTCTGAGAAGAGGTGTGTGAGAGCTGGGGTTTCAGTGGAGGACAAGGATCAGCGTTCCAGACAAGGGGAACGGCAGGGCCAGAGGCTCCGAGGTGGTAAGAGGCTTGCTGTGTTCAAGAGCACATGTCCTACTCGCATGCACTTGCACACTCACATGCACACCTGCACCTTGCACAGCCATCTGAACACATGCACACACACAAACACTGGCACAGACTCACGGCAGGAGTGATGAGCAGGAGGCAGAGGGTCACTGGGCAGCGGCCCTGTGGTCCACCTCCAGACACTTCCAGCAGCCAGTCTCCATCCCGGAGAGACAGTCCTCAGTGAGGCAGGCCCTTTCCGCAAAACTTCAATGTCCCAGCAAGGGGCAGAGCTCTCTGGACACTGGCCGCAATGTGGACTCCTCCCTCCCCACTCCACGCCCCTGGCCATAGAGACCTAACCCCATCCAGTTCCCTATTAGCATAAATTAAAAGAAAAAAGTCCCAACCACTGAGACAAGCAGAGACAAGCCTGCAAGCGAGGCCCCGAGCCTGGGTGCCCTCTAGCAGCGCCCCTCTGGGGAGCTGTCCCGTGCACGGCACAGAGCCAGGGGACTCTGTCACCGCCCCCTGGTGCAGGCTCTGTCACTGCCAAATGACACGCAACGAGAGGACTTCAGAAATGTGGGGTCACTTGCTCACAGGGCCACACTGAGAAAGTGGTAGAGATCTGGCTCCAAGTCATGACAAGAACATGCCTCTTATGAAAAAAACAGAGATCTAATCAATGATACCGTTCACACCCTAAAGAGAGTCTGCTCTCCTGCACAGAGAAGGGTCTTTGCGATCACAGAAACAAACACGATCGAGGGCACGGAACCCTTGTGCTCCACGTGGAAGGGGTTCTGAGCAGGCAGGATAAAGCTCTCCGCGTGTAAAGGAGACAAAAGAGGACAGGAGAGGGCTGACAGGGCAGGGAGCGAGGGAGATGGCACGTGGGGTGGTCCAGGACCTGGACAGCACCCCCGATTCGCCCCTGGACAGCCCAGTGCCAGAGCCAAAGCATTCCATCGGATGTTTGGTGAAGCTGATTTAAGCCTCGTTCCACTTGCAGCTAAAACACTGATGTACTATGACAGCATCAGAGTCTATCACGAAGTGGAGATACGGTGTTTTATGATCCACTAGTGGCATGATTTTACTTGCCTCATCATTTCAACTGTGGTGACTTCCCCTGGCATTTAAGCATATTTCAGTTGATAGATGGGGAGAGACCCGTAGAGCCATAAATCAGTATCGACTGCCAGAGACGCCTCTCTTCTTAATGCCTAGTGCTTTCTTCCGTGGGCAGCCTTGATGTTTCCAGAAGAAAAGGCCCAATGCCGGTGTGAACCCTCCCCAAAATCCCTAAATGACAACCACTTACCATGACCCATCCCCAACCCCAGGGGCTACAAGCCCGTCTTAAAAAATCCAGGGAGACCGTTTTCCCATTTTTGTCTTCTATTTCAAAATCCAGAGCTAAGTGGCTAGCATCCCACCACCGTGCAAACGAGTGGAGAGCCTACAGTCGAAGACAGTGCAGCTTTGGGAGGGCTCTACACCACCGTGTTGTCACAACCCAAATGCATCAAAGCGAAGGCACCGCCTCCGGCAGCCTCTCAGCCCTCTTGAACTTGAAATGTCCCGAGAGGTCTCTTTAGCAAGTGCCCCAAAGTATTACATTTTTTAAAGGACCTTATAAGAGAAGTCCGAGACATAGGCATGAATTACCGCCAAAAAGAAGGCTCGACTTCGTTCTCACCCCAGCCTTTCTCAAAACGTAGTGACATCAGCACACATGTGACACGGGAGGGGGCGGTCTCTCCATTCTGCCCAGCGTCCTCAACAGGGGCCTTGTTCCCAGAAGAGATGTGCTCAACAGGGGCCTTGTTCCCAGAAGAGATGTGCAAACCCACACGTTTCTGCCACTACTCACACAGTGGAGCCGAGCCCCGCAGCCCGATGCGTCACAGCAGTCCCCACAGGAAGCAGGACTCCCTTCGTGTTGGTTTGGTGGAATAGGACTGGACGGAGGGAACATGCGCTTTGCAGAGGCATAAGCAGGGTCAAGAGAACTAAGAAGGGATGATGGGGAGCTCAGAGATGAGCCTCAGTGCAAAGCTGTGACCACCAGCGTCTGCAGGGTTAGTGGAGAAATGACATTCCTGAACCCCCGGGGACAGCGGGAGCCCTGGTGGGATGCAACCATCGCCAGAACCAGGCAGGAAGGAGGAAGTACCATGACCTCCCTCAGCCGGCCTTCTGGTCTCCTGCCGGGGCCCGACGCGGGCTGAGCCCAGCCAGCAGCAAGGGAGCCCAGGTGAAGTGACCCGCCGGCATGAACCCCCCAAAATGCACAGCAGAGAAGAGCGGAAAGACGAGTCGGAAGTGGGGCCACCGGAGAAGAAATAGCATGCCCAGTATTCGGGTTTCATGTTGGTGTGACCCCAGGCTGCCTCCTAGATTTCTCTCCCGTGCCCTGCTGCGTGGGCTTGGCAGGGTGCCAACCTGGCTGGGCTGACCTACCCTCCCCAGGCTCCTCCTCTTTCACGCACGTTTCCAGTGAGAGATTCTGGGGGAAGTTGGGGGACAGAAGGGAGATATATGGCAATGCTGATCCATTGCAAGTTTTCCCCGTAGCAAATGTCCTCCCAGAGCTCTTTCCTGCCTTTGCCTGAGCAGTCACCGACCCAAGAATGCCCCTGACACAACGCTTCCAGCAGTCCGAGGAGAGGGGACCTCTCAGCGATGTGGTGAGGATTAAATGGGCCAACGTGTGGAGCACCTAGAAACTGTTATCACAGACGTCCACCTGCAGGGACGGGCTTCTCTGTCCCCGTGTAAGCATCCCACTCTCCACATGCTCTCAGAGTGCTCTGTGCTTCCCCTTCGTAATGCGCATCACAGCCCTCTCTCCGCCCGCACCCACCAAGTCCCCGCCACTGGCCCCCTCGTGGCGCACAGAGCTCCAAGGGGCCACCTCGGGGGGCAATCTGGAAAGGCTGGGGGACGTGGGGGCACAAGGTGCCCAGTAATGTGGTGCAGGAAAAGCAGCAGCCTCCCATTTCCCCCTCCCTGCCCCTTGGGTTTCAAGAGACAGGTCCACACTGCCGTGGCCAGATCCGGGGAGGAGACCCCATTCTGCTCCCTGTTCTGGGAGGTGAGGAGGGAGGGGGAGGTGGGGCACTCTCAGAAACCCACAGATCCCAGATCTCCGCGACTGCCGGCCACGCTCAAGGTCCTCCTTGATTCGATTTTCCCCCTTTCCCATAATTTTCCTGAAATCCAATTTATTACTTGGGTTTAAATGTCATTCTGACAGCTGGCTTTCCACACTCCCTTTTACCCTGACCTTCCCTTTTACCTCTCCTCAGAGAGAGAGATTGACTTTTCCATTCCTGCTCATTAAAAATGGTCTATTTTAAATATTTCTTCCAAGGTGGCCTCAGGTAAAAGCTAAAAAGGAATCTCTTGGTCTTTGATGCAGGGAGAAAACTGGCTGCATTTTCTGCCCATGTCAGGCCCCGAAGTTGAATCTGACACCTACCGACCCACCGAGTCAGGGGGCCATACGGCCCCTGGGGAATGGACTGAGCCCGATTCGGCAGGCCAGTGGCCATCCACACAACACCCCCATGCTACTACGGGCTCACAGGTGTACCTGCAGCCACACTGGAGAGGGTGGAAGGGTAGAAACAGGGCTCTTAGCTCCCAGAGAAGTATTCTGAGATGTGGGTGCCAACGGCACACGAGTGGCATTCCTGAACTCGCAGTGAAGTGTAGGACATGGGCAAAGTGGGGCCAAGCCATGCTAGCTCAGTGAGTCATGGCTTCCAAGGAAACTTGACAGATGCAGACCCGCGAGCTCAGGCTCGGTGATCACTCAGATAAGCCTGCCTGGGTTCATCTTTACCATGGAAGGGATGTGTATTTAGTTATTTACTGCCACATAACAAATTATCCCCAAATTTGGCAGATTAAAATGATAAACGTTATTTCACAGTTCCTTTGGGTCAGAAATTAGGGAGCAGCTGAGCTGAGTAGTTCTGAGTAAGAGTCTTTGGTGAGGTTGCAGTGAGGACGTCGGCTGGGGCTGCGTCATCCGAAGGCTTGGCTGGGGCCAGAGGATCTACTTTCAAGATG
Organism: Potos flavus; assembly: GCA_028534135.1. NCBI lineage: Eukaryota > Metazoa > Chordata > Mammalia > Carnivora > Procyonidae > Potos > Potos flavus. The sequence goes on along the minus strand of CM052889.1, from coordinate 77,107,263 downwards.
GCGGACTCACACAGCCATTGGCAGGAGGCCTCAGTTCCTCAACAGCAGTCTTTTCCAGAGAGCTGCTTGAGTGTCCTCATGACACGGCAGTTGGCTTCCTCCAGCATGCCAAGATCCAAGAGAGAAGAAGGAGGGTGGGCTGATACCTTCCTTCTGTGACCTAGTTTCTGAAGTCACAAACCAATACGCCCACCATAGTGACTCCCATCAAAGTGAGTCACTAAGTCTCCCCATCCACACTCAAGGGGAGAGAAATTAAGCTCCACCTCTCCGTGGGAGGAGTATCACAAGAGTGTGTCTACCTATTTTAAAACTACCACAGGTGTCCCGATCAAGCATCCACAAGAGTCGAACTCGAACTTTGAGGTTAGACATACTTGGGTTCGCATCAGCCTTGTGTCGTTTACGTACCTGGGTTTAGCCTCTTCACACCCCAAGTTCCTCATCTGCAAGTGAGGACAACAATATCTACATTGCCCAGTTATTGTGAGAATCTAATTAGATACTATATGCAAAATATACACCACAGCACGTGGTACATAGAAAGAGTTCGACTCCTCATGATTAATGTCTTAGTTACTATGAGGGGTAAAGGAGAACCATTTGGCACTCTTTGCACGCTTAACCTCTGGTGTGACCCCCACCATCATATAATTAAAACATCATAGATGGATTTATGTAGCTAAATAACAATTCTTTTACATTTATACCTGGGAAGTTTTAAATAGTGCCCTAAAAAGAACATGACACAGGGTCACTGATGTCTCCAAGGTGCTCTGAGTTGCACTATGACCCAATCAACATCCAAATTTCATAAAAGTTCACAGGTGGGTTTTGCCATCAAAAGATGTCAGAAATAATTGAAGGTCATACTTCAGCTCTCTTCCAGCTAGGACCATTCAAACTGGCTGCCTCCTTTCTTTCATAGAAGTAAGTCAGAAAACCATGAATATGATATTGTAGGAGTATTGACCCAGGCACCAAAAAAACACACGTCCAGTGTGATACTAATATTTATGCTGACAGCACAGACGTTTGGCTACACGCTAACTGAGTGGGTAACCAGAAGGCTCATGCACACAAAGCCAGACACAAGTAAAGGGTTGTCTGCCTAGGCAAACAGAGATTGTAGATGAGTCGCTTTAGGACAAAAGTCTCTCAGAACCAACATCCGGGGGGGAGAAAACGTGCATTGGTATCTATAAATACATGCTGGAATGTGATAAATCCCAAGTCTTCAATTCAGTCTCGTTCCTGATGCTAACCCTCTTAGTAGACTAGGACACCACCTGCAGGTAAGGAGAGCGTGTCCTTCTCTCCCAGTGGTAGTGGTTAGGCTGCTGTGTCGTGAGCTGGCCATGGGTGTGGGCAAGGCCCAGAGAAAGAACCACCCCGCTGAGCCCAACCAAAATGGCAGACACAGATAATTATGCAAGGAGCACATGGTTGTTATCTCAGACAACCTCACGGTAGGGAGATTTGTTCTACAGCAGAAACTGATACGCAATCTTCATAACTCGTTCCTGCCCCCGTCTCGGCGTCTCGGTTAGACAATCAGTACTGTGTCGAGGGTGATATCGCACACCTCCCCCTCCTTCCTCACCTGGATTTCCTATTTAATAAAATGTTTGTTTTAGAGTTCGGGAAGATACTGTCTATCAAGTGGGGGAAGTTCCTTGCTATGTCTACTTTGCTAAGAGTTTTGGCATAAATTATGAGCTAAAATAGAAGCTGCTCTCATTCTGTACGCGCTGAGCAGCCCTTTCCAGACAGACGGGAAACTTCTTCTAGGAGGCCACCTCAGGAACATACTGAACAGCTAACAACGGAGGAGACAAGAGCTACGCACAGAAAGGACTTACGTAACAATACGGGACTGCACGTGATCAAATGATGAACACAGAAGGCGTGAGCTCAAGTTCAAAAGAAGTTCAGAGCAGAATATGAACTTGGTTTTTTAAAAAGAAAATAGAGGACGGGAAACACGTATTTTGGCGAGAATAAAGCAAGAGATGAAGACACAGCATCAGGGTAGAAGATGGCAAATATGCTTGGCAAGAGCAGGACAGCAAACCTGCACGTCTGGCTCCCCACTGCTCCTTCTGGGGTTCGAGGCACGCTGTGCTCTCCAAGCTGCCTTAAAGTTATGTCTCCACATACTGACCAGGGAAATGTGGGTAGAGGCAGCGTAAGCCACATCCAGGCCTGGCCTTCGAAAACGTCCTATAAGATCTTCCGGAGTTTCCACGGAAACTTCAAGGGTGGCATGGCCACAAACATAGTTTCCAGATGGCGCACGCATAGGACAGAAGCAGCCAAGGTCCCTGACCACTACTTGAACTTGGATGCAGCTACTTGGATGGAGCTCTGAAACTCTATCCAGGCCTCACCGGATGGCATTTCAAGCCACTGAGATATGAGGTTATTTGTTACAACGGCTAACATTAATTATCCTCACTAATTCAAAGAGCTACAAAGGGCAGAGTTCAAAGAATCCAATAACTTGAATATCCCGGTGAATTCCTCGGTGATCAGCTACTCTGAGCTAGACCCATTGGCCTGCAATTCTGTCCTTCGACTTCCTATTTTCAGAGACAGCCTTCATGTTTGGAGCTCAGGAAGAAAGAACCTTATTGCATTTCCTGGGAAGAGTGACACGCTTGTAATAAACTTCCACCACGGCTGTTGAAAAATGGGGTCATGAAACATATGCTAAATAGTATTTTTAAAAAAATAAATAAATAGTATTTTCGAATTTAAAGGTAGAGAACAGACAGAAGATTTCTGTTCCCAAGCAGACTCGGGATGCAGTGGCCCTCGGTACCAGAATCCAGACTTCCTGTGGTTTCAACACAAACTGCAAAACAAAAGCAACGACCCAGTAAGGGAAACTAGCACAACGTTCCTCGGGGTCGTACACCTTCCTTGAGGGACCCTCAGACTGTCCAGGTTTTCACTCGATCCCCCACCTTCAGCTAGCGGAATAACACAAGCGAGCCCCGTCAAACCGACCCATCTCCAAGGAAGACAGTAATTAATTCCAATGAAGATAATAAGTCTGTAAAAAGAAAAAATAATCAGGACAGTCGGTAATTATGCACATTTGTCTCCTGACACCAGGAAATAGAAATTTAACAGTGGCCACACCCTTGGAGAAGTCTCCCAGCGCCTGAAAGCTTCCGACGGAGAAGACAATTTTACTCAACGGCAAAGCAATGCCCTGGGCGCGTAGAGGGTCCAGAGTCACGGCCACAGCCTGTCGGGCCTCCCACAGCAACTCTCAAGGCCTTCGAACACAATCCCGCAATGTGTGCCGTGATCCCGCAGGCCCAGAACTGCTTCCATCGCCAGCAGACTGATGGTAAGACTCTCCACCCCATTCTGATAAAACCTCAAAAATAGGTTTCTTGGTCGAACCACCCTGACTTCCCCAAGGTCCTACGGCCAGCAAACGGCAGGGTCAATATTGGACTCCCGGGCGGCTGAGCCCCAGCATTACTCTGTCCCATAATCAACACACTATAATATAACGACACGCATTAGGACTATGGACACACTAATAATACAACACAATGCAATAGCACGCTATAATGAAGCAAGGGTCACACCTGATATTACACCCACGCCGTCTTCACGGAGAAATCATCCTAGCGGTCTCCTGACCAGCTCCTCCTTGCTCAAAAAAAAACCCTTTTTAACCAGGCAGGTCTCAGGACTTAGAAGAATACAGTGTAACCCTTCTAGGGCTAATTCTATGATTCCCTGTACCACCGTTACTCTGCTTATATCAGTCTTAATATGGGCGTGCGTGTGCATGCACGCACACGCACAGTGTGCACACGTTATTGTCCTGGGCCCAGGCAACTCCGGTATTCTTGCCAATGCCTACACTGAAAGACAAGCAGACTCTTCGGTTGAAAGCAACTAGGGGAAAAAAAGATTGAGAGCGAGGCCAAGTCTCGGCTGTGACTGGTCCTCAGAATCGAAGATGGAGAGAAACAAGCACAGAGCATTTCCATTTGTAGGGAGCAGACTGAGCCAAGAAGCCCCAGAGACGCGGGAGGCGGGGGGTTCTTTACCGACCAGCTTGCTAAGCGCACCACGCCTTGTGCGTAAGATTCTGATTCCAGAACCCTCCCAGCGAAGAGACCCCGAGCTCTGAACTCACTCAATGGGTGTGTCTACTGTAACTTCAAAGAACTCTAAAATGGGGTGTCAGGAGTGGTAGCGTAGCTCAATTTGATAGAGGTTTGTGGAGTACCAGGAAGTGCCCGGGACTGGGGTTGGCATAACGCGTACGAAGAGAAATGAGACCCAGGACTGGCACTCAGGATGGTGACGAAGACACTGAGGCAATGGGTCCCAGCCAAGTTACCTGCAGCGTGCTCCTATTTCTGGCCAGGGCAGCACAGAAGACCCGATTGTGAGCGCGGCTGGCAGGGGGCTGAGGCAGCAAAGTGGGAGGGTAGGTCAAGGGGACCTTTGTCAAGGGGAAAACGAACCGAGGCAGCTTCTCCCGTTACAAGTCAAAAAGTTTGAACACGCAGTCAAGAGAGAAGACAATTTGATAGATCCTTAGTTAATCAGAGTGCTCAAGCAGGAGATACCCAGATTGATCTAACTGGGGATTTTTTAAAGCCTTTTCTTCCCTTCTCTTATGAATAATTTCTGGACTGGCCTCCATAGAAACAGTCTAGCGACCTGGAACTTGTGCTCGTAAGCAATAGACACTTACTCTGAATAAGGCACGGAGAATGCGGATGTGGGTGGCAGGAGGAAGTGACGGGCTCATCGGTGGTATGGATGAAATGAATACTCACGCGGTCTTCTCCAACCTTGCATCGGTGCCCTCAAGACCCGAAGTCCCAGAGAGAGCACCTGGTCCCCCACTGGTCAGGTCCTCACCCCAAGGCCAGGGCAGGGCGAGACATCATGTCCCCACCCATGATGCTCATGAGAAGAGAAGGGAAGCCCTCAGAAAGAAAACAAGTTGATGCTCCTAAAGGAAACAGGTACGGACACCCAGTGGCCCAAACCTAATGATGTTCTGGCCGTGCAGTCCGAGCACACAGAAGGTGGAGTAGATCCGGTTATTTAGATATCGGCCAACAAGAGACACGGGCCATGAGAGGGCACTTCTGGGGGGCTGTCTGCTCAGCTCAGAGCCCACTTCCCTGAAAAAGACTCTCCAAAGATTTGGACTGTGCTCTGTCTGTGCTGGGCGAGCCTGCCCCTCACCCACACCTGACTGGACCAGGACACTGTCTGGCCCACGGAAACCGGGCCAGGGGCCCGCAAACAGCCAATCAGACCTTCTTCGGATAAATGACATTAGAGACCCAGGAAGTACAACTGAGAGACTAGACAATGTTGAGCGCAGAACCCCTGAAACTGAAATGAGTTTCGAGGAATTCCTTCCTCAGAGGGCTTTGGAAATACCCTTGGTTTTGACCCTCCTGAGGCCCGGGTCATTCGGTGGCCCTCTGAATTTCATGAGCTAGTCCAGTATCCTCCCGAGAAACTCCCCTTTTTGTTCATGTCTCAGTTCAATCCTTCCAAAGCAATTAATCCCTGTCTAGCCCAAGACAAAAACTTCACCAGACCTCAGCTAGCCAGAAGACACTTACCAAAACACCTGGTGTTTCTCTTTGCAAAAAAAATAAGCCAATCAACAAACAAAGCCCAAATACACTTACCTATACTTTAAGAGAAAGCAGATTAAAACTCTAAAATGCCCGGATAAGAACATTTGAACTTAACCCCCCAAGACCTCAACAGCTGACCAATATTAATTAAAATTATTAAGAACAGAAGAGGCCCGGGACCAAAATTATCGTAATTTTGCCTCAGAGTGGGAAGAGAAAAAAAATTTAGGTTTCTTGGCAAAAAAAATAAAGGGATTTTCTTGAGAAAGAAGATTCCAGTAAAGGAAGAGTTAACTACCATAGCTAAATGGTTCTTCAGACTTCTCTCTCATAAGGAAAGGGGTGGGTTGAGCAAGACAGAGAGAATATGCATCATAAATCAGGATAATTACATTACTTGGCTATCTTCGTGGCTCAGTTTTCTCCCAATAAATTTTTTAAATTATGATAAGATCAGTTTTAAGTTTGAATCTTCATAATCCAATCAGACACCTCTAAGTGAAAGTGAATATATATGTGTGTGTGTGTGTGTGTGTGTATATATATATATATTTTAAAGATTTTATTTATTTATTTGACAGAGAGAGAGATCACAAGTAGGCAGAGAGGCACACCGAGAGAGGGGAAGCAGGCTCCCTGCTGAGCTCGACCCCAGGACCCTGAGATCATGACCTGAGCCGAAAGCAGAGGCTTTAACCCACTGAGCCACCCAGGCGCCCCGAAAGTGAAAATATATTGTACTCTAAAAACAGGATGTTTCCTTTGCATGAGCAAAGGCCGGTGTGTACGGAGCATGTCGAGTAAGGGGTCAGGGGTTGGGGGGCACTATACACACCACATTTGCTACAGCTTTAAGTAACGTGCTCAGAGAATTCTTTTTTTTTTTAAGGTTACTTTGATTTTTTTTTTGGTTTTTGTTTGTTTGTTTGTTTGTTTTGAGAGAAAGCACAAGCAGGGGGAGCAGCAGAGGGAGAGGGAGAAGCAGGCTCCCCGCTGAGCAGGGAGCCCGATGCGGGGCTCGATCCCAGGACCCCGGGGCCATGACCTGAGCCGAAGGCAGACGCTTAACCGACTGAGCCACCCAGGCGCCCCTCCCACGGAGAATTCTCCTAGCGTGGGTCCCAGAACGAGGTTGGTAAAGGACCCATATCTGTGCCGGAAGGCAGGCTACCTAGACCCTGAGGCCGGCTGGTGAGGGGAAACTCAGAAGCACAAGGACCCCCAATGATTGAAGCAGGGGACCGGCTTCTGGGGAGAAATGCAGACTCCAGCTCGCCGAGGGACTGAGCCACTTTCTTGCCTGACCCATGAGCAGATCCCATCTATGACCCCTGGGTCCAGCTTTGCTCCTCACCCTCATTTTCAAACTTGACACCAACCTGGAACTTTTCTTTCCGCTCTGTCTTTGCCCTTTCTTTTCCTCCCATCGTCAGAACCAGCGGCAGAAGCTGCCGAGACACGTTGTTACTGGAGCGGAGACCGCCTGGTAGATGAGCCCCACGTTGGGCAGGGACGTCAGGCCCCAGAACCCCCGCCATCCACAGTCGACGGCTGGGGGGAGGTGAGGGGGGCTGCCCAGGAAGAGTGGCCTCGCCTGAGCATGGCAGCTGGGGGGAGGGCGACCCTGAGGCTGTTACAGCTGGTGGCTGTCACACGCGGCTCTCCTCGCAGCAAAGAGGACGTTCTCCCCTGAAGAGGGACAAAGCAGCCCCTCCGTGCTGTCACCAACCCGTGAGGACGATCCAGACACAGGAGTCCCACCGGCCGCGGGTGCCAGCTATATCCAGCAAAGGGGATGTTGGGGCGACACGGACTTTCCAAAAACAGTTACCGAGAAACAAAACAAATCCGATTTTACTGCTGGAGAGTTACACGGCACCCCTGCCTTGGCCACAGCCCGCTGCTGGACGTTTCCGAGAGCAAGTTGTCCTCGCGACACACCAGAGAGCCTTCTGGGGGACTCGGATGAAGGCTCCCCCTCTAAGGCCCAGGCATGGTGCGCGCATCTCGATTCCATAGTGCCGCACACAACTCTCTCGTGGAATTCGGAGGAAAACTGCTTTTATTTTTACAACTGAACATCCCGCCCCACCTACCCGGCAGATGTTTCCATAAGCAGTTTCATTTGAAGAATCTCTCCTGGAATGACATGAAATAAAACCCAGCCGTTCACCACGGGGCTGGAAGCTGGCAGACCTGAGCTCCAGTGGACACGCACGTTAAAACTTTCCCTTTAAATACCAAACTTCAGAATTTCTGTGCAGCCCAGTGAACAACCCATAGAGTGAAAAGGCAGCCTCTGGAGTGGGAGAAAGTATCTGCAAAACACGTATCTGATAAGGAGTTAATATCCAGAATGCAACAAGAATTCCCACGACTCAACAACAGCAAAACCATAATCCAATTAAAAAATGCGCAGAGGACTTGAATCGACATTTCTCCAAAGGAGACATACACATGGCCAACAGGCACATGAAAAGATACTCCGTGTCGCTAGTCATCAGGAAGAGCCGAATCAAAACCATAAAGAGATGTCCCCACACAGCCATTAGGAAGGCCACGATCCGAAACCCAAAACCCCAAACCATCACGGGAACTAACAAGCGTCGGCGAGGATGCGGGGAAATGGGAACCCCCGTGCACTGCCAGTTGGGGTATCGGATGCAGCTGGTGTGGAAGACAGTATGGAGGTTCCCCCCAAAATTAAAAACAGAATCACCGCATGATCCAGCAATGCCAATACTGGGTATTTACCCAAAAGAAGTGAAAGTAGTCTCTCAGAGAGATTATGAGCACACTCAGGTTTGCTGCAGCCTTTTTCAAAATCGTCAAGAGGCGGAAACAACCCAAGTGCGCGCAGATGGATGAATGGGTAAAGACAGTGTGGTGCATAAACACGATGGAATATTATTCAGCCTTCAAAAAGAAGGAAGTCTGGCCATGTGCGCAATGGGTATAGAGTTTTGGTTTTTCCAGATGAAAAAGTTATAGAAATCTGTTGCACAAAGTATATGCAATTAACACTACTGTGCTTACTTAAAAATGGTTAACATGACAAATTTTATGAGTTTTTTACCGTGATATAAAAAGGAACTCAAGGGAGTGTATCGGCTCATATGACAGAATATTCCCAGGAGGGCAGACTGGATCTTGGGCTCAAATAATAGTATCAGGACCAAGTTTCTCTCTCTCTCTCTCTCTCTCTCTCTCTGTCTCTTCACGTTGACCCCACATTCAAACAGCATCTCTTCCTGTAGCGGGTTTTGAGGAGTTGGATCCAGATCCCAACATGCTCCTGCCGGCAGTCTCCATGGAAAGAGAACCCCGTTCTCCCAGCTGTTCACACGAAAGCCCCATGCTTGAGTCTCACTGGCGAGGCTTGGGGGACATGGCCAAGCCTCAACCACACACTGTGTCCAGAGGAATGAAGTCATCTGCGTGTCCGGCCCCAGGACATCTGGCCACATCTGGGACCAGGAAAGGTGTGCCCCCACCCCAAACAATGCAGACTGAGGGTGGGGCGAGTGGTTCCCATGACACAGTAGGGGTGCAAACGCTGAACAGAGTAAAAGCCGTCAATCCTGCGCTTGACCTTAACCCTACGAATGTCCGACGGAAAAGGAGTCACATTATGGTAGCTCCCCGGACCGACGTTTGCAGCAGCTAAAGAGGAATCAGGACACTGTGACAACACAGACATTTCTTAGGCTACAGTAGCAAGTGCAAAGGTAGAATATAAAAGCACGTTGTTTTATGTAAAAATACGTGCGTGCACAGGTAGGTATGGACTGGAAGAGGGGGTCACGTGACATCTGCGGGTTACTCGCCACGCACCAGGCCCTTTGCGAGCTGCGCTGCCCCTTGAACGTGAACAAGAGAGAAAGTGATTTCATTGTTTAGAAAGACAGGACCGTAGGTCTGTTTCTTCTGTGCTGTTTAGTTGTTTGGTTTGATCCTACTGTTGTATAACTAAAAGAGAAATCACTTAATCATTACAGAGAGAAGACGGCAATATTCGGGACACACACGATTCCCCTGTTAATGGGGTAGAGCCTGAAACCAGAGAAAGAGACAGGCAGGCCTTCCCACGGCGTTTATCATCATTCTTAGTTTGCGTTTGGGTTTTTTTTTTGGTCTGCTCTCCAGGGGTTGGTTAGAAACTAACTGCAGTGAAGGAAACCCATCGGTCCATAAAACGACTACTTTTGTTGGCTCCTCCTCAACCCGACAGTCAGGATGCCATTCATCATCCCTCACATATCGTACTCCAAACAACGCTGCCTGCAACATGCATCGGGCTTGCCCGCCTCTGAGCCATTGCTCACGCTGTTCCTCTCGCCTGAAATTATTTTCCCTAATTATTTGCATCCTTCCAAGACTCAAATAAAGCTCTTCAGGGCAAGGAATAGAAGAGAGAGCTAAAATGCTTAAAGCCCAGACACGCACACCCACTAGGATGGCTTTAATAAAAATATTTAAAAATTAAAAATAAAAATAATCAACAGAAAGGAGAAGAAGAAGGGCTGGATGTGGAGAAGTCTTTGCTGCCGGGAACGTACAATGGTGCAGCTGCTGAGGGAAATGATTCGGTGTTTCCTCAAACTGTGAACTGGAGAATCGCCGCACGCTCCAGCAATGGCAGCCCACAGTATATACCTAGGAGGAATGAACACACATATCCACATAGCAGTTTTGGGCGGGGTTGGGGGCTGTTCTCCTTCCCAGTGGTAAAGGAGACGTCTTCCTGCTGGTGTTCGGGGGGGCACAGCTGGCATCCCAGCATCGCGCCCCACAGGCAGGTGCCGGGTCGGCCTCTGAGATGTCTTCTGTGACCCAACAGGAAAGGGTCATCGGTCCCTCCTTAGACCATCACTGTGCACTTCATCTGTCGGTTTGCCTGTATGACCCTGGGCTCCTAAGGGCAGGGACCACGTCTCCACCACTCGCTACCCAGACTGAGCCCTCGTGACTCACTGCCGCAGAAACACACACACGAGTGGTGTTGGGTGAACAACGTCTGCGGGACCCTGGGGAAGGCGCGGTCCCTGCTCAGGTCCTAACCTGGATGGCCCAAGGGGCCCATGTTCAGGTTCTCCTACTCCAGCACGTTCTTCCTTTTTCCCCAGTTAAAAGAACCTCGTTTCTACTGCCAACCATGAGCCCGTGCAATATTCACAGCTCAGAAACTCTAGGCTGGGAATGAGGGTGGCTACTGGGCATGAGTCATGGAAGTGGCTCTTGGGGAGCAGGTCGGGGATGCTCAGAACAGGAACAGAAGCCCCACAGGGCGGGAAATGAAATCTATCACCCAGATTGGCTTTCGTGCTCAGGTTGTCCTGGTGAGAGCAACCTGTGAAAGACCGGGTTCCATTTTCTTCCCCACTAATAACCAGGGACAGGGCAACCTCCATCATGCCTGCGGCCACTCACCCCATGAAGCGGCGTGCCCTTGGCTGCAGTGACTGCCCCGACCTGAATGGGGCCTGAGCTCACTCCGACAAGCAGTGGGGACAAAGGGGGAGGAGCTGATGGGTGGCCCAGCCACTGTGGGAGAAGTCGGATTTTGGTGACACTGTAATGAATTGTGACATTGTAAGGAACCGTGAAGTGACACTGCGTCCAACACCCTCTCTACACGGGTGGCTCCCAGAGCTCTATCTCCAGACAGGACCTCTCCCGTGAACTCCGGACCCCTGTCCACCTGCCTCCATGGAGGCCAACCATGCACCTCGCACGTGCGGTAGCCACAGCTGGTCACGTGACTCCACGTGGCTCCCTGGCCTGGTCCTCCCTGCACTTTTCCTCAGGCTCGTGTTTGGCACCCCATCTTCCAGTCCCTCGGGCAAAATTCTGGGTCACCCTCGACCTTTCTTGGTTTCTCTCTTATCTTTCAAACGCAGTGGCCACAAAATACCAGCAAAGCCTCGTCCGTTCCGCTGTCGAAATATTCTGGGCACCCCTCGCTGCCTCCCTGATGGCACCCTAACCCAAGCCAGAAGCATTTCTCACCTGGACCCCCCATGAGGCAGCCTCTTCTCCCATCTCCCTGCTCCTGCCTCCTCCGCACAAGCAATCCCCCAGAGGCCGCCACAGATGGCCTTTGAAAATGTAAGCCAGGTCAAGTCACACCCTCCAGTGACACCCCTATTCACTCAGAACAAAATCCACACTCCTCAACATGGCCTGCAAGCCCCATTACACAAAGACTTCACCACCATCGCCCTGGCCTTGTCCCCCGGGACAGCCCGCCATCCGGCCCCGCTCGCTCTGCCCCAGTGACATGGCCAGCTTCCTTCACCGGTTCAACACACTGAGCACAGCCCAGCGTCAGGGCGTCTCCAACGGCACCTCCCCCTGCCTTACATGCTCCTTCTGGAGTTGCCCACATGCCTGGTCCTCCCACTTCCTCTGCTGCCCCTTTTCAGGGAGGTCTTCTCCGCCACCTTATTTAAAACAGTCATCCACCCGCCCCCACTCACGACCACGCACATTCCTCTTCTGTCCTGTCGTACTCTTATTTTTCTTCACAGCACGTACCCCTAACACAGTTTGCATGTGTGTGTGGGTGTGTGTGTACATTTGTGTGTGCAAATATATGTGACTTCACCATCAACAGGATGGACAACGCAGACCTTGCCAACCTTGCACCATAGCCTCAACCCCAAGAACAGATCCTGGCACCATGTAGGTGCTCAATAAAAAACTACTGGAGGAACAAATGCATAAACAGCACACAGAAGAAAGAGATGCGCTAGCAGAGGACAAGGCTCTAGACCTAGGAGGAGTCCACTGAAAGCTGAGATCGCGCCTGGAGATTTGAGACGAATTTTTGGAAGATCCAGTCCAACAAGCAAAGAGTAAACTCAGGAAAACTAACCACTGTAAAAACTAATTCACACTGCAATGGGTTTAAAAGGTCTGGATCAATTGATAATGAAAAAAATCCCTCGTGGGATCTTAACGAAACCCTGGGTGGTTCTGTGACTTCACCGAAGATGGAGGCTGGTGCCCTGAACTGTTCGCGCCCCGGTGGCTGAGCATTTAGTCCCGTGCTAAGCGTAAAGAAGGTAATTCTTACGACATCGGCACTCACAAAAGTCCTGCGGCACACACTATGGTTATTGCCACTTACAGACGACAGAACAAAGATTCTCAGAGTTAAAATCGCTTTCCCCAAAGACTGTTGTGCTCAAGTTCTCCAAGTTCCCGCCCTTCACCGATGTACAGAGCGTGAGAAGGAACAAAACACTCTCACAAACACTGGCGGGGCACTACACCCTCGCACCGACCCTCTGCGGCGGAGTCACCCATTCAGCGCATATTTGCAGAACTCTATGGTGCTCCAGACTATTTTCGAGGTGCTGGGGCTATCACAGTAGTCAGAGAGCCAACAAGGGCCCTGCCCCTCCAGAGTTCACGTTCTAGAACAGAGAGACAAGTGACAAACACATCTGAATGTAATTTCAAAATGCAATTGCTACAGAGGAAGGAAAACAGGCTGATGGGGTAGTGACTGGCAGAGGACAACTGCGGATTTGTGGTCAAGAAAGGTCTCTTTTTGGAGATGACATTTGGGCAGAGACCAGAATGACCACAAGGACCAGCCATGCAAAGATCTGCAGAGAGTTCAGATAGGATTATATTACTATTTTATCATATATTATTAAAGTTGATTATCATTATGCCATGTTTCAGGTGGAGACACTGAAGCCCTCTGCCCACTAAAAAGGAAGGAAGGAAGGAAGGAAGGAGAAGGAGGAAAGGAAGGAAGGGAAGGGAAAGGAAGAGAAAGAAAGGGAAGGAAAGGGAGGAAGGGAGAAGAAGGAGGAAGGGAAGGGAACGGAAGGGAACGGAAGGGAAGGAAAGGGAAGGAAGGAAAGAAGGGAGTTGCCCAAGATCAGAAGACTAGTAAGTGGAAGCCAGGATGAGAGGCGCTAGTGCTATCTGATGTCTAGTCGCATATACTATACAAGGATCCTGCAAGCAATTTTTAGAGATCAAACACTGGCATGACCAAACAAGGAGACTGAGGCAACACTGTGGCCTTGGTGATGCCAGCACATTTTCATGGAACACAGGCCAACAGGAAGGAGGAGCCCTTCAGCTGGCACTGAAGCCTGAAATCAGGGCCAGGATTAGGGCATACAATTTAAGGGGCCACCAAGAACACGTAATAATCAAGATAAATAAGGAGACGATGGGTCGACCAGGTGTCCTGATTAGTGGGTTGACTAGATGCCCCTCTAGGAGGCTGGATTAACCCGATGGACCATTGAGTCACTGGCGTGACAAAATTAGAGTAATATATGGAAGATAGTGTTCACCAGAAATGAGACCAGGAGCCAGAGTCTGTCCATCCAGGTGGGATTCCCTGGGCTGGTGGCCCCGAGGTGGTGGGGAGCCCGGTCCAGGCCTGCCTGGAATGATGTGAACCAGACTCTCAGACTTCCCTGCTGGCTCTTGAGCAATTTATCAAATTGCACGAGACCCTGTCACCGAGCAGTTCACGACTAGACACCAGCTAGACCTACAAAGGTGTCATGTGTTTCTATTTGAAGGGTTAGTGCCTTCCCTGCTGAACGCATTATTTGGTAGCAGCCTTGTTCTCCTAATTGACTTCATCAATTAGAATAATATCAACACCAGTTGAAAGTGCCAGCACTTTCCATCATGGGACCTTGCCGAAAATAACAGGTATATTATAATCTTAAATTGCGTATTATTTTCAGACGATTTCTGATCATCGGGAGAGGAGTGAGACGTGTGACTCTACGAGAGGTTTCCGCAGAAGACTTTTCTCATTCCTCTGCTCCGTTCCTAGCAACTGGCCAATAATAGCATGAAACCAGCAGGGGTAATACAGGGCGATCCCTAGATTGGATTTTACTCGGTGAGGACACAGTTGGTGAAGCAAAGGGCCGGGAGGAGAGGGAGGTTTTAACACATGATGCTGGTGATGACATATGGCATGGTGGTGATGACAAACGCTAACCCTCCATAAGGACCCAGAAATCTAACCCAAAACAACAACAAAGCAGAGATGACACAAGCCACCATGGAAAACCTGTAGGACACAGTTTGACATGCCTGGCACTTGACTCTCTGAATTGAAGAGCCAATGATCCTTTAAGGCACCCGCCTGCAGGATTATAAACTGGCCCTTCCCTTTGCCTGAATAGCTCTTCTTCCGGATTCTGCAGATCTGGCTCCTTTTATTTCTTTAGCTTTCTGACATCACCATTTTCCAAGGTCGCCCTTCTCAGAGAGGAGGTCCCTGGTGCCCCTCTCTCAAGCAGCCTGCCCTACCCCTAACCGTCTCAATTACATTTTAATGTGTGTCATACAATTATCACTCCCTTAAATGATCTCATTTATTCACTTATGTGCTTCTCTTCTGTCTTTCCCATTGCCTTTTCCTAGTGGTGACGAATCCTGTCTAACTCTGTTTGTTGTTCTACTCCTAGTACCCACGACAGTCCCTGGCACAGAAGAGCCACTTATTTGAATACAAGAATGAACCCACTTAGGGGCGCCTGGGGGGCTCAGTGGCTTGAGAGTCTGCCTTCAGCTCAGGTCATGATCCTGGGGTCCTGGGATTGAGCCCACAGTCAGCTCCTGGCTCAGTGGGGAGTCTGCTCCTCCCTTTCCCTTTGTCACTCCACCCTCCTTGCTTGTGCTCTCTCTCTCTCTCTCTCTCTCAAATAAATAAAAATAAAATCTTTTAAAAAAAAGAACGAACCCATTTATTTTACCTATCAGTAAATTGAGGCCCATGGATGTTGGGTGACTTGTCCAAGGCCACCCAACTACCCAGTGGCCGAGCCAGGACTCAGACATAAAACTCTTCACAGTTGGTGGGTTTGATCTTCAGGACTCCTGGACAGGCTCCTGGCACCTGGGATCCTTGATGCTGGGATTCAACCGAGTGCTGACTTGGAGATGCCCGAAAATGGCAAAGACAATCTATTTTGACACAGTCAGGTCTTGAAAGCTAGGAAGAGATTAACATCAAGGCTTTTCCAAAACGCAAGCATTTCACCTACAAAAGATGGTTTGGAAATGTTCCTCTTTCATAAATGACACCGGCAAATTGGAAAATCATTTCAAACCAAAGGGCACTGCAGAGCGTGGCCGATGAAAGTGAGCAAAGTGTTGTTAATGAGCCATGGGGACAGAGAGACAC
Organism: Potos flavus; assembly: GCA_028534135.1. NCBI lineage: Eukaryota > Metazoa > Chordata > Mammalia > Carnivora > Procyonidae > Potos > Potos flavus. Next base: position 77,091,435 of record CM052889.1, on the reverse strand, counting down.
AATTCTTTTTCACAGCAAAACTACTGTAATTAAGCCAGAGTGTGCCTGCGTTATTTAGCAAAATAAATAATTAGCCTGCGCCCTTGAAGCTGACTGCTAATTTCAGTATTGGGCTAACACTCCTGCAGTCTGGTCCGGAAATCAGTTCCAGGACTCAGGCTCGGGGCAACTCAGTTAACTGCATAGGGCACTTACAGCAAACACCAAAGGTGCCCAGTGTACCTCAGAAGCCACAGTGCTGACGACGGAGACAGGTGGCCTGGTCCCAAGCAGACATTTGACATCCTGGAGCAAGTCAGAGAGGCCCACAGAGTCCAAGCCGTCCCCTGTCACCTGACAGCTGCTGGAGGCTCACTGATGTCCTGCTCCCAGCAGAGGTGACCCCAGCTGAGGTTTCAAGGGCGTATTTTTTACCATGAGCATCAGGTCAGTCTTTTAAATGGACAGATACTAACTGTGACTTTCCTGGACCGTGGAGGGAGGGAGAACATTGCTCTCCATGATCCATGACCACCCCCTCCCCCCAATTCTAGTCCCCCAGCCAAGGGAAACTGGAGGTAAGCCGTAACTCCAGAACTTCCTTTCAAACCAGGGAGAGTTGAGACTTCAAGGACTCTGCCGTGAAGGGACCGGGTTTTCCTCAAATGCAGTTATGGATTTCCAAAGACCATCAGTTCAGGCCATCACAACCGTAAATCGAGAAAATGGACCGAAATAAAATTCACTTTGCAAATCGAAAATGCGAGAAAAGCGGCACAAAGAGAGGGACATCTACAGATAACGCACAGTGTTTATCTCAGAGAAGGAAGGACAGTAATTGGGAAGTGCACCCACACTTGAACTCAGCCCAGTCCCATCCAACCCCTTGGCGGCAATAAAAGCACGCAGTGGTCTGGACCATGGCCTGGGTTCCCGCTCCCATCTCAAGGGAGGCCCAACCAGCAAAGGATTATGAATTTTGCACTTTAAAAATATCCTGCCGCTAATGAAAACCCATTTGCCTTACAAGTAGGACCTGAGTAAAGTAGTCTGAGTCAGGAGAGAATTGGAAGTGTCATCAAGTGGAAGTTTTATTTAGTTCAGAGGAGGAAGGTCAATTGCCCTTAGTGCACTTAATATTTAGGAAACTGACGCTTACCTGCAACCTGTAAGGCAGCTGAACAGCTGGAACATGAGTCCGTGAAGACTAAGACTCAAAGTCTCAACCTTGTGGCACCAGACAGTCCTAGAGGGAAGCTGCGTTCTGGGTCCCAAAACCCATCCCTAAGCTTAGCTGGTCAGCTCATTAACGTGGGCCTTTGGGTCTTGGGCGTGAGGCTTTGTGGATGGCTTTCCGACAATAACAAATACCAACATAATTGTAGAGACTGAAAGTCCACAGGTCGTTAACTGTGGATCAGCTGAGTTTCCTTCCAGAAAAAAAGAATCAATTTTCTTGGTGGTAATCACCCCCAGGAACTTCACAGAAACTTTTTTATTAAGAAGTCTTTATAGGGGACGCCTGGGTGGCTCAGTTGGTTAAGCGGCTGCCTTCGGCTCAGGTCACAATCCCAGAGTCTTGGGATCGAGTCCCACATCGGGCTCCTTGCTCAGCAGGGAGCCTGCTTCTCCCTCTGCCTCTGCCTGCCACTCTGCCTGCTTGTGCTCTCTCTCTCTCACTCTCTCTGACAAATAAATAAATAAAATCTTTAAAAAAAAAAAAAAAAAAAAAAAGAAGTCTTTATAGAAACTTAATCCGTGCTGGGGCGCCTGGGTGGCTCAGTCTGTTAAGCATCTACCTTCGGCTCAGGTCGTGATCCCAGGGTCCCAGGATCAAGCCTCACGGGGAGCCTGCTTCTCCTCCCTCTGCCCTGCCCCCTAGGTTGTGATCACTCTCTATCTCTCTGAGATAAATAAATAAAATCTTTAAAAGAAACAAGACAAGGAACCAAATGTCAGCATCCAATCTGAGTTTAATGAACATGTGGAAACAATATTCGGATCCCCAAACCCACCCGCCCTTCCCTCGGGTGACATGCACTTATTGTTTAGGTCCCAGTTTGGCGTCACTCTTCAGGAAAGTCATGTCTGACCTCCCAGACGGTACCAGACCTCCCTGCCTTACACACAAATGTCCTAACACTTCTCCTTCACATCATTTCTCATAATTATATTTACTCAGGTAATTCAGATCCAGCTTCTCTGCCAGACTCACGAGAAACTTATTCTCTCTGTTTAGCATAGTGCCCCACAACCCAGCACACCACACGGCGAATAAAAACAAAATTATTTATGTATCAATTTGTTTGAATAAAGAGATGAACTAACATCTATTCAAGAATCAAACTGGTTAAGAGCTCTGGCTTACAAATTCTAAATGCTAAATTTTCTAATTTACTTGGAGATCTAAGGACAGTGAACATATATGATTTTAGCCAACCTAGGATCAGTTTCCTTCTTTCTGATAACAACAGATCAGTTTTCTTTGGCAGAAAAACCCCTTGCACACCTTTACTCCATGGGGTTCCGATGGAGCTCATATTATTGGAAATTTCAGGGTCATCACGTGACCCAGGCCAGGCCAATCAGCGTATTCCGTTCCCTTGGTCCCAGAGATTGGTTCAGAGATGGGCACATGACTCAGGCGGGGCCAGTGAAGGGCAAGTGGTGATTTTTGTTGGGATCACTGGAAAAGAATGGACTCTTTGGGAGTAGATTGCCCAACTGATAGGTTCAAGATCTAGGGCTGCTGAGGACCATCTTGTCATTCCAAAGGAAGTTACCATAGGCAACACAAAGCCGAAAGATGGAGAAACAGATTCTTGAGGACATTATTATGGTACCTAAACCCAGTTGTGCCTGAGGTCAGATGTCCCCTTGGATTTTATTATGCGAGCTAATTAATTTCCCTTATGGATTAAGCCGGTGGAGTCAGGTGTCTACTGTTTGAGGAGCATCTAGGGACCATCTCATGTTCCCGAGAAGGGCAGAATGAATGTAAAATCCAGCCAAAGAAGATTTCTCGGAAGAGGATGGGCTGGGCTGGGCCCTGAAGGTGGGTGAGGTCCGGAAGGTCAGACACAGGAGGAGGCCTTGCTGGAGGCCAGGAGAACAGCACAGAGGAAAACATGGGATGCAGGCACGAGGAAGGGGCACGGGAGCCACTTGCCCCATGCAAGGAGGAGACTGGGGGAATAAAGCGTGGTGCACACAGCAGAGCAGCGAGAAAATGCCCTGGATGTAGGACGGAGGATGAGATCAGAGGCTCCGGAGAGAAAAGACACCATCGGGTCAAAAGCCCCTTCAGCAGATGATGGGAGAGGGCCACTTAGAAACAATTCTCAGGGCAAAGCTTGCAAACTCGCAGGAAGATGTGTTGCCCTTCGTGGGGTTAAGTGTCCACGGCTGAAAACTGAAATACTTGACATCAACTCTAGACATCTGGATGTGAAACAAGCAATAGGAGATCGTGTGGCCCTGGGCCCCAGTTCCCACGTGGCCACCATGGGCTAACACGGACAGCAGCTCCCAATGAGACGGGACACAAGCCTGCAGCCCCGTCCCTCCCCACTGTGTTACATGGCCCGCTCCCGGCCTCACATCGTCAGCCTGGCCACATGAGCATGTACTCGAGTGACCCTGACGGAGAGGGACCTCCACCTGCTATCTGACTCATGGATTTTCCTGTGTGTCTGAATTCAGAGAACCCACAGCCCCACTTAAAGAAGATCCCAGTTTCCCATCTTGGATGTTCTGATCTAACTTTGGTATTATTTTTCAACAGGATCACCTTCTTGGTCGCCTTTATTATTCAGATGATTAAGGAAGCCCTTTGCAATAAGCAGACTCATAACTCAGATTATTCTACTGGGGAGAGACCCACGCCCCTTCCCTTTGTTTCATTAATGGAAAACACAGGGGATATGGGAAAACAGGAAGGCAAAAATAACTTTCTGAGAGGCGCAGAATTTTAAAGAGCTTTGTCAAACTCTCCAAATGAAAAACGACAAACGATGTTCCATTGTCTTTAGAAAGAGCAGAATTAAAAGATTACAAAGAATGGCCGACATTAGGGGCGTCTGGGTGGTCCAGTCGGTTGAGCGTCTGCCTTCGACTCAGGTCATGATCCCAGGGTCCTGGGAACGAGCCCACATCAGGCTCCCTGCTTACCAGGGGACGGGGGGAGGTCTGTTTCTCCCTCTGCCCCTCACCTTGCTCATGCACATTCTCTCTCTCAAATAAATAAAATCTTAAAAAAAAAAAAAAAAATGGCCGTTAGATTTTGTGAAAATTTTCCAGCTCCTTCCTCGTGAGTAAGCAGGCAGGTACCAGTCCTCCAAAAAGTGGTTTCCCTTCAAAGCCAGCACCAATGACATGCGCCAACAATGCCGGCCCCAGTGATCTCACAGGGATGAGGTTCTGTGTCATCGTATGACCCTGGGTTACGGGCCAAGACAATGGAATAGCCCCCTGCTCAGAAAGAGAGGAGCGCTTGATGTGATAAGTAGCTGAGCGATGCTCTTCGGGGACGAAAATGGACTGACCTTTGGTTTAATGAGAAAAATTCACATGCATTCTCAGCAGCTGTGGAAAGGTGTGCCTTGGTCAGGAAGGCCCTGGGACAAGCAGAGAGGACGGCAGTAGGACGCTGCAGAGGTGGCCTCTAGAGGGACTTGAGCCAAGAAAACAAGTGGGTGTCTCCCCAAGTGTAGACGGGGTCCATCTGCTGGAACTAGGAGGCAGCCTTCCTGGTCACTCAGGCTTCAGCCCTCTCCCCCCGTTAATGGAACCACTGTATCGATCTGTATGGCGCCGTGGAAAGGGGTAACTAGCACAGAGCCTGGGGAGACTGAGTTGGCTGCACGCAGGGATGGGATTGATGGGGTGTTCCAGAAGGGGCTGGGCAGTGGCCAAACGGTGAGGTCCTGAGATGTCAATTGCACGCAAAGAGGACCGTGAGCTCTTTGGCCACATACTTATGTCCCACTGATGTGGTCTCCGGGCACTCAGAAGATCTGAGTGCTCACGAATCCTCACTGCCTCATCTGTGCCAGTAGGGGTATCGTGGAAAGAAAATCAAGACAACCAGGTGAGCAAGGATAGGGCTCGTTCTCCCACTGGGGTAGCTTCTGTGAACAGGTCTCCCCCTTCCTCTCTTCGTGTTGGGCTTCTGATTCCCAGGTCCACCTAGGTCACCCTGCTGCTGCTGCCCAGTGTGACAAGGGCAGGACCCATCTCTGTCCGGACTCCCAGCCCCAGTCATCCTCAGAGGTGGGCCCCAGAGACAGCTGAACACTTGCACACAGGTCTCGTGCCCGGGGATCGGTCTCAAGGCTCGGCATGGGCCCCAGTCCCCACACTGCTGGTCCCTGCAGGAGTTCTCGGGGTCCTGCAGCTCATGGCTCCCCGGTCCCTGAAAGGTCCCCCCCAAATCCGATGGCCCTTGCCAGCCTCCTGGGGGTATAGCCTCCTTCACTTCCTTCCCTCAGGGTCACAATTTGTGCCCCTTTCCTGTCTTCTGCCCAGTTTTCCCCGTTTGTGGAGGGACGGCACATCCAGCCAGGGACGCCATCACAGGCACACGGTGTGAGCTATTCTTTAAAATAAATGCACGTGAACTAGGGCTTTTATTTCAGCCCCGTCCCACGGCCCACATTTTAAGCCTCAGGGACACCTCCGCCTCCTACCCCGTTCTCGTCTCCCACGTAGAATCTGTCCCCGAGTCCTGCTGGTTCCAGCCAGGCTCCTCTCTTGCATCTCTGTCCTCCTCTCTCCCACTCATCAAATCTTGCTGAAATTGCCTCATGACAGGCCTCCGCCCCCTTCTTCACACCCCCCTCCAGAGTTTGTCCTGAGACACACACCGAATCACCAAGGCTCTGTTCCTACCCCCACCCCCATCCCGTGCACAAAGCAGGCTTTGCACTCCA
>CM052889.1:77006336-77079680 GCA_028534135.1 Potos flavus | reverse complement strand
AAAAGCACATACAAAAGTTCATAAAAAACATGTGCAAACACAATTAACCCAGCATTAGTGGAAACAGTAAATATCTGTAAACAAATTAAATGTCCATTGATACAGGAATGACTAACTAAGCCGTCATCTATCCCTATCGTCAACTCTTTAACAGCAATTAAATCAATCAAGATGGGAGACCACTGCTTTCAGGAATGATTACCTGGATAATCCCAACTGACAGCCCTGCAGAGGACAACAAGGAAAACTGATCAAAATATAAGGGTGATTTACTGAGGGAAGCCAAAAAAGTGAAGAAACAGAAACACGAAGAACTACTGAACCAGAATGTAAGAGATGACAGAGGCCAGGGGAGATGACCCTGAACATTTGTCAGTATCAGGGGGGAAAGCTGAGGGGATGATAGCTTTTGACAACTCACAGGCCTACAGACTCATAAAGAAGTCCAGTGCCGTCAAAGTGGCAGAGGCCTAGTGAAGACACACCCCCAAAGAGACACTTAACTTCGTTTGGGAACCCCCAGGGCCATAGCATGGGAATGAAAGTGAGCCAAAAATGGGCGCCACTCAGTTTTATTTCAAATCATGTCAGTCCCTGAAGGTGTAGCAAGATGATCTGAGTTTTCTCTGGTAACCTAAAATGCTAGTGCTCCTAGTCACCCGCAAAAGCAAACATAAACGTTCTTGGAGACAGGTAACCTCATCTAATGACTCCAAGAATTTCCACGAACAAAAACACAATGTCTGGTATGTAACAAAAAATAACCAGACACACAGGGAGACAAGGCAATATGAACTGTCAAAACATGAATATTCAAAAGAACAGACTACAAAAATGCACCCACAGGGGAATGTGACACTGCAGTTTTTAGGCAGAGTCTTGGATTTCTTTTCAAATATTTTAACATTTTATTTGGAAATAATTTCAAATTTACAGAAAAGTTGCAAGAATAAGAATATTATAAAGAACACCCAGACTTGCTTAACATTTTATCCTATTTATCATTTACATTGTTACTTATTCATCCTCGAACATGTGTATTCTCTCTCCCTCACCCTCTCTCTCTCTGATTTAACATATGAAAATCAATCAACGTACCTTATTACCTCAGTAGTAAGTTTAAAAAGAAAACATGATGATTTCAACAAATGAAATAACGTTTGACACAATTCAACACAACTTATCCTCTCAGCAAAGTAGAAATAGAACAAAACTCCCTCAATCTCATAAAATACATCCACACACACACCCCAAAAAAACTACAGCTAATAATATATTTAATGGTGGGACGCCTGGGTGGCTCAGTTGGTTAAGCGGCTGCCTTCGGCTCAGGTCATGATCCCAGGGTCCTGGGATCGAGTCCCACATCGGGTTCCTTGCTCGGCGGGGAGCCTGCTTCTCCCTCTACCTCTGCCTGCCTCTCTGCCTACTTGTGATCTCTCTCTCACTCTCTCTCTCTGACAAATAAATAAATAAAATCTTTAAAAAAAAAAAAAAAAAAAATAATATATTTAATGGTGAAAGATTAAGTGCTTTTTCCATAAGATCAGGAAGAAGGGAAAGTTGTCCAATATCACCAATTCTATACAACATTGTACTGGGTTCTCAATAATAAGGTAAGAAAGAGAAATAATAGGTATTCAAATTAGAAAAGAGGTAAACTGCCGTTATTAACAGGTGACTTAACTGATGGTCATCTATAGAGAAAGTTTTCAGAAAACTATCAAAAAACAACAAATTGTTGTTCTAATAACTAATAATCGATATGAGCAAAGTCACGGAATATAACATCAATATAAAAAGACAACTGCATTTCTAAATTAAAATTTTAAATAAGAGTACCATTTGCAGTAGCATTAAAAATACTTGGAAATAAATGCAACAAAATATTTGCAATATCTGTATGCTTTAACTATAAAATATTGCTGAGAAAAATATATATAAAACCTAAATAGGTAGGTATAACCTATTCATATATCATAACACTCAATATTATTAAAATGTATGTTAATTCTCCCTCAAGTTGACCTATTGATCCGAAGTAATCTGTTGAAAATCCCAGCAGGCTTTTTGTTATAAATTGATAAACTAATTCCAAAACATATTGAAATTCAAAATACTTTGATCAGCAGAACAATTTTGAAACAGAAGATGAAACTGAAGAGCTCACACTACCTGGATTCAAGATAATTAAAACAAGGTGGACAGACATGTAGCTTTATGGCATGAAATAGAGAGTCCCAAACAGACTTGAAAAAATATATAGTCAGTTGATTTTCAACAAAAGTATCAACGTACTTCAACAAGGAAAGAATTTTTTCAACAAATGGCAAAAAAAAAAAAAAAAAGGTAGGAAATAAGGGGAAAGTAAGGATAGAGAAGCGAGGACAAAGAAAAGAAAAGAAAGAACCTGGACCCTTACTTCTAGCCATCTGCAAAAATAAACTCTGATGAATTCTAGCCCTGAGCATTAAAACTGTACTACAAAACCCACACAGGAAATGTGGTACAAGATCCTTATAACTTCAGGTAGGATGAAAAATGATAGGACATAAAGGTCATGACCCTTAGGATAAAAAATTGATATACTATACTTCATTAAAATCTAAAACTTTTGCCCTTCAAAAGGCACTGGTAAGAAAATAAAAAGGAAAGCACAGACTAGTAGAAAATGTTTGCAAAATATGTATGTAATAAGAGACTGCTTTCCAAAATATAAAAACAACTCTCATAATTTAATAATTAGAAAATAGTCAACCTGGTTTTCTTTTTTAATGGACAAAAGATTTGAACAGACATTTCAACAAGGAGAAACATGAATGCCAAATAAGTACAAGAAAAGATGCCAAAATATTTAGTTATTAAAGAAGTGCAAATAAAACCACAGTGAGATACTCTGTATAGATGCAAGAGTGTTTAAAATCAAAGGCTGACAACATCAAATGTTGACAGGGATGGGAAGCAACTGAAACTCTTACACTGCCGTAGGAAGTATAAATGATACAGTCACTTTGAAAAAGCAATTGGGCAGTTTTTTACAAAATTAAATTTGCACTTACAATATGATTCAGTGATCCTAATCCTGAGGATTAATTAATAACCACGTGAAATATAAACATATGTCCACAGAAAGATCTGTCTATGAATGTCCATGGGAGTTTATTCAGATTAGCACAAAACTAGAAAATATGTAAATTTCTGTGAATAGGCAAATAGATAACAAATGGTATCTATGCCATGAACTTCCACTGGAAAAAGGAGAAGGAAAGAGTCAGATACGCTCAACATCATGGAAAAATCTCATAACATGATGCTGAGCAAGAGATACCAGACCCATCTTTTACATCTATATTAAACTCTAGAGATGGCCAATCTAATCTATGGAGATGGAAAGCAGGTCAGTGGTTGCCTGGGAACAAGGGTGGGGGAGGTTGGGGTAATGCGCAAGGAAATCATCAGTTGTCATGGCAATATTCTGCATCTTGCTAGTTTTACTGACTAGTAAAGTGAATATGTTTGTCAAAACTCATCAAAATCTACATTTAAAATGGATGTGTTTTATTGTATCCAAATTATACCTCGAGAATTTTCTATTTTTTAAAAAGCAGACACAGAAAGAAAAAAGATTATTACCTTGAAAGTAAGACTAGTTAGACTGACAGTAACTTCCCAACACAAACAATGTAAGCTAGGAGACAGCATAATGATGGATTCAAAGTGCTGAAAAAAAATAGCTGCCAACTTAGATTTCTGTAACCAGGGAAGATGTTCTTCCACAACAAAAATGAAGTAAGGCATTGTCATACCAACGAAAACTGAAAACATTTTACTGACAGCAGACACTAATAAATAAAATGCTGAAGAACGCAGAAGGAAAGGTGAGCCCAGATGGTACAGTAGAGCTGCAGGAAGCAAGAAAAAAAAGCAAAGATCATGGCAAATATGTGGGTAATGTATGGGAATACTGACTATAAAAAATAATGCTAGTAGTGCATTGACCTATACAATAATAACATACAGTTAAGGAACATGACAAATGGAATTAAAGTACTATAAGGAGATGTTTGGAAATACGGCTCCATTTACCAAATAATATTAGATGTTGATAAACAAATGCGACATGTTGAATTCTCTAGAGTAGCCACGAAAACAATAAAAGTGTGCAGATTCACAGCTAATTAAGAACTTTTTTTACTATTCTATCCTTTCCCTTAATCAATGCAAAAGAAAGAAAAAAAGGAATGTAGAACAAGAATGATAAAGAGAAAACAGGTAGTAAGATCATGGATTACTTACATGGATTACAACACAAACAGTATCAAGGACTGCATTAAATGTAAATGAACAAAATATGCTAATTAATAAACAAGGACAGACTGGCAAAAAAATAAAAATAAAAACACAAGAGACCCAAACAAAATATTTTAAATATGGGTTAAAGTTAAAAGTTTGAGAAATATGTCATGTGAAGAGTAACCAGAAGAAAATGATATAATATTAATATCAAAGTAAATTTTAAGACAAAAAGCACAATAAGATATAAAGAGGGTAACTTTAAAGTGACAAAAGGTCCAATTCACCAAGAATCCACAGAGTATGGGTTGACTTGTTAAATTGTTAAATAGGGTAAAATCAAGTCCCAAATGCAACACTGTGGTCCTTTCTTTGCCACTAACAGGCTGTGTCATGCTTAATGGTTTAATGTAATGACTTTATTCCTTTGTTTTTATTCATCTGCAAAACTAGATCGGAAAATAAAACCTACATTGATGACTTCATAAGATTGATTGTGAATTCCAAATGACACACTTCATTAGCAGTGAAACTGGATGATTTGAATTGCGAAGGGAAAAGAAGGAGTAATTTATGAAGGGCATACCATGTAGGAAAAAATATGATAAAGGCTGTATTATTCTTTTATGTAATCTTCCAGCAACCTGATAAAGTAGTTATTTTTTGTATTCGCTTTTTAACAAGTGAGAAACAAAAGGCCAGAAGAGGCTAAATGATTTTCCCAAAGATAGCAAATTACAGAGCCAGAATTCAAATCCAAATCTCTTTTATTAGAAGGTTACACTTAAGTCTGGTTCCTTCTTAATGAATACAAAATCAGACCTTCTAGTTAGATATTCCACAGGCCACTCTGTTATATTACCTTTCTAAAGTTCTATTTTAAAGTTCACATCCTTAACATATAAATAGCTCATAGAAATCAATAAGAAAATGCCTAGAGTAATATGGACTAGCGTTCGTTGAGCACTGACTCTTTACAGACCACTGACATAAAATTATCTCATAAAATCTTCACAGCAATTCTGTGATGTAAAGTAACGGCCAGGGCCCAGTCAGTACTTTGAATAAGAAAATTTTGATACAAATAATTATTAACTACAATGGGGAAGAAGTCATCAACATAATAGTTTTTTAAAAACCCTCAAAAGAATACCCTAGAGCTGACGGAGAGTGGGACAACGTTACAGGGGCTGGAGGAGGCCTTCATAAGGCCAAGGTTCAGATTTTGTTGGAGAGAGCAAGGTTGCACCCCCCAGGATGTAGAGAAGCACATCGGGTTGCCCAGCTCACCGCTGGCCCACAGTCATCAGACCAGCAGGAAACACCCCCATATGGGAGGACCGAGGCTGGTGGGCGGGCACACAGAGTTGGTCAGTGTCAGGAGCCCACTCACCAGTAGGGCGGCACAAAGCCTGGGGGGCACAGTGTCCAACTTGGGAAGGTCCCGGCAAAGTTGTCCCCGGGCCAGGCCGGGGTTGGGAGCTCACAGAGCAATTGCATGGTCAGGTCCGTGTCTAGTGTGATGTGACACTCTGTCCTCCACATATACCACTGCAGCCAAAAGGGCTGCAGGAAGAAGACAAAACAGCAGCACTCCAGATGTCCAGGGAGAAAGCCCTCCCTCCTGCATTCCCTCCAGCACTCTCTACTGACAATGCTTAAATCATGCTCACTGCAAAGGAGACATGCTTAGCATCCATCCCATGATCTCCGAGCAGGTGTTGAAGGGTAAACCGGGTGTGGAGCAGAAAAAACATTTATAACGGCAAAGGGGGGTACTATCAGTAACCCCATTTTATGAACAATGAAACTGAGGCGATCACAATCACTAGTACATGACACAGGTGGGATGCGCACACAGACACACAGCTGGCCTTCTCAACCTCCGTGCCTCACCATCAAAGACGGGAAAAGGCAATTACCAAAAGTAGAAGTACAAATGGTACAAATGGTTAAAAAGCATCTGAAAACTCTTTGGTCCCATTAGAGAGAAAAGCCATTTAGAAAACAGTTGGATACATTTTACATTAATCAAATAAGTAAAAATGTTAATATGCTAATATTCAATACTGTGAGGAGGAGCACTTCATAGAGTTCCTGTTGGAGCAGTGTATCACTCAGGGTGCAACCACAGAACCGATAGAAGATATGTTGGAAGGAATTGACTTACGCAACTGCAAGGGCCTGGCTAACCAACTTTAAAACCTATAAGGCAGGCCTTCCGGAAGCACAGGCTGGAACATCTCAGACAGGAACTGAAGCTGCTGCCCACAGGCAGGATTTCTTCTTGCCTACAGGAGACTTCAGTTCTGCTCATAAGGTACTTCAACTGATTGGACCAGGCCCACCAGATGATCTAAAATAATCTCCTTTACCTAAAACCAACTGATTAGGAACTTTAATCACATCTACCTCAGAACAATACCTACATTTGTGTTTGACTAAATAACTGGGGACTACAGCCTTGCCAAGTTAGTGCACAAAACTGACCATCACAAGTACTGCCTGATACCTCCCTGAGAAGCAATTTCCCAAAGTGTGTGATTAGCTTTTAAAAATGTCAACAGCCAGTACATGGCTTCTGGAAAGGTACTTAAGGAAATAATCCAAAAGAAAGATTCAAGCATTATTTAGAGCAGCACAATATTTGAAACGACCTAACTGGCCCCATTAAGTAAATTATGTAACGTTCACATGAAGAAATAGTGAAGAACTATTGAAAGGTTTACAAAAAGTTTGGAACACCTAGGTGACTCAGTCGGTTAAGTGTCTGCCTTTGGCTCAGGTCATGATCCCAGGGTCCTGGGACCAAGTCCGGCATCCGGCGCTCAGCGGGGAACCTGCTTCTCCTTCTGCCTGCCCCTCCCCCTCCTTGTGCGCTCTCTCTCTCTCTCTCTCTCTCTCTCTCTCTCTGAAAAATAAATAAAGTCCTAAAAACAAAAAAAAGAAAGGTTTACAAAAAGTTTGCAATTACATTTGTAAATGCTTGTGATAAAATACAAAGATAAAAAGAAAAAGAAAAAAGCCAGGAAAGAAAATTGTTTATATGGAATGTAATAAATTCAGAGAATAAGAGTGCTGAGTGGAACTAGAAAAATATGTTAACAGCAGCTCTTGATGTTTTCTGTTTTTCAGTTTTGGACAATGACCTTGCATTCCTTTTAAAATTACACAGAATGAAGTAAAGAAGAACGTGCCCCAAAAACTAGGAAGTACGTGTACGAGTGAGATGTCATTCCAATAATTAGGAGCATTTTATCCTGTCACGGTCCCTGAGTCCTGTGTGCAAATGAGGGCTCTCACCTAGCCTCATCTTTAGGAAAAAGAAGAGAAATGGGAATTAAAAAATGACACCTCCTTCAACTCAGCAGCCACCCTGAACGGATACACATCTCCCAACCATTGTGCAGGCAACTATAATAAATTACCACAGGAAAAAATAAATATACTTCACCAGCCTTGCCCTTCCCGATTCAGCTCAATTTCACGGTGCACAACTGCCTTTTATTTTATTGTCACTAAGGCACCAGAGAAAACAAATAGAATAAAGACTACCATTGTTAACAGACGTTTAAAAAAAAAAACAAAAAAAAAACATTTTTTTTACAATTTCAATGGGTTATTTAGCTTCAATGGCATCTGCTGACAATGAAAAATGTAACCACCATAGCTATAAATCTGCTTTGGTTGTAAATGTTTAATTATAATGTTTCCATTTCAATTTAAGATAACTTCACTTTCTATCTTAAGAACTGTTACCAAGAAAACAGAGTGGGAAAATATCCCCGGCAGTGATGGGTACTCGGCTCGCTGAAAGGCTCTTAAAGCAGAGAATCCAGGCGGGTCTTCCCCGCGGGGGACCCGCAACTGCCACTTATCCATCTTTCAGGGACAACAGGGAGTCCCAGAGGAGGTCCTGTCAGTGCCCCCGCCCTGTCCTCATGAACCTCTCCGGCTCCGTGGGGTCCGTGGAGGGAGAGGACACCCCCAGTCCCTGCCGGCCCCAAATCAAGGACGCGGACAACCACGGCGGCCTCGGGAATGTTCCCCTCGCACACCCGGACCTCACGACCAGCCCCTTCTCCCCACCAGCCGGACGACGGCGGGCTCCTCTCGAGGCTCGGGCTCCACCTCCACCGCGCACCTGGGTCTCCTGCCCGTGCACCGGGAAATGGAAAACCAGCAGAGGCCACTCTCCACCCAGAAGAAGAACATAACAGAAGGAACTCGGGGGGCTTCACCCAAGGCAGACACAGCGGAATGCCGCTCAGACTCTAGTTCCCTACATGGCCTCTCACTCCCAGCAAGAATGGCCCCCTGCGGCGTGACGTGCCAATCGGTGTGAAAGAGAATCACCATCATAAGTGCAAATCTGGCGGCGCCTGGCTCAGATTGTTAAGCATCTGCCTTCGGTTCAGGTCATGATCCCAGAATTCTGGGATCCAGCCCCACGTCGGGCTCCCCACTCAGTGGGGAGACTGCTTCTCCCTCTCCCTCTGCTGCTCCCCCCAACTCTCTCTCCCTCAAATAAATAAAATCTTAAAAAATAATAATAATAATAAGTGAAAATCTGCTTGTATCCCAGGATAAGGGAAACTGAGAGGCACACCCATCACTTGGCCAACTTTCTCACCGCTCAGAGGGACTGGCCAGTGCCTGAGAGTTGGCAACTGGAGACCAGGGGCCAACTGTGACCCACGGATCTTCTTTGCTTGGCCTCAACATTTGTCAAAACTTAAGTTAATTTCTGTAGATGTCATACAAAGATATGTATTTCTGTGTGTCCAAAGCTCAACTCCCCTTACAGCATAGATTAAGATTTTACACCTATGATCAAAGGAGCCACACAGAAACACCCTTCCTGTGGTCTCGGCTCAGGTGGGGTGGGATCTCCTTATTGGGCACTTGATCCTTTCTCCTAGTCTCCTTTTTTAAAGATTTTATTTATTTATTTATTGGAGAGAGAGAGAAAGCAAACAGGGGGAGGAGCAGAGGGAGAGGGAAGGGGAAAGAATCTCAAGCAGACTGCACACTGAGCTCAAAACCCAATGCTGGGCTTGATCTCACGACCCTGACGTCATGACATGAGCTGAAACCAAGAGTCAGATGCTTAACCGACTGAGCCCCCCAGGCACCCCCACATCCTTTGTCTTGCTGAGGAGATCATTCACTGAGGGCTTCTTTGTCCCCAGCACTGCACTAAACACTTCAGTTCAACTATCTCATCTCGTTCGCACGGCAAACCTGTGGGTAGCTATTACTGTCTTGCCCATGTCACGGGGGAGAAACCGAGGGATGGAGGGACCCAGTCACCTATCTGAGGTCACACGGATAGGAAACAATCAAATCTGACCCCAAATTTGACTACGTAATTGTCGATGATGTGGTATTTATCTCCCTGGAGAGGATTCAGGCAAATCCCAAAAATATCGCCAACTCGGAGGTAATATTCAAAGCCTCAGTCCTCGGAGCGTTGGCTGGCGTGAGATTCAGCCGACCTGCTGCTCCCCCATCAGACCTCCCAGCGCCGCGCCCGAGGCAGCAGCAGCGTGGGCGCTGGGTTTCCCAGCAGCCTCCTCTCCCAAATGCCCACTACACCTCCTGTCCTTTCCGCTCCTCGGTCGGTCACGGTCTAGTCCCCTGGCAGAGCTACTGCCTTCAAAACAGGGGAAAGTGGAATCCAAAAGAGTTTCGGGGGAGAAGAAAAAAACGTACCTTGAAATTCCCTTTAAGAATCCATTTTCATTCACCTAATTGTGTGTGTTTTGGGTGAAGGCCATCAGTTTCAGAGGAAAAAAATCTTCAAAAACACTGGATTTGGATTCAGGTCTTGAGGGTGAATTTCTGTGCAGGGTAGAAACTATTAAGAGAAGGTCTGCAAAGTTTGGGTTGCTCTTTATAGTTTATGCCGTGTAAGCCCGCTGGTGAGCCGGCAGGAGAATTCGCACTTTCCAGAAGAGGTTCCGATGGAGAGTGTCATCAGATGGAGGAGGCACCCCAGAACCCAGCTCCCTGCTGAAAAAGCAGGATTGGAATGATTCCTTTCCCTGGATCTGGGGGATTCTTCCCAGATCACCCGGGACTGCAGGGTGAGGGCATGCGGGGTCTCAAACGCCTGAAGGGACCGACCTGTCCCCTCCGCCAGTGACAGAACACAAGGAGGTCACATCTGCATGGCTCACAAAAGCAACACTCAGCTCTTTTGCATTTAGAAAGAAACCCGGTTAAAATCTAAGCCTTCTTAGCAGTTCATTACTTTTTCATCATATACCTTTTCTGTGTATTTATCACAGAGTTGTACTAAGGTTAATTTCCAATGGGGGCCTTACACTGTCTCTTTCGACATGGAAATCTTTTGTTTCCCGATTAATCATATAGGGATACTCTTCTTTGTTTCAAAGGAATATGCTTTCTCTTTCAACTTGAAACACATCTCTCTGTCTATCTTGATACAGAGGTGGATACTAACAACATTAATTCAGGCAATAGACTTATAGGTCACTTACTAGGCACCAAGCTGGGGGGGATACAGATGAAAGAGTTCAATCCCCTATCACCCCTATCGGGTAAATACCAAAAGTGTCCTTATTTTAAAGTTAAGGAGATGAAGGTGGGAGTTGAAATGACTTGTTCAAGGTCATATAGTTAATAAGTAGTGACATCAAGAAATACTTCTTTCCTAAAAGAAAATACCACCACCGTGTGCTTAATGGGTAAATGCCGACAAAGAGCCACCAAACCCAGGGTGACATTGTGATTTATAGCAAGAAATACAGGAGTCCTCTCCTTGTCTGCAGGTGCTACGTTCCAGGATCCCCAGTGGATGCCTGGAACCCCAATAGTACCGAACCCTATACGTACTAAGCTTTTTCCTATACATACGCACCCATGATAAAGTTTAACTTATAAATTAGGCACAGTAAGAGATTAACAGTAATAATGAAATAGAACAATCCTAACAATATACTGTTAGGTGGACACGCGCTCTCTCCCGCTCTCAGAATGTTGTGCTGTACTCCTCCTTCCTCTCGTGATCTGAGATGATGACAGGCCTGTGCGGGCCGTGGAGGGCGGTAACGACATAGGCGTTGTGACCCTGCATCAGGAGGATCACCGGCTTCTGCACCGTGGCTGGCCGCGGATAACTGAAGCTGTGGATAAGGGGGGGGGCACCTGCCTGTATTTGGTCTTTGTCCGGTTCCCACACGGGGCTCCTAAAACCCTTGGAATTTCCTAAGCAGAGAGAGCAATGATGGTGTCTTTTCTCATGTTAATGAGGTGCCTTTGGGAACACAGCTGAGGATGGGGGCGGCTGGTCAGGGGGACTCAGTCCCACCCCCTGAGCACCACGGAGAGGAAAGGGATGGAGACTGAATCGATCACCAGTGGACATGATTTAATCAACCGTGTCTCTGTAATGAGGTCTCCAGAAAAAAACCCAAAAGGACGGGATTGGGAGAGCTTCTGGGTTGGTGAACACAGGTCAATCGGGAAGCCCCCTTTCCCCACACCTACGGCTTCTCTTCTACCTGGCCGGGCCTGGGTTCTGTCCTATTGGAGGAAACCAGTAACCTAGTAAGAACTAGCAATGTTCCTCTGAGATCTGTGAGCCACTTTAGGAAATTAATCAAACCCCAGGAGGGGGTCATGGGATCCTCCAATGAACAGCGCGTTTGTCAGAAGGACAGGAGACAATCTGGACTTGCGACTTGCTTCTGAAGTGGGGTGGCGGCCATCTTGTGGGACGGAGCCCTCAACCTGTGGGCACAGATGCCTCCCCCCACGTGGACAGCATCAGCATTGAGCTGAACCGTAGGATGCCCGGCTGGGGTTGGAGTGTTGCTTGGTGCGGACGGGAACCCCCCCAACACACGCACACACTGAAATTGGGTTGAGAGTTTTTACTGGGTTTGCGGGGACAGTGGGGAGTGGCGGGGACTGTGGTAAACGACCCAGCGCAGACCCCTTGTGAACTGAGCCGCCGGTCAGCTCCAGCAAGTTGGACCCATTCAATCTCAGCTCGATCCCATCTGTCCAGACCTGTAGTCCCTCCAAAGATGCCTTGAATGTGTATTTTTAGTCAAGCTTCCTGATTCTTTTAGCATTGGCCCAAATCGAAGGGGGAAAAAAAAATTTGAGAAAAACACTCAGCAGGTCGAACTTGGACTCTCAACTTACCACCTGGATGTCAGAGGCTCCAACCAAGCCAGCGCCAGGCAGCCAGAGCTCGTGCATTCACACAGTTCGGGAGACCTAGTGTGCTCCTGCAAACAAAGACTTCTTTGCTTTACAGCGGCTTAATCACGGGGGAGATGCGAGGTTCCTTTATTAACTGGAAAATAATAGTGCGCCCTAATGAGTCGCGCAGCGTCCAAACGCATCAAATTCATCATCGCTGTTTTTATTTTTTGAAAATGATTAAATATCATTTTCTTTCCCTTTATAGCAAGACCCAAGTGACAGCCGATCCATCAGTGCGTCCGCTGATGTTTAACTACAGCATTTTGCATTCATTATTTCCTACTTAAATCATTCTTTTAAAAAGAGGAATAACTTAATTCTGCCTCTTGACAGCCAGGAAATTAAACGGCGTGTCTTTAAGATGAGTGTTTCTCCGACAAACCACCACCAGCAGAACCATGTAAACCAAGCCAGAAGGATGATCAACCCGAAATAAGACATTCGAGAGCTAGCTTCCGGAAAAAGCCTCTCATTTCAGAAAGTTAAGAAGCCTTCTAACCTCCAACACAACTTATCCATTGGTACAACTACCTTGGAGAGCAATGTAGGACTAGGTAAAAAGCTGAAGTTGCACATACCCAAGCGGGCTACAGTCCCGGGGCCGCGTGCGGACCCTGCCTGTTTTCACTCCAGCCTCCAGGAAGGAAGAGATTTGGCACGGTGACTCGGGAAAATCAGACACTAAAAGGATACTGAAGTTCCATGAAATACTTCCCTTATTACGTGCTAGGGACTCTGATGGTTTCTGTTCTGTGCTAATCTATTCAACTTCTTTCTTTAATGCGCGTCATGACTCATGAATGGGCTGCAACACCCACCTCGTGCCTCCCTCGCATTTAAAAACCGCTATCCCAGGGGCGCCTGGGTGGCTCAGTGGGTTAAAGCCTCTGCCTTCGGCTCAGGTCATGATCTCAGGGTCCTGGGATCGAGTTCTGCATCGGGCTCTCTGTTCAGTGGGGAGCCTGCTTCTCCCTCTCTCTCTGCCTACTTGTGATCTCTCTCTCTCTCTCTGTGTCAAATAAATAAATAAATAAAATCTTTAAAAAATAAAAATAAAAACCACTATCCCAGAGGATCTAGTGTAATATTTAGTACAGTACACACAACAATGGGCGCTAAGATCGATATGAGAAGAAGTTTAAATAACGGTCCTCCGCCAACAGGAGAACGAGTAAATAAATTATGGAATATCTACACTATGGGATATTACAGAGAGGGGGAGAAAGAGCCATAGCTACATGCCTCTACGGGGTTTAGTTTAGGAAACACTGCGCCGAGCAAAAAAGGCAAGTTGCGAAATGATTCCTGTAGCACAGGGCCCTTTAGATAAAGTTTGAAAACACAACACGCTATCTATGATCTGTCCTAGACCGTTCAGGCAGCTATAACAGAAGGCCACAGACTGGGTGGCTTATAAACAACAGGAATCTCTTTCTCTTGGTTCTGGAGGCTGGGAAATCTGAGATCGAGGTGCACACAGATTCAGTGTCTGGGATGAGGACTCACAATCGGCCCGTTTGCACTGTGTCCTCACGTGGGGGGAGGAGCGAGCCAGCCCCCTGGGGTCTCTGATAAGGGAACTAATCCCGTGCATGGGGCGGGGGGGGGCTTCCACCCTCATGACCTCACCACCTCCCAACCGCATCCTAACCCCGTCATCTTGAGGTTAGGATTTCAATATATGAATTTGGGGGGGCACACCAACGTTGCGACTACAGCAGTTACCTACGGAGTACGATGACGTAAGCGTTCATAAAAGGGATCCCCCTGTAATTCAGGAGAGTGGTTTGCTCTAAGGAGGGAGGAGGGAGAGCACACCAGGGAGAGGTTTGTTGGTTTGGTTTGCTTTTGCTTTTTTTTTTTCTTTTTTAAGCTCTGCAGATACCACGTTGGGAAAGCATCCCACTGGGACGAAGCAATGGGGTTAATACATGGGTGTTTGTTACGATATCCTCTAGATTTCAAAGGATGCTTGAAAGCACTCCTGAGTTACGGATGGAAGGGGAAGGAAAACCACACGTCTGCGTGGAGAGGAGGCGGCGGCCAGCTTCTTCCTCGCCGCTTCGCCCTCACACCTGCGCGCAGAGCCTGGCGGACCGCGGGGCCCCCCTTCATCCGTTTGTTCCCAGCTTGGCTTTTGCTCCTCGGCAAGCGGTCTTTTAGCTCCTTGGTTTAAGAGTCACCGCTCTCTGAGATTGACCCCGGAGCCGTTGCTCACCCCCACAAAACCTCGTTAGGGTCTTCCCTGACACAGCACCTACCCACGGGAACCGTAAGCCCTGAGTCTCCAAAATGTGCTTAAGTCTCGGAAACTCTCGCTGGGGTGGAGTTCGCTCTTACATAAGGATTTATGAAAAAGACCACATGGAAGGTAAAAACTACATGTCAGAAACAGCCTTGGCGTGTCTCTTAAGCTGGCCAGAAAGCACAGGATGGGTGACTTTTGCAGAGAAAAGATCTCTTTTTTGTTGTTGTTTTGGTTTTTATTACGGAAGACGCATACCATAGAACTCTCCGTTTGAAAGCATACAACTCAGTGGCATTCCAAGGATAAGGAAAAGTTAGAACCCTCTCGCACGGCTAGTGGGAAGCTAACATGGGCCAGCCATTGTGGAAAGCGGTCTGGCGGCTCCTCGAAAAGTTATACACAGGATGACCTTGCGAGCCGGCAACCCCGCTCCTAGGTCTATGCCCCAAAGAACTGAACACCCATGTGTAAGTCGCCGCGCCCTGGCCGTGTTCCCTCCAGGGCGGAGCTGTCTGCATCGCACTTCAGGTGCTGGCTTTCCCCCTCCAGTGATGCTTTCAGCCCAATACCTATTGGCCAGTTGAGTGTGTGGCCTGAGCCCCTGAACACTGTGGCCACCAGAATTATCCAGCGGCACACATCTGGCTCTGCAGATGGGCCACCCGTGCTTGAGTCCGAGAAAACCTCACAGACAGCAGAGTGGACTTGGGGATGGCGTCTTCTCCGGGGGAGACCATTCTGAGACATGGAGGAGGAGATGCCCTGGAACCAACCAGCCAGTTGACCACGAAGAGTTGAGCCACAGATCTGCATGCCCGAGAGAGGGCGAGGGACAAAGCAGGCACGTGCGTTCATGCGCCAGGGCCATGATAACAAAGCGGCACAGACCAAGTGGTTTAAGCAACAGAAAGTGATTCCCTCCCAGTCCTGGGGGCTCCCAAGAGCGAGGTGGCAGCACGGCTGGTTCCTCGTGAGAGCCGGGAGCAGAATCTGTTCCTTGCCTCTCCCTTAGATCTTGTGTTTTGCTGACCATCGGCAGTATTCCTTGGCTTCTAGAAGCATCGACCTGGTTCCTGCTTTCTCCTTCACATGGCGCTCCTCCTGTGTGCGTGTCTGTCTGAATTTCCCCCTCCTGTAAGGGCACTGGTCATACCGGATGAGGGCCCGCTCACTCCATTATGACCTCAGCTACCGAGGACTTCCCTCCGCCTGAGAGTAAACATTTACCGTTGTCTGCTTCAGCCCACCGGAATGTAGACTTCACAAAAGAGAGGTGCGGACTGACAATTTCCGAGCAGTCCTAGATCCTGGAGCTGGCCTGTCCCTGCTGGCGCCCTGGGCGAACTGTCTACATCCCGCCCTTGGAGAGGAATCAGGAGATCGTCCGAGGCCTGGATGAGCAGGGCTGCGGGCTCCAGCCCCTTCTGCACCCAAATCCTTCTTATTATGGGCTATGGGACACGAATTCTGGACCCAGAGAAGCAGCCAGTCATAGCTCTCTCCTTCCTCTTTTGGAAAGCAAGGGTCCAATGTCTCCCCTGGATGGTCTAACTCAGAAGCACAAGGAAGCAAGGCAGCCCAGCCAGGAAGCTCTAGGCAAGGAGTCTGCAATGTCATGCATACTCATTCACAGTGTCATTCTGGAAGGGGCAGCCTGAGCGCTCCTTGTTCAGGAACCAGAGCCACTGGTCCCAACCCGTCTACCCCTCTGGGTGGCGGTGATGAGGAAAGGGGATGGCTCAGGTGCACTGAGGGGATTTTCTTCAGGATTTCCAGAACCCTTGAAGAAAGAACCCAAGGCTGGGAGCATAACTCCCAGCACTTAAGTGCGGGCTGGGTACAGTGACCTCCTTGTCCTGGGGAGCGGGAAGGGACGTAACTTTACAGCAGAGAGACGCAAACACCCCTGCAGCCAGGCGATCAAGGTCAATATGAATAGTGATGAACGATGTTGGTACTCTTGGTATGATGTGATAAAGACAACACCTTACCTCTGTCATCTTCCTCCCCCAAAACCTGTAACCGAGAACGAGGCAAATCCCAACAGGGAGACATCTGCAAATGGCTTGGCCAGTCCTCCCTGGGACCAAGTGGATCTTCTGGTAGCACAGAGGAAGCTCTTCAGTGGGAAAGGCTGCCCCCCCCCCCCACTGCCATCAGCATCAAGGTGCCTCAATTGCCACGTGTGGATACGGGTTGTAAATTGCTCGCCATCCACTGGCTATGTGGCCATGTTGGGCCAGTACCTACGAAAAGCCACGGAGGACATTGGCCCTGGGACTCATTAAAATCCAATGAAATGTCCTTTCAAAAGACACTGAGGTTTCTTCTCACGCAGAAAGGGGATGATACCTGGGCATACCATCTTGTATCTAGGTTGAAAGGTACGGGGTAAGGATCTATGCTTCATGGAGGCAGGCTGCGTTAAATGAATACTTTCAAATCACAAAAAATTTTCTCCAGGAAACTCTGAGAAGGAAAGGGTTTTTTGGGGGGAAAGGGGGATGGGGGAGTTGGAGACATAGGAGGGGTAAGCACTCAAAGGTTCTTGATTGCTTCTGTCAAAGACTGGCACCAGATCTGAGGAAGGTTTCATGGTTTCAGTGATCAATTTGCTCAAGGACATATATCATGTCATCATAATAAATACGTCAAAATAAGTAAGTAAATACGTCAAAACAATGGCACTAAGAATAAAATGATTTGATGGAGCAGCTGAGGTTTCTGACAAGCAAATACCAATTAAAAGGCCGAATAAAGAGTCGTCCCCATTCACATCAACTTTGCCAATTTCCCTTGATTGGTTTCATCCAGTGCCCATCAGAAATGTGGTGTCAGGGCCCCGATTTAAAACCACGGTGCTGGCAGACCTCTGAAAAGAAAACTCTGATTTCCTCTGGCTCCATTTCTGCCTGCGTGAGCAAACTACAAAAGCTAAATCTCCCAGTAGAAATAAAATCTGCCCTCAGGAAGAAAGGGCATGTCAGAACCTAAATGACCCTTGGAATTTCTAAGAGAAACTCTCTTCTCCATTTCTACTTCACAAAGGACCTACAATGCATGAAACTGGCAATGTGTTGATCAAGGCTGGGCTTCCCACAGCCTTGAACAAAGTAGCTTAAATCGGGGATCTGGAGAAGGCACCAAAATCCTGCCAAAGTGTTGACCTTTGGCAGTGTTTTCATTTGGCACCATCCTCTTCTCTTTCGGAAGCAACTCTGGTGCTGAGAAAGGACTCCCGAGCTCGGAATTATTGACATTTATCTGCTGAGTGCCCACTGTGTGCCATGCACTATTCTAGAATCTTAAAGTCTGGGTTCAAATCCCAGACCCACCAGTCACAGCTCTGCAACTGCAGGCCTTTCATATCTCTGAGCCTCACTTTCCCCATCTGGAAGTGGGGCTAATTGTGCTACCTTCTTCACAGGGATATTTTGATATTTAAGGGGGGTAGTATATAGCACAGGCATTGTATTTGGGTAGGATCTGCTTCCAATAACCCCCGAAAATGCATCCCACCTTGGCACCTTTCCAAGACTACTCAAAGTGTCCCATCCAGGTCTGCCCAACACAGAAACTCCATACCCTAAGTCCACTCAACCACTATCAAATGGTCGCGTTAAAGACGATTCTGGAAGTCTAACACGATGCAGTGTTAATATTATATAAAGAACGGCACAATAGGCCACCTTCCCAGAAATGTTTATTTTTAAACACTTTTAAACTCCTACTCATCCTTTAAGGACCAGTTCCAATGTCAACGCCCCTGAGATGCCTTCCAGCATCCCTCGCTACAGAACCCATCGTGTCCTCTTCTTTATCCTACTGCCCTTGGCCTCTTGTCCTATGACTGTGCAGAGTGCCCCTCCTGGCTGCCTCAGCATCCATCTCTTGCACCAGAGTTCTGAGCATCTTGATAGAGCCCTTCTTCTAAAAAGGACTGTAAAAGTCTAGCCAATTGTAAACACTTGCTGAGACAGGCAATAGGCAATAGGGAGCCACGGAGTCTCAAAGAAAATGGTGTTTTAAGATTAGTCTGGCAGCTGGTGGCAGAATGGATTAGTGGGGAGAGGCCACAGGCGGCCACAAGGACACTCTGGGAATGAGTTGCGTGAGCCTGTCCATTGCCAGGGACGACACCTTCAACTGGCGAGCCCCTCCTGGTCAGTAGGAAGACTCAGAGTCATAAAGTAAGACATGTTTTTTCCCCAACCACATCAGAACACCCAAATATGGATTTTTCTGTCCCAAACCAGCCATCTTGAGAATTAGGGAAACTTCTGAGTCACCTAAATGTAGTCACCTTGAAACCTAGGAACTTATTCTAGACGTGGGATCACGACTCAAAAATGTTTATTTGAATAACAGGATGAAAAGAGAAACCACAGAATGGAAGAGGATGTTTGCTAAGCACATAACCAATAATGGAGTGGTATCTACAAAGACCTCTTAACACACAACAGTAAGAGAACAAACAACCCAATTTATAAATGGGGGAAAAAAAAAAAAAACCTCTGAACATCCACAAAGAAGATATACAGATGGAAAATAAGTCTATGAGAAGATATTAAACGTCATATGCTCCTAAGGAATTGAAAATTAAAACAATAAGACACCACTGCACACCTATCGGAATGGCCAATATCCAGAACACGGCAGCACCAAATGTTAACGAGGACGTGGAACAGTGGACTCCTACTCATGACTGACGAGAAGGCAGAGCTACTTTGCAAGACAGTTTGGCAGCTTCACGCAAAACTCAACATACTCTTACATACGATCCAACAATCACACTCCTTGGTATTTACCCAAACGAGCTGAAAACTTACGTCTGCACAAAAACTAGCACACGGATGTTTATAGCAGTGTTATTCATAATTGCCCAAACTTGGAAGCAACAAAGATGTCCTCCAGTAGGTGATGGATAAATAAAGGGTGGTAGATCCAGACAATGGAATATTATTCAGTGCTGAAAATAAACGAGCGATCAAGCCATGAAAAGACTCAAAGGAACCTTAAATGCATATTACTCAGTGAGAGAAGCCAGTCTGGGAAGGCTACAGGCTGTATGATTCCAACCACATGACGTTCTGGGAAAGGCACGACCATGGAGACGGTAAAGAGATCAGTGGTTGCCTAGGGATTCTGGAGGAGGGAGAAAGAGATAAATACGTGCAGCACAGAGGAATTTTAGGGCAGCGGAACTATTGTTTTTGATACTGGAATGGTGGACACACATCCCACATATATATTTGTTTAAACCCATAGAATGCACAACACCAAGAGAGAATCCTACTATATACCACATACTTTAGATAAAAAGAATGTATCAGAGGGCACCTCAGTGGCACAGTTGGTTAAACGTCTGACTCTTGATTTTAGCTCATCACGATCTCAGGGTTGTGAGATCGAGCCTGGCATCGGGCTCCATACTCAGCAGGGAGTCTGCTTAAGATTCTCTCTTCCCCTCTCCCTCTGTCCCACCCGCTGCTCACTCTCAGGAAGGAAGGAAGGAAGAAAATCTTTTTTTAAAAAAGAATGTATCAGTATTAGCTGATTAGTTGATCACTTGAAATGAATATACCACATTAATGTAGGATGTTAATGATGGGGAAAGCTGTGCCAAGGGAAAGATGAGAACTCCCCATAATTTCTGCTCAATTCCTCTATAACCTAAACGTGCTCAGAGAAGTCTTACTATGTGTGAAATGTGTATTTGAAGCTCTTTGTATCAGTCAGCATAGACGTTGTTATGCCTGGTAACAACTGAAGTCGAAACCTCAATGGCCTAAGATGACAAAGGTTCAGTGGTCACTCACACCACCTGGCTTTGCCAGGTCAGCAGGGGGCTCTGCCCCTCACAGTCACAGACAAAGACTCTCTCCTTGACCAGACTGGGGGTGGGCTCCTCTGAGCGCTCCCTCCCTGTCCCTGCCACACCGTCAGAGCCCAACGATAGCAAGGATCTTGCTAAGTCAGTTTGGAGAGAATACCCCCTTTCCTGATACCTGCTCACTCTCTATATTCTAACCAAATTCCTTACCCCACCCTTGCTGTCTGATCACTGTGGCCTGCCCTCAGCAAGAATCTGGTTTGGTGAGTCTGGCCAGGACTGCCCCTTACCCGAGATGACTCCTTTTAGTCCTGCACCATCTACTGACCCCACCCCACCCCCCACTCTGCTCCTCAGCTATAAATTCCCACATGTCTCTACAGGTCACGCAGAGGTCTCTTTTCCCTTTCTTGCAACAGTTTCCAAATAAAATCTATCTTTACCACTTGTCCCAGGGCTAGCTCTGTCTTCCCTGACACATCACTCAGAGGCTAGGCTGATGCGTGGGTCTTCAGGCATCCCACTCCCCTCCTCCACCAGGCGGGAGTCCTTCACTTGAATAACAATGACTAGATTTGACCATACAAAACCCAAAACATTGCTAAAGTAACAATATAGTACACAACAAAGTAGGGAAAGACGCTTGCAGACAAACATGGGGAAAAAACTCAAGTTTCACCAAAAATCAGGCCAATGGAAATTAAGCCTACAAGAGCACAGCCATATTCCAACTATCAAATTATCCTTTTGAGGCAATGACTGCCCAGTGTTGGCAGAGGAACCAAGAACAGGGCACTCTCACACAGCTGCCAGTACAAACCAACAGGAAAATGTCACAAAATCATCAAAAATTTAAAACATCATGTCTTGTGACCTACCCATTCACTTCTAGCACTCTCTCCTAGAAGGCTGACCACAGAAGTACTCAAAAGACATTTTACATTTTTAAAGAATGTTGAAAAGGAATGTTGAAAAGGGGGAAAAACGAAACATGGTAAACAAACGGAGGATCTATAATATCAATAGAATATTATACCACTATTAAATATTACACTTAAAACTAAGTGTAAGGCTTATTGTTCATTGAAAGGCTCCATGAATCTTTAAATTGTTGGGAAAAAGTTGTTTATGTGTATTTATATTTGGGGAGAAAAAGAGTCCACTCCTTTTATTAGTTTTTCAAAGGGGCTGGTAATTATTGTTTCAAATAGTTAACAACCTGAGAAGATGTTGCCATATATTTATTCCACATTGTTACAGAAAACAGCTTTCAACTAAACAAACTCTAATATTGACAAATATAACATACTTATGTATATCCACATATACACAAACACATACACACAAATATACTCATCAAACTACTAACAATGGTTACCTTTGAATCCTACACAGGTTCAGGGATGGTTTTTATCTTCTACATCTTATTCGGGGTATCTTCTAAATTTTAATTGAACATCTATTGCTTTTGAAGGAAGAAGACTTCTAGCCTGCCTGTGCTGCAACTGACCAGCAGCATAAATTCACAGAGTTTCACACTGGCCAGGAAAAGAGGTGGCATGCTTTTAAAATATTCCTCTTTTTCTTTTCTTCGGTTGGCCTGATTCCTTTTTGGAAGTGGGAGAGGAGCCCTTCGTTGCCTGTAGCCAAACCCGGTTGCGACTTCATAGCCTGAATTACAGACAGATCCAGGGCCTGCTAGGGCAGCCGCTTAACCAACTGAGCCACCCAGGTGTCCCATAATACCTTTATCTTCTTACGCGGTGTTTGAATTCATTACTATTTCTTTCATTCCTACATCCCAGCAATTCCCATCGCTGGCTACACATTAAGATCGCCTTGGAGGGGCGCTTGGGTGGGGCTGTCGGTTGAGTGTCAGAATCTTTGTTTCAGCTCAGGTTGTGATCTCAGGGTCGTGAGACTGAGCCCCGTGTCGGGCTCCGCGCTGAGTGTGGAATCTGCTTCAGATTCTCTCTCCCTCTCCCCCTGCCCCTCCTGCTGTGCATGCTCTCTCTCTTGCATGCGTTCTCTCTCTCTCTATCTCTCTCAAGTAAATAAATAAATCTTGGGGCGCCTGGGTGGCTCAGTTGTTAAACGTCTGCCTTCAGCTCAGGTCATGATCCTAGGGTCCTGGGATCAAGCCCCACATCGGGCTCCCTGCTCGGTGAGAAGCCTGCTTCTCCCTCTCCCACTCCCCCTGTTTGTGTTCCCACTCTTGCTGTCTCTCTCTGTCAAATAAATGAATAAAATCTTAAATAAATAAATAGGTCTTTAAAAAAAAACCAAAAACCCGGAGAGTCTTTACAACATCAATGCCTGCGACTCACTGAGGTGTAAGGTCTAAAGAATGCGTACTTATTAAGGCCCTCCAGGCTATTCTGAGATGCATCCAGGATTGAGAAGTCTTAATTTATCGTGCAACAAGTAGTCATTAAGCCCCCGTATTAGTTTCCTATAGCGGCTGTAACAAATGACCGTGAACTTAATAGCCTACAGCAACAGAGATTTAATTCTCTTGCCGTTCTGGAAGCCAGAGCTCCAAAATCAAGGTGTCAGCAGGGCCGCACTCTCACCTAAGGCCCTGGGGAGAAATCCGTTCCTTGCCTTTTGCGGTTTCTGGGGGCTCCAGGCACTGCTTGGCTTCCTTGGCTTGTGCCCACTTTGCTCCGATCTCTGCCTCCATCTCCATGGCCCTCTCCTCCGTGTTTGTCGTATGAGGGCACTTGTCATTAGATTGAGAGCCCACCCGGACAATCTAGGATAATCTCCTCATCTCAAGATTCTTCACTTAATTACCTCTACCTCCTTTTTCCCAAATAAACATTCGCACGTTCTGTGGTGAGGATGTGTGCCCATCTTTTGAGGGACTACCATTTGAGTCACCGCCAGATGGCCTGCCGGGCCCATGGGCAAGCTGTCGTCGAGTTTTCAGTTCGATTGGACGAGAACGTCGAACGAGGGCGAAGGAAGAAGGTGCAGACGGGCAGAGCGGGGGCTCAGATAATCGCATAGTCTCTAAGGTCCGACTGTTTTGGCTACTTACTGGCCCAGAGAGGTTGGGAAGTCATTTTAAACTGGTCAGTTTACACATCTGTTAAGTGGCAATCATGCCAGTTGCCTGCCTTATGGGGTTCTAACGTTGCCGGCTCTTAAAAGATACTTTCCTAAAAGACCTACAATGACATCCGGCACCTAATGAGCATTGTAGGGTTTTTCGATCCATCTTTAAAATAAACTAAGCAATGGACAACAGAATCACACAAAACTTTCCTCAAAGACACAGTAAGATGTTCTGTGTGTTCTGTCTTTACCTGGCACTAAACCTTCTAAAGAAGGAAAGAAACCAACATAAACGAGTCAGGCGGGAAACTCTGCTCCTACTTGAAGACACACAGGCTGCCGCTGCCTCT
This sequence comes from Potos flavus, assembly GCA_028534135.1. NCBI lineage: Eukaryota > Metazoa > Chordata > Mammalia > Carnivora > Procyonidae > Potos > Potos flavus. The sequence goes on along the minus strand of CM052889.1, from coordinate 77,055,655 downwards.
GAACTGTCTTCGTCCTTCTTTTTAAAAAAGTAAATAAATACAAATCTTGAAGTGCAGTGAACTATTTATCCTGAATCCACGGAACGACACTCGACACAGTGACTCTTAAACTAACACCGTTGCTTAATGTTTAATGGCCAAATTTCAGAAAAAGCTATGAGTTAGGTTATTCGGGAGGGCGATCCCTTTGTTTGCCCAGTATCTTCTGGATGAGAACAGGCAAAGGAAAACTCCTAGAAGATTGGTTCCAGGTTTTCCCAACAGGCTAACACTCCACACTACACATTTGACTTTGATCTTGATTTCACCTTGAGCTGGGTTTACAACAACGTGCGGTGTGTCAATTTCTTTAAAGAGATCTATTTGGGGGCTTTTCCTTTTCCATCCTATGGAGAGGCACGAACTCCTCTTTCCGTGCTGCACCCCCTAGCTCTTCTCCAATGTTTAGGTGAGAATGAACTCTGTACTGTGGTTTCTGAACACAGAAAAAGTTGTAGCTTATTTCTGCCGAGGTTTGGCTCCCAATGGCTGGACAGAAACCATTCAAGGAGCAACCCTGTCTCCGGCTCTGATCACACACAGTGTCCATGCAAACCGCCTGCCTTCCGTTCCCATCACTGCCCTATTATCTGTTCCGAACACTTTCAAATTTGCTTATTTTTCTAATCTCCTCTCTTCTCCTTTGGTAACACTACTCTTTATCTTGTGGTTTTCATCTTTATTACTCACATTTCCTCACAATGAGCGTTCATTAAAATATTTTAAATTAAGATACTGACTTTCTCACTGAGCATGTCAGGTCTTCCCGTACGACACATTTTTAATTCTTATCACAGAATTTCAGGCAGTTTGTACATTATATTCTATTAAAAACCCTATTCCTCCCAAGGTTGTCACAATTCGGAGATTACAGCTTTCCGGGGGACGTTTTGTTAGGGATATATTCATATATTCACTTTGTTAGCCGGCAAACACGGTCCGTGAGCTTGTATTTCACACCTCATTTGACATCACAATTCAACAGAAAAGTATAAAGAGAGGCAATTATTTATTTAGATTATGGAATGAATTTTAGAGGGATATTAGATAAGGATAAATTGTCATGCAGAAACATCAATCCCTGTCCTTCGTCCAGCCCCAGACATCAATCCCCGTTTGACCCCGGCGAGGTCAAACCCGAAGTGAAGGAGGTGAGGGGGGTGGGGGGGCCGCTGGATGGGACAGCGTCTCATGATTATGTAACTCTGTTTATGTAATGGCTTTTCTTCTCCTGTAACTTTTTCTCTCTCCTAAAGAGAATGCAAAATTGATTCTCACAGAGCCAAAAGTGATCACCACAGCCTGTTTTTTGCTTCAATGTAAAACGTCACCACGTGGTCAGTCAGATATTTCAAGAAGTCAGTTTCTTACGTGTAGACCCCCACACAGACCCTTCGGACTCGGGATGGCTGGATGTGCGTGCAGCCGTTCCACTGCACGGTGCTGCGAAAGCGAGACGCGTTCAGTAGAAACCACACTTGGAATTTGGAATCTAGGTCCTGTCGCGGGCTCACGATCCGCGGTCCCATTCCCTCTCGTGATGCTGGGCAGCGGCCGCTGCTCCCCATCAGCCCCGCGACCACGAGGGTCCCAGATGCCCCCTGCACCCTCACGGCCGAGCATCTGTCGCTGTCAGTGCAGGAGTCGGGAAATGACAGGAGAGAGTCGACACTTCCTTATAAAACCGGCTTTGTGGTGGGTGATTTTGTCCAGCGGCAGGCTCACGTCGGTGCCCTGAGCACGGGGAAGGTGGGCCGGGCCAAGCCGTGGTGGCCAGGAGGTTAGTTGTGCTAAAGGCAGGTTCGACTTCCAAGATTTTCAACTTCTGATGGGTGCATCAGGAGGTCACCCCATTATGAGTCAAGGAAGGTCTATACCCAAGATGTATACCCAAGTGGTGATTTCGGAGGGTGTATGTCTAGGCATCGCACTCGAGCCCCTCCAGCACAGCAGGACTGGGGTAACCGCAAGGCCCCCTTGTGTCTGCCCTCCCCCGACCCCAGCATCCATCCCCGAGAACATCTCTCATCCTCCAAGCCTGTGTCGTTCAGGTGGGCTGGCCACAGTGACTGCTTCTGGCTGGTCCATGATCCAAGCTGGGCCAAACAGAGCCAGGGGACCTGAGAGGGAAGAGCGGCGTCCCTAAAGTGACCACACCGGCAGGATGGACACTGGGAGCTGCTGGTGGCCGACGTGCCACCAGGAGGGAAGATCCTGCTGGAGATGTTGCCAACCCAGAGCAAAGACAGGAGACAGGTCGCTAAGGATGCCGCTGGACAGCCGAATCCAGACGTCCCTGGAATCAGCCCCCCTGTGCGTCTCCATCGGCGCAAGGAACCCAAGACCTCATTTCTCTTGGGCTTCATCGGTGCGGCCCCCAACGGCAGCCGCAGGACAAAGCCCACCTGACCAACACCCCCAGCAACCCAGAGGGGGTCTGGGCCCCCACGCAAAACAGAGAGGAAGCCACAACCCTTGGCGGGCACCACGTTTGAAGAGTGTGGCCAACAGTGCTAGCTGACTGCCATTCTCCTGCCCTTCTTTCTTCATAACAAAGACCAACCCCCCGTGAAAACTCCCCAAAACAGTGCCGGGTGTTCGGCTTTCCCGAGACTGCTTCTTGGGCAAAGGCGGGGGCTCACTGCTTCCCCGAGATCTGAAGAGACGACTTCCAGGTCTTCTTCCCTGATGAAAAAGATACAGAGGAGAAGCGCCTCCTTGCCCGTGTTAGGGAACCACGGGGGGAGCTGGTGATGCCTGGGACTGCGGCAGCCACGAGCAAACGGGAGGAAGGATGACAGCCAGCGAGCCGGGCACAACGAGAGGAGGACAGGACACACCTGGGTGACACGGTCTGTGCTACCACATTAACCCCCCCCCCAAGTCTCTTGCCAGGCGAGATGATAAAACCACGTTGTAGCAGCCATGATCGGTGGGTATCCTAGCACTTGAGCCAATAGAAGGATCCCAGGCTCTCCCCATATACTGACAATCCGGGGGGTGGGGGGGAAGCTCAGCGGGCAGACAGGTTTCCAGGGAAACTCTGGGCCATGCGAAGTTGCAGAGGAAAAGCCCTGTCGAGGGATGGAGAGCAGGATAATCAGAATGTTGAGTCTGGAGTGGTCAATATTCCTAACAGGAGGCTCGGGACCACTCACTCCCTTCCCTTGAAAGAGCTCTTGGGAGCAGGCAGGACTTGGTCCTAGCTGAGGGTGGCTGGGGTCACCTAGGCAGGGAGCACTGCGCGCAGGACTCCCCTGGAGGAGGCCATTTGCACCCAACCTCCCCGAGCCTCAGGAGCCCGGCCACCCGCCCACGCCCTAGTGCATCCACAGAGCAACCCCTCGGGGCCTGACACTGTGGAGTTTAAATACCAGAGGGCAAAGAAAAGAGAACAGGGTATGACGATGGCAGAAATCTGCAAGGGGCTTGCCGGCCAAGCTGAGGCCTCGGGGTCTCATCCTGGCTGAAGTGGGAGCCATTGTGGTTTTAAGGCGGGGGCCGGGGTGACACATCTAGTGGCTCTCTGGCCCGACCCCACGAGAGAAAAGGTGGTTACCACAGTGCGGACAGCTCCCTCTGTCTTTTGGGGGTCCTGATGCATGATGACTAGCAATGATGCCCTCCACCTCCCAGGTGAGCGCAGCCCCACGAAACCCAAGGCCGCCGCCCGAGCCGGGGAGGGCAAGCGTGTGCCAGCAACACCAAGTTCACCTGCCCTCCCATTCTGACTCCATACGCCAACCCCCAGGTGTGATATCTGCCAAATGACTGCATTTAAGCGCGAAGCCACAATTACTCAGTCGCTCTAGCCTCCTCCGCTTGCTCATAAAAAGGTACATTTCCCGCTCGCCTCGTAGATCATTTCTACAGTCCTCATCTCATTCTTCAGTCTTCAGTGCAAACAATAACAATAATAATAATAAATTCCTCAAATACGGTTCTCAAACCCTGCGCATATGTGAGTTCAGGTCATTTCGTGAGACTGCTCCCCTAATTGGGCCATTGGTGTATAAAGAGCGTAAGGACCGAAAGCTTCTACGGCAGCGCAGCCCCGTGATTGAGCCATTTGGAAGCTGAACGGCGGAGCGGCGCTGATGAGCCCGAGGAACACCTCGCCCGTTAAAGGCAGAGGCATCGCCCCATGTATGCGCATCATTTTGCTCTCGGCTCTTGCAGCCCCCTCGCCCCCGCCCAGCCCCACCACGGCCGCGGCCGCGCCCCAGGACGTCAGCGCTCACCTGCTCTGCGTGTCCGGGCGGTGGCCCACGCAGGTGAGGGTAGCCGTCGTCTGCTCGCTGCTGCTGTCTATGTCCTCTTGGACCGCCCACTGCTGCTCGCTGCTCACTCGCACGGCCGATATTTTCACCCCGGCTGCGGCCTTAATCCTGGGGGGTGGGAAAGATGTATACATGTATGAGACCACGTCAGTTCAAGACAGGTGGAAAAAAAAAAAAACACGAGCCAGACCAGATCTTCCCTTTCCTCTGGGAGATGCGGGGAAGAGAGGCGGTAAGCGGCTTTCCTTTGAAACTAAGTGTCCTGTTATTTATACGAGCGCCCCAGAGTAGGAGTCCCAGCGGTTTGCCGAGGGCGTTAGTTTTCCGTTTCATCCACGCGCTGGGAGCCGGATTGCTGTCTGCTTCAGGCGCTGCGAGGGATAGAAATGAGGCCGGTGTGTCTGGGCAGGTGTGGATGGGACCTGCTCGGCCTGCTGCTCAGCTGGAGACGGGGAGGGGTCCCCACAAGGTGGAGGGAGCACGCACGGCTGGGGGCTGAGGAAGCCCAGGGGACCGAAGAGGAAGGGGCAGCCCTGACCACAGGGGGAGAAGGGAGACATGGGGCACGCCGTCGTCAGGAGAAAAAGACACACAGCATCCAGGCAGGATAGTGTAGCCAGGGAAATGCCTGGTGTGGTGTGGGCAGAACACCGTTCCCCAAGGAAGAACCAAAGGACCCAGGTGCTCCAACACCGAGAGAAGGCCAGCTCACAGCCTGGTTGTTTTTCCCGTGCTCCCTGCTCCTCAAATGACCCTGTGCTGGGACTAACCAGAGTGTACGTCCTCCTTCTAACAGCAGGATTCCCAGGCATCATCCGAGTTCTTGGATAGCAGCCTTGGGACTTGCCTGTGGATGAGCGGGGGACGTGTCTGGGGAATAATCAGGAGGAAGACAGAGCCATGGAGCGCCCCTTGCTCGCCGTGCCTTAGCCAGGTACAAGTAAGAGCAAAAGGACGTGCTTGGCCTTCTGAGTCCGGGAACAAACACTGCACAGGGTCGCCGGGTGCTTGGCTGGGAGGGAGCATGACATCCCTCTGCTTCCCAGAGGCCTGTGGACCCACAAGCGATACTCAGGGAGGCCTTGGGCACCCTTTCCACAGATACATCAAAAGAAACATGATTGGGGCGCCCGGGTGGCTCAGACAGTGAGCCATCTGCCTTCAGCTCAGGTCATGATCTTGGGATCGAGCCCTGCATCCCATGTGGGACTCCCTGCTCGGCGGAGAGCCTGCTTCTCCCTCTTGCTCGGTCCCCGCCCCCCTTGTGCTCCCTCTCTTCCTCTCTCTCTCTCGATTTTTCTCTCGCTTGTTCACTCTCTCGCAAATAAATATAAAATTAAAAAAAAAAAAAAAGGAAAAACGATTCAGCCATAAAAAGGAATGAAGCATTGACACCCACTACGATGCTACAATGTAGATCAACCTCGACAGCATCAGTCAACGTAGAAGGAGCAAGACACAAAGGGCCGTGTATTGTGTGATCCATTTACGTAAAAGGTCCGGAAGAGGCGAATCCATAGAGACAGAGAGCAGGCTGGTGGTTGCCAGGGGCTGGTGGGGGTGCCGGGGAGAAGGGGCATGACGGCCAGACTAACCGGCACAGGCTTGCTCGGGACTAGAATGTGCTAAATGCCACCAAACTGGTCCCTTGGAAATGGCCAGTTGTATGTTACCTGAATTTTGCCTCAATTAAAAAAAAAAAGAAAAAGGGGTAGAAACAGGCGAAGAGCCCCTCCTAGGAGAGGTTGAAACTTTAAAACAAAATTAAAATTAAAAAGCATCTATCAACACACACACACACACACACACACACACACACACACACACACAAAAGTCTCCAAGACCCGAAGAAGGGAGCTAGCTTATAAAGGCAGAATTTCCAAGAGCAGGAGGGAGCCTTCTGGACTGCAGGGCTGTCCCAACGCCCTGGCTTTGCCGCCTACCAGGAGGAGCCCGGGGATGGAATCGGGGGCTTCAGATGCCCGCAGACCTAGTTAAACAGAGGAGAAGTGCTTCTGCTTCCTTCATTCTCCCCGTGCAGGTCCTCACAGATGCCAGGAGGCTCAGCCGCTAGCCCGAGTGCCCAGTGCCCCCCGAGAAGTCCCTGGAGACCCCGCAGCGCCCCCGGGAGACGCCGACACCATTCCCCGCTCTGACCGGTCTCCCCCTGCCCGACACCGTGGACTGAGGGTGCTACCTCCTCCAAGCCTTCTTTCTCACCACCGGGCTGTCCCCGGGACTGATTTATGTGAACCGTGAATACAGGCGTCCTGGTCTGCCCCCACTTTCAGCCATTCCATCTTGCTGCCAAAGGGGCAACTGGAGAGAATGTTCCAGAACTCGCATCTCCTCTCTGGCGGCCCCTGCTGTGGTAACGGTTAGCGTGCTCTCTCACACGTGCACGACTGCTCACGGAGCCCTTCGTCAGACGGCCCCGTGGGCGGTGTTATTACTACTGTCCTCCAAGTCCAGAGGAACACGTTCCGACCCTCCCGCCCCGACGGAGAGGCCAGCTGGAGGTCACGGAGGTTCCAGCACGGCACGGCCACTGAAGATTCCCCTTGGCGTTTCTTATTTTCTCTCATTCGGATCCAAAAACAAAGCACAGGTCCCCTTGTCGTCAGGGACGACATCTTCAGGGACTCGGCGTCTCTGAACAGGTTCACGCGACTGGATGCCAGGGCCTCCCCACTGCCCTCGCTTTGTGGTCTTTTTTATTTTTTGAGACAGAGGCCATTGCAACAGGCGAACTCTCCCTAGGAGTGTTGAGAAGGCGGCTTCCGGCCAGGGCGACTGCAAGTACCAAGAGCAGGGACAGGGCCCCAGCAGGTCTGGAGGCTAGCCACTGTGCTCACCGCTGTCTCTGTTCTTGCTGGTCCTAAAGAGATCCCGGGGATCCCAGGGGAGGCCGAGAGGCAGACTTGGGACGGCGACCTATAATCCACAGAGGTCACCCAGCAGGGTCACACCAGTGCCTAGGGCTGTGCATGAGGACAGAGGCAGAGAGTCGACCAACGTGGCCTCCCCAGGTTTCCCTCGGCTGGGATTACTGGCCCCGGGACACCACAGGTGCTTTTCTATGTGCTGCGATGCTCTCGAGAGGGTGTCTGGCTCCTTCACCTTTTGCTGCTTCCCTGGAGCCCAGCCCGTTGGCTTCCCTCTCCAGGAGCAGCCAGCCACCTACTGGTTTAGCCCCCCAGGTTTAGACATCGGGGGTGGGAGGCATCTCTATGTTCTCCCCTGCAGGGTCACCGGCTCTCAATTTCTACTCCACCATCCACGCCCCAGCACTGTGCCCGGCATTAGGCCTCCAGACACAATTACTCTTGTCCTCTGTCCTCATCCTCCTCGCAAGCCACCTAGGAGGACTGTGACCTCCTGCCTGACCCAGGGCATGCCATGAACGTTTCTGCCCTAACGCCTTCCTGCGCTCCTGGTCCTCTTTGGTTCTGGTAGCTCCCCCGAGCTGCAGCAAAGTCAGACCCGAGAGGCTCACCGGGCTGCACCGGAGATCTGGAACACAAGGCGAGCCAGAGACTTCGGCGTGGTTAATTTCGAGGCAAAGAGGCAGTCTGGAGAAAACAGATACCTACCTCGCCCCCTCCCAGGCTTCCTGGGGCTCATCCCTCCCCCAGAAAGTGGACTTTCGAGCTGCTAAATAGCTTGCAAAACTGCCATAAAGACAGGCCGGCCTTTATTCCCACGAAGGACAGGAACCGTGAGCTCGACAGTCACACCCGAACTGTCTCCGTTGGGGCCGGGAGCCACACCGGACAGATGCACGGCATTGCGGAGTAGGTCTTAGCTTTTATTCTCAATTTCTATTATTAATTATCCCCATCATTACTGTCGGTAGCAATGCACTCTCGCCAGCCTCCTTGTACAGCACAAAAAACAGACACTTGCCCATCGGAAGGTCCGAAACGAAAAGAGAACATAGCAAGCATTGACCTACACTGACTCGTGCGCATTGCTGGAATGCGTGAACGTGGTTCCATTTCTTTGGAATACTATCGGGCCATGTCTCCTAAGCTGAATTTCTGTAGGTCTATCGCCCAGCGCTTCCACTACTGGGCATATGCCCAAGAGAAATGCATGCGTGTGTTCCCCAGAAGAGCACAGGGGGGTTCGTGGCAGCCAAGTCCTGTGAAGGCCCGAATGCAAAGAGCCTAAATTGCTCGCTGAGAACAGAACAGATACCGGTGAATACAGGGCAGCAGAAACAAGAATGAGCAGCCTCCCACCACTCACAGCAACATGACGAACCCCCAGGGATGCTGTCAGGTGAGAAAGGGCACACGGCGAAATCCCATTTACACAAAGTCGGAAAGAGGCAAACATATCTCTGAGGTTTGGAGTCAGCATCGTGGTTACTCTTCGGGGAAGTAACCAGAGGAGTCCCCAGCGGGTTTCTGGGGCCCCTGCCATGATCTGTTTCTCCCTCTGGATATGACTGCGTGGTGAGTTTTGAGAATTCATCAGGCTGTGCCCACTCATGTGTACTTTTCCAGACGTAGGTTCCGGCGCCGTATAAAGTTCACAACAAAGCAAGCAGACCTCATGTCTGTAACGGGGACGCCGAGTTGCAGCCAGGGGAGCACCCACCACGGATGTGACCTCCCTGCGGGTCAAACTCAGCGGGAGGCCTCAGGACGAGTCAGACCACCACCACCCTGGACACACAGAGGGGTTTCTCCCCCCCAACTTCCACCACCCCTCAAGGTGCCCGGGGCCCCACCCTTGTTCTGAGGGGGACGGAGTAATCTGAAACTTTGACCTTGTCTATGATGGGGAAGGGTCTTAGAATCCAGATGAGCACCCCTGCTGGCTGGACCAGGGACTGGTGACATTCCAGCTGCTGTGGGTAAGCAATGTGGAAGACATATAGACTCCAGGCCAGTCTCTACACAGCAGGGACTAGAGACAGGGTAGAGACCCATAGCTTCTCCATCTCATTCCTCCTGTATCTTTCCAGCCCACCTTATCTACCATCTAGCAAGGCACAAGAAAACCTGCTTGCTGAGTGCATCCGAGTCTTTCTGTCTTATACACAGGCCATCCACTTTAGAATTAAATACTCAACTCTAGGCAGGATTTTTGGCTGTTTGGTTGCTTACACAGTGGATGTGCAGTAGAGGATTAATCCTCTGCACTGACAAATTCTCCTCTTGTGATCAGTGTGGCTGCAGCAGCTCCAGATCTCACATCCTCATCCACAAAGGAAAAGCAAGATTCTCTCCCTCAGAACAAAATCCTGGAGCTAGGTTTTCACAGGCTGAATTAGATTGAGGATTCCACCTTGGACCAAGAACTAGGTGGCCTAGGGGGTGGAAGAACAATGCTCACTGGTTTAGCCAGTCAACTACCATCCGGCCACTAAGAACAAAGTCAAGCCCATCCAAATCAAGGGCAGTAACCACAAGAAGTGTCTCCTAAAAAGAAATTCATGTCGCAAGAAAAGAAATGAATGCTGGGTATCAAAAACACAAGCCTAAAGGCAAATTACTGAGGCTCTACCCCTCTCCTGAATACAAGTTATAAAACTGTTCCCTCACTCCAGTTCTCAGCCCAAATCCTTCCCGATTTTAGATTATATTCGTTAGAATAATTTAAGCCCAGAAAAATCCATGTCTTGAATATTCATTAAGTGTGTTTTAGAGAAATATTTTTAGGCTCGATGATATTCTTAACACTTGTTATGTATAAAAACAACAATATCTAAAACTATATGAAAACTATTAATGGTCTCAGCACTGTGATGAGCTTTGGGGATCTGGGGGCCGAGCAAGTAAAAGGTACGACCACAAGGTGGCAGGAGTCCCTCAGAGGGTAAGAAAGACATGGCACCAACACCACTGGGAAGGGGAGCAGGGCACGCGAGCTCCGGGAAACAGGAGAATCTAAGGGGGTTTATGTGTCTATCTGATGTCAGTAAGCCACACACGGGCAAGTCTGCACATCAGAGCAGACTTGGGGTCTTCTAACCAGAGTTTATGGCTAACAGACGTTGGGTACACAGGGTTTTTGCAGGGTATGCAAAGCAAGCAGGCTCCAAATGGCTAAAAATATGCTTATTTGGCATATATTTATAACAATCAGATGTGTAAAGATTTGAGTTTGGCGCTGGCAGGATTTTGAGCTAACAAGTCCCAGTCTGCTGTGAAGAAATAAACAATATAGGGGCCAATATACAGGGACCATCTCTGGCTCATTTATACAACAACTACCTTCTGATATTTACCAAAAACTCGTATCTATATTTCCATAGGGTCTTCATTATACAAATATTTATCTGAATTCTTGTAGTTATGGGATTCCACTGAGAAGACTACAGTGGCAGAATGAGAAGCTATTTGTTGATGAGCTGACTCTTCAGATCATCTGTCCCCACTCACATGTGGCCCTTGGGTGACAGCGCACCTGTGCCCACCCACCACTCCATCATCCCTGCCCCTTGGGTAGGTCCGGTGCTGCTGGTGGTCAGCTATAAACACAATGCAAATGCAATGCAAATCTACTGCAAAGTGAAATTGCAAATCTTGTGGTCCTGGAGGATTGCCAACTGCCAGCAAAGCTATGGAGAAGGAGAATCCAGGAGGGGATCCATCACAGTCACTCAACAGATCTGTATTGACCGTTAACAAGTGAACGGGAGAAAATCAACCAGGATCGTTTCTTCAGAAGAGAGCAGTTGGAATGGCAAAGCGTTGTGAAGCTCTTGAGGAAATTGGGGAAGCCCTCGAATGTCTCTGCTAAATTGATCCTCTTTGTGACCCTACTGACAATGTCAGGTGTGAAATGAAAAATGTGGTATTGCACAGTTGTAGAAAATTGGAGGAAAATAACAAATTGTCAACAGGCGATGAGTGCTTTGTTCTGAGTGGCACAGAGTGGGAATTGCTGAACCTAAATTTTGTTTAAGATAAGATAAAATAAACCTGCCATAATTTTTATTTCATTTCTCAAGGAAGAAAAAAAAAAGTCCCAGTCAAGGTTCCTTTTGCTCGCTATTGTCTATGAGACCTTACGCTCCTGTTTCAGTCCATTCCTTTCAATGGGCCAAATAGTTTCAGATTATAGAAAAACTCCTAACACTCTTGGAGCTTGGAATGGCAATGCTCTTTAAAAAGTCGTGGTGGGGGGCGCCTGGGTGGCTCAGTGGGTTAAAGCCTCTGCCTTCTGCTCAGGTCATGATCTCAGGGTCCTGGGATCGAGCCCCGCATTGGGCTCTCTGCTCGGCGGGGAGCCTGCTTCCCCCTCTCTCTCTGCCTGCCTCTCTGCCTACTTGTGATCTCTCTCTCTCTGTCAAATAAATAAATAAAATCTTTAAAAAAAATAAAATAAAAAATAAAAAGTCGTGGTGGCTGTGCGTAAAAATATACGAACATTCTGTATTGGTGGGGAACATGCTTCCTTCTGGTTCCTACAACAGTGAGTGCCTTCCAACCCCTGCAGGAACCACTCCCTAATCTCCTTCAGGTTTGGGCAAATGTCACCTTCTCGGTGAGCCTTTCGTAGTTATCTGAAACAGAACGCTAATACCCAATCACTTCACTTCCCGTACATATTAGCTATCTCCTCCCACTGGAGGAAAGCACGGGCAAGCAGGCATTTTTATGAGTATTACTCCCTACTTTATCCATGGTTCTGAGAACCAGGCCCAGCAGATGGGGGGCACTTAATAAATATTGGTCGAATGGAGGGTCTCTATCTAAGGTGTCGTCTGTCTCTGGATGCCCCACAAATATCAGACTTGGAAGACTGAAGATGCCCATTAAGAGAAAAAAGCCACCAAGGGCAGGGGAGGGGTACAGGCATGGGAAGCCGCTGGACCAGAGGTTTTTGAACTCTCGAGCACAGCAGAATCACCTGCTGCTAGTTACAAATATCTAGACCCAAACTCCAGAGACTGTAATTCACTAGGTCTGGGGCAGGACCCGGCAGCGCTGCTTTTAAACGAGCTGCCGCGAGGACACGTGTGGCCCTCGGAACACTCTTTGGGTAACAGCGTTTGGGACGCGTTCCAGACGATCACATGCTGTCAAGGAGAGGAACACCGGGGAACATCTGGTCTTCGACACACTCTCTGAGATAAGCCAGCCCTGGGCACTGGAGCACTTTCAGGGTGTGATTCGAGAAAACTATAAAGATACTTTCGATTTGGATCCTCCCAGCAAACCACTTTCTGTGTGATCAGTCAACCAGAGAGAGAGAGATGTTCGCATCTCCCACTAGGCACCTGGAGGCTGGCAAAGCCGGGCTCTGCTGAGAGCTCGTTTCAGACCATGATTTAAACTCAAAAAGATTGCAAGATAGGGAAAAGAGTCTGGGAGGGAGCCCCCCACCGTGGACCGGCCGAGATGATGGCGGGACAGGTGGCGGGGGGGGGGGGGTCCCTCCTCTCCAAGTGGCTGAAAACCAGGATGCTGAGAATAGATATTTTCAGTCTCTGAGGCTGAAAGAGAACAGGAATCATCCTGAAGGACGAACAGACAACCCGTGCTGGAAAAGCCCACAGTCCTTCCAAGCAGAGCGTTGGAGGACATTGGAATTTCAGCTCTGAGCATTGGAACATGCTAAGATGGATCTCAATGCACGTGAGAACTTTCCCCAAGCAATGCCTGCTGACTCCTTGGGGCAATCTCCCCTCTCTTGTCTCCCTGTTCGGTTCTAGCTTTTATCTAGGAAAGTCAGATGCTAAGCAAACGCTACGTATAGCTTTGGACAAATCAGAAATTTAACGTTTTTACAAGCAGAAGAATGGTTTTAATTATCGCAACGTTCCTATCACAAGAGGGGCCTTGATCTTGTCACTTTGTTTGTTTGTTTGTCCACCCCCTGGGAGACAGCTAGATAGCAGCAAAGTCGATTTGCAAAGCAGTGGGGTCCCTCGCAGCAAGAAAGAATGCTAAGTAAGGATGAGCTTGCAGCATTTTCTACTACAATTCTAGAAATTTATTCTCCGCTCTGGCCAAGGCAGCTCTGAGTGTGGAATGCCGGTGGGCTCACCTCTGCAGGAAGCTCCACTCAGCCCGTGAAGCCGGCTCTCCTGTGCTTTGTTGAGACTATAATTATGTTGTTTCCCCAACCAAATGATGGCTTCTAAAGTACAATCATTTCTTCCCTGACTCTGGCTTTATAGACACTTGGCCAATCTCAAATCACAGTGCCTTCCACAGGTAATCCAACAGAATGAGATTGCCCCCAAAGTTCCTGCGGGGTCTCCCCTGCTCTGTGCTGCTGTTTGAGTCTCCTGGGGCTGCTGTTCCAAATGACCATGAACTGCGGGGGTGGGGCTTAAAAAAAAACAGAAATGTGCTCTCTCTCAGTTCTGGGAGCCGGAAGTCTGCCATCAGGGTGCTAGTAGAGTGGGTTCCTTCTCGGGGAGTCCGGTCCATGGCTCTTCCCCAGCTTCTGCTGTTTGCTGGCAACCCTTGGCTCCTAGATATCTCTCTCCAATCTCAGGATCTATCTTCACACGGCCTCCTCCCCAAGTATCTGTGTCTCTCCTCTCCTTACAAGGACACTGGTCACTGGACTGAGGACCCATACTAATCCCAACTAACTGCATCGGCGGTGATCCCATTTCCAAATGAGGTCCCATTCTGAGGTTTCAGGCAGGCAGGAATTTGGGGGACCCGACACATTCTCTACAGGCGCAAAGGCCAAAATAAAGAAGGTGAGGTGAGGGGACACCAAAGGTTTCACCTCTCTGAAGCACCAGGTGCTGGGGGGGAGAGCCCAGGACGCTCTTAACTTGGCCGCTTACTCAGTGCTGGTCTGTACTGGGCGAGGCAGATAAACTCCAGGATGGCCGCTCTGATCCCTTCCCTGTGAGTGCGGGTAGGACCTGTGACTTGCTTCTAACCAAGAGAAGATGGGAAAGCGACGACATGCCACACACGCACCGCGAGCACACTTGGGATTTTCATAGGGCCCTATAAATGGCTTCTTACGGTTCAATTAGCGAGGCAAGATTGTTTCATGGGAAGCTGGGATTAGTATATGCAGAGTAATTAAGAACCAGAAATGCTTCTGAAATGGAAGGGATTTGGAAAGTAGATATGGTCTCAGGGGTTGAGTTCAAAATGCTACTGTGGGGTTTTGTGTTTAATTTAAGTTCGATTCACTGAGCCCCTATTACAAGTCAGGCGTTAATGAGCTGCTCTGGGCAGGACAAATGGACAGTCTTAGCAGACAGAATAATGAAGTTACTGCAGACTTGGAAGCTACATTTCTGGCTGAAAACCCAGACTCCAGCTGCGTGACCTTGGGAAAGTCACTGAGTTCCTCAGTCTCCTCATCTGGAAAAGGGGACTATTAATAATACCTCCCAGCAAGGGTTGAATGGAGACAATATGTAGGAAACGCTTAGAGGAGAGCTTGGGATATAATAAGAACCACACAGCACTGGTTATGCAGGTGGTGGTGACAGGAGTGCCCAGGTGTGTCCCCTTCCTACAGCAGCCTGCCCCCCAAATGCTGAAATTCCAAAGAATCATCCCTTGTTGCTAAGATGCTTCAGGGACAGACAAAAGTATAGAAAAGCTGTTGGGAGAGCCATCCAACAAGCTCCCGGCCCTGGTCACCTCACCCCCAGAAGACCAGGCAGAACAGTGAGGTCAGCCCAGCATCCAGTCCCCTCGCTAAATAAAGCACTTGGATTTCCCCCTGGGAGCAGCGCATGCTCAGACCAGGGAGTTCCGCATGCCCTGACTCCACCCTCAGCTTCAGGAACCTGTACGTGAGTGGCCAATCAAAGCATCATGTCCTCCTCCGAAGAGAGTGATTGGTCTGAGGAGAAACCACATGACCCAAGCACACCAATCAGAAATATCCCATCCCCTGGCCACAGTGGACAGGCTCACAAACAGAATAGGACCTGGAATTTGCCAGGGAGAGTTGAGCCTAGCTCTCTGTTCACTAAGCAGCAAACGTTGCAAGACTCTATCACCTGCCTGAGGATGAAACCAACAGGTGGAAAAGAGATGGCTTCCCAGCCACATTGTCTGAGCATCTGGATGCATCCAGACCTGAGGCTGTCTTCGCACTTTTCAGTTACAAGAGCAAGGAAATTGCCTTTAAGCTTCTTTGAGTTGGGTTTCTTCTATTTGCAATTGAAAGTGCACCAACAAAAACAGTCAGGCTCTGACATTTCTGCCGCTCAGAGGACCAAATAAAATCCCAAAGTTCATAGAAGATACGCATATAAAGTTAGCCTGTAATTCAAGGACAAGAGAACAGATGGTGGAAGGATGTTCCAAATTTCAACCATCCTTGTGAGTACCGAGAACAAATATTAAACAAAAGCAATCTATGGAAACAATCCAAGCTCCGCTCTCCTTGTCATACCCATCACTTTAGTAATAAATGTTAATAAACAAAGCTAAGGTATAAAAAAACTCAAGTAACCTGACCTTTTCCGGAATTAAACTCATTTTCTGTCATATCTGTTATTTGTACAATGTTTGGTGATATAAATTCTCAAATGCCTGGTAAAGAACCATTTTGTCTAGTAATGTAAAGCATTCTGTGAGCCACAGGGAGTTTTTTCATCTCCTCCTCTCTGCCCAGACACGATCGAGGGCTGACCCTGAACCCTGGATATTCCCTGTCCGTGAACACTTGCCAGTAACCGGGGTACTCACGGCCACCACAAAACACACACGCACACATTCATATTCACGACTTCCTCTATCATCTACAGTGTGATGACCCAAAGTCATTTTTGCAACACAGAACTTTCTCCCGAGTCGCAGCTACATGGCCAAGTGAATACTTTCAAATCACCTCTTAGAAATCTCAAACTCGACATACTCAGAACTGAACTCGAGATCAGCCCACCTGAAAATAAAAAACAAAACCATCTTGCTTCTCTTGTCCTCTCTTGGGAGAGGACCACTGTCTCAGTCTGTTTGGGACATGCTATAACCAGATGGCATCGACCAGGGCGGGGTGGGTCGGAGGGAGTTGGGGGGCCTTAAACAACATTAATGTATTTCTCACAGTTTTGGAACCTGGAGAGTCCACGGTTCAGGTGCTGGAGGGCTCTGTCCCTGGTTTGCAGCCTGCCACTGTCCCACCGTGTGCCCATATTCCGGAGAGCAGAGAGGGGAAGCAAGCTCTGTCCTGTCTCTCCTTATAAAGGCACAAACACCATCACGAGGGCCCGGCCTCGTGACTCATGTACCTCCCAAAGGTTCATATCCAAATACCATTACGTTGGGGATTACGGTGTCCACATATCAATGGGAGGAGGGGGGGCTCAGTCCATACCAATCACCATCCAGCAAAGGGCTCAAGCCAGAAACCCGGGGATCAGCCTTGACACACTCCTTCCTGTGACTCCACACCCCTGCATCGCTCTCACGTGTGTCGCTGCAGTGAGCATGGACAACCCTTGCTACAAGCCACACGGCCACAAGGGTGACCTGCTCAAAATCCGGAACCCTCCAAGTTCCAAGCTTAAAGCTCACTGTTTACACCAGTGTTCGGACACATCCGAATTCCCCCAAGGCCCTGCGTGGTCTGGACCGTGACCGACAGATCGTGACGCTGCCCTAATGGAGGAAGTGGCGAGGCTGACGGCTTAGTGGCTAACGGCACAGACCCTGGAACCAGGCTGCCTGGATTCCAGTCCTGCTTCTACCATTAGCTGCTCTGTGAGCTACATCACCTCTCTGAGCCTCAGTCTCCTCCTGTAAAATGGACTCACCGTGGCTCACAGTAGCCACTTTCTAGGTGTTATCTGAGGACGAACTATGAGCACTTAGTAGGTGCTATTTTAATTCTCTCTTAGGCTCGTCGCTTCATGCTTCCCCACTGGTCCTTCTCAACTCCTCGGAAGCCCGGGGCTTTTTTCCCACCTGGCTGTCCTTGTTCTTCTCTGTTTCTCCCGCACATCTGTTTCCTAGCCTTGAGCCGACGGCTGTGAACAACATCCCAAGAGGCTCCCTTGTGCCCCCTTGGCCTCCCGCTGGCTTCCAGGTAGGATCAACCAACAGAAGGCACCGAAGGAGATGAGAGGGTGAGAGAAGAGGTCGGGGTTTTTACAGCCCTGGCTTCTCCCTGCTGGTGAGGACGGCTGAGCTCCTCTCCCTGTGGACGTGGCTCCCGTGGACAAGCCTGGTTGCCTCTAACTAACGCTCTCCTAGGTTCCTGCGAATCCCCGCCCCCGGGGCCTCACCTCCTGGGCCAGGGTGCTAACTGCTTAGCCCTGTCGCCGTCCTGGGTGCTTTACTCTGCCCCCACCTTGGTCAGAAGCCCCCTTCCTTCAGTTCTCTTGGGGCTGTGCCAGCCCTTTCCCACCCAAACCCTGACTGGTTCAGGCCTTTGCAGATAAGGCCTGAAGCCTTATCCCTCACACGCCATGCCCCCACCTCCGGTTATCTGGATCACTCCCGTCCACTTTCGACTCAACTTAATCCACACCTCCTCAGAGAAGCCCTCCCAGGTGCACGGGACTAGGTAAGTTTTTTTGAGCACGTCTCGCTTGTTTTTATTATAACCCCATCTTCAAACGGTGCTTTGCACACCCTTGGCACACCTGTCGAATTAATCACACAATCCGACAGTGAAATACAGCAGGTCCCTGCCATGGAAATGACCGGGCTTTATCCAATGCAGAAACAATACAAACTGATGTTACGAACAAAGCCACTCCGGTGGCTTCTCAACCTGAGAGAGATGCTCTCGGAGGATCCTGACACCTGCCGTGTCTCAGTGACCGACAGCAGTTACTTACGAAGGCTCCCTAGCCAAGCTTTGTGTCAGAGCCTGTGTAGCAGATTCGGGCACTGGAGGCAGGCTGAGCCAGCGTGGGTTTCGGGGCCCCAGGGCGGCGGTGGGCCCAACCTCGTGCATCACTCAGTAGTAGCAGCAGAGACGGCATCTCACATCCAGTTACGGCCCCAGTACTTGCCAAGTGCTTCCACACATATTATCCCATTTGTTCCTCGTGAAAACCTGTGAACTACTGCAGAGGAATTATTCACACGCCCACAATCGCACAAGTGGGGAGATGCAGAACAGAGCTGGACCCCCGTGGTTGCGGGTCCCAGCCCACAGCTCCTCCCAGGAGGAGGCGAGCCAGCCTTGCCCACGTGGGCTCTGCCTCCTGTTGGCTGGGGAAGATCTTGGCTGTCAGGGGAAGAGCTCCAAGCCTCTCCTCTCCAGTGTCTCTTTCATCCAGCGTGGAAAGTGCCTAAAAAGCAATATAACAGAGAAGCGAAGAACATCTCTCCAGACCCCAACACCTGGGTTCAAAGCCAAATGGTGCCATTTTCTACCTGTATAACCTGACACCAATTAGTTCAGCCTCTTTGGACCTCAGCCTCCTTATCTGTAAAGCGGGGACAAGAGTGTCCACTTGGATGGTAGCTTTGAGTATTAAATGAAGAAGGTAGTTACATCATGCAGCACAATGCCTAGTATAGAGCAAATACGTGCCACTTCTGTCCTTCTAACCATGGTCAAGTGTCCCCAGGGACCAGGTAGATAACAAAGGTGAAGAGCTGAGCAGGTAGAGACCACAGTACGCTGCCCCAACGCTGACATGCCCCAGTCTCAGGGGATGCCCCAAGAGCAAACTGTGTCCTCCACCCACAGAAGCCACCCTCCGGGGACAGGACCTTCCACCCGTGTCGCTCTAACAGTATGCAATGTGACTTCAGAACGACTTGGTTGCAACAAGGCTGCAGCCCCAAGGTTACCTAGGGGGAAGTATTCTTGGATGAGTTTCTCCTTTCTCCCCATCCTGACAATTTTGTTCCATTTCCGATTTGAGTAGGAATCTCGTGAAAATCGACCGAGTCCTCAGGGGATTTGGACTGAGAGCTCTCGAGATTTGGAATAAGTTCTCGCGAGATTTGGACCAAGAGCTCCCGGGATTATGGACCCAGCTCACGGGATTGCCCTGAGGGTTCATGATATTGGAAATGAATTTTCATGGGGCGCCTGGGTGGCTCAGTGGGTTAAAGCCTCTTCCTTCGGCTCAGGTCATGATCTCAGAGTCCTGGGATCGAGCCCCGCATCGGGCTCTCTGCTCAGCGGGGAGCCTGCTTCCCCCTCTCTCTCTGCCTGCCTCTCTGCCTACTTGTGATCTCTCTGTCTCCGTCAAATAAAAAAAAATTTTTTTTTAAATCTTTTAAAAAAGGAAATGAATTTTCAAGGCATTTCTGCCCGACTCTTACGAGATTTCTAAGCAAATCGATATCGAAAATAGTCTCCCAGGACTACCCTTGACACAGTAAACGGGTCAAACATACGCACATGCACGTGCACAGACACACACAGTACCCTAGTACTCTCCCCTGCTGTGAAAAACAAAAATAAAGGCTCATGAGTGTAGATCCTGTGACTGGAAAGGAGGAGGGGTAAGGCTTCCATTACCTACTGAGATAACTGGGAGGGACACACAAAAGACCAAGGACAGCAGACTCCGGGTAACACTGCCTTGCTTAGCCTGCCTGCAAGGGAGAATTCTGCCCTCTCCACAGAGACCAGAGACCCATGTGTTCCTTAATGAGCAAATACCCAGGGCACCCATTTGGGTTCCCGTGTTCCAGGATCCAATAGTTCTAGCTGTGTTTGTGACATAAGTTCCAATGTCATACACAGAGACTTGGAAAATGAGAAGCAGAAATCCTCCTTAATCCTTCTTTCTATAGAGAGATTTCCTAGGCGATGGGGTGTAAATGCAACCTGGGGTTAAAAAAAAAAAAAAAGGTAAGTGGCATAAGGAGAGCAGATTTCTGTCTGGGATATCCGAAGCCATGCCTGACGTAGCCACGGACGCTCAGAGCTGTCTTTCTTAGGCAACGTCTCCCCCGTACCTCAGACTCCTGAACTGTGTGTCATCACTTCCGAAACTGGCTTCGGAGACATAAATACCTTCCATCCAGAGGAAGAGAAGCCACAGACGCCCCAGGTCTTAGAGCGCTGGAGATCGACTTCAAACTTGGCCAACAACTCCCTGTGTGACGTTAGCCAGGTCGTGACACCGGTGGGCGTTCAGTGCCTCTCTGGGCCGCAGCATTTGGTGAGCTGTTCTTATCTTCACAGACCCAGAAACGCACCCATGTATTATTGGATCCCAGAAAAACTACCTCCTCTCTGTTCCTCCTAAAGCTGAGGTTATTCCCACCGTAGCGTCCGTGCACTCCCTGCTCCCTCTCCCGCTCTCCTATAGCGCTTTGTTGTGCCTGGCCAACTTTATTCGGCCCGCTCTCTCATTGGCTATTCCCCTAATCACAGCCTACTCACCTTGTCTTACTTCCACGGGCATTTTAAGATTTTTTTTTTTTAATTTGACAGAGAGAGAGAGATCACAAGTAGTCAGAGAGGCAGGCAGAGAGAGAGGGGGAAGCAGGCTCCCCACTGAGCAGAGAGCCCAATGTGGGGCTCGATCCCAGGACTCTGAGATCATGACCTGAGCTGAAGGCAGAGGCACCACGGGCATCTTAAATCGCAACAAACAAATGATTAAGTAGAAAACACAAAAACACAATAAACCTTTATGTAAAGAACAAAGAGACAAACACAAGCAGAATGTACTAATTCGCTCATCTGTGATGGACATTTATTTCATTAACGGGCAGGGATACAAAACTCAATTTCAATTCGCCACTCCCCAACTTAAAAGACATCAGTGGTCCCGGTGCTGACCCACGTCCAGACCACACTTGGCTAGACATTCTTTCTCCTCGCCAGCCCGCTGACCTCACTGCCTTCTCACTATGGACCCATCTAGACTTGACTCCATTCAAAATCAACAAGTACTCTGGTACGTACTTGTTTGGTTCAGAAAAGATGGGCACCACAAACACCAAAATACTAAGGATTTCTCTGCGCCTCCCCTACTAGAATCAGGAGATCAGAGAACCATAACCTTCCACCCTAGAGAGTCAGTGCAAAAACCAGTACCCGGCAAATGAAAGACACTCAAAGATTTGTTGAATTAAGAAATTAATGAATCTGCCACAAGAGAAATTTATATGACACTGATCTGCCTCTCATGGGTTAAATTAAAAATACGGTATTCCTTGGAGCCTCATTTAAATCAATTGGTCATATTTCTTTTAGTTGCCAAAACTACTATAAAGTATAGGGAAGTCACAAAAATAAAGCCATTTTCCCCTGGGAAACCGTAGCCTGACAGTCACATTAGGTCTGTGCCCAACACAAAGTTCATCAGCATCTGTTGTCATGTGACCTAGACATTCTGCTTCCCTGTCACTGAAAAGTCTCCCTCTGGACAGAAGCTCAAGGTGCATCGACCACCTCCAATAATAAAATCCATGGGGCAGCCTCCAGCTGCTGGGCCCCTTTGCAGTACGGGAAACAAATAGGCAAAAGGGGGCTCAGTAGAGATGTCCTCAAGAGGCCAGAGTTCAGGCCCCCGTCCCCTCCACCCTGGGCAGGCAAGTCTCCAGAGGCCACACAGTTGTTATTATCCCACCGGATGTTATCAGGAAGAAAGAGATAAATAAAACGCCAAACTTTCATCTCGCCAATTTTTTTGCCAAATTTTAAAAATACTGGCAACTCAAAAAAAAAAAGGGGGGGTGGCGGGGGAGCCCAGGTGGCTCAGTCGATTAAGTGTCCGACTCTTGGTTTCAGCTCAGGTCATGATCTCAGGGTCATGAGACTGAGCACCACGCTGGGCTCCGTGCTGGGCATGGATCCCGCTTGAGATTCTCTCTCCCTCTCCTTCGGCCCCTCCCCATTCCTCTAAAAAAACAAATAATAAATAAATAAAAATAAAATCCTGGCAACTCATTCCATTTTTCTGTATGTCTGAAATTAAATGTTAAAAAAATCTTTTTTAACAAATAGGAAGCCAGTGGTGTTCTCAGAAAGTGGCAGGCACCCCTATCCCTAGGGATGGATGAGAAAATTTTAGGTGGCATGACAAGGACGTAATATTAAATAACATTAAGTTGGAAAAAGAGAGCTTCTAATCTTTAGCAACCCTTCTGATTAAATCAAGAGGAAAGCTAGAGTTGAGCGCTACCATCTTTAACCTTCTCCAACACTCTAAATCTCCGCCTTTAACAGAGGGAACTAATGAGCCTCAAAATCCGGGCATTTTGGAGCCTTCAGCTATGGAGCCTGAACGTGCTAACACTGGCTTCTGTGTGTAACTACTTTAATAGTTATCTTCTATTTACAGCAATGATACTGGCTTCCCATTTATAGAAGAGAAATAAAGTTTCTGTTGTAGGTGATTGAATATGGTAAAAATATCAGCTGATTTAAAGAAAACATGAATCGAACAGTGGCCCTGGTGATGTGTACACACGGACAAATTAGTGAAAACCGACGGTAAAGAGAGAGGGCCCACCGCTCAGCCCCTGAGGTCAAGGCTCCCACCGTGAGATGGGCTCGGCTGATAAATTCATTACTGTTGTAGCTACACGTTTACTTTAATGTGTCCTAGGAAAAAGGAAAGCCAGAAAAACAAGAGACGGATCTTCCACCTTAAGGGAGTGATTTAAAATTTTCTTTTAAGAAAAATGTATTGCCAAAAAAAAAAAAAAAAAAAATGTATCAGTTGCAATGGAACTAGGAAGGGAAAAGTGGTAGACAAAACACTGGGGCTCAAAAAGGCCAGGTTCGGGGATGACCCAGCCCGGCTTCCAGGGGCAGCCTCCCCCTGCACCGGACCCCAGCAGCTGCACCCCGAGGGTGTTTAAGCCGCGAATCAAAGAAGCAATTTTCCACCACAAGAGGTGTCTCCATCCAGCTCCATTCAGCAAAGCAGTTGGTGCCTCAATCTGAGAATTCCACTCCAGGTTGGTTTGTTCAACAACTGAGATGGAAGAAAAAAACACATCTGGAGGAGGAGTCAAGCTGCTAAGAAAGAGCTCAGGAGTTTACCTTTAATTGTCAAAAAACCCTCCGCTGTGGAACACACAGCCCCCCACCTCCACCTGCCCACATCTCCTGTCTCCACCGCTGGCGGCTCACAGAACCACTGAGAACGGGAAGCCACAGACGGAAAGAAGTTTCAAGCAAAGAGAAGGCAAGGGAAACAGATTTTTAAAAAGCAAAACACCCACAACTTTCACAAATTTAGACTGAGCTAGAATAATTTGATGAGGGGTTCAACCCTGAAACACATTTCTAGAACAATGTTCCTGAGCTGAGAGCTTCATGTAATTTTCTGGCATCTGATTAGGATAATCAAATCACCCATCTCTCATAGACTTCTCAACTCTTTCAAGGGCCTCTGCGTTTGGTTACATCCCAGTTGATTTGTTGGCTTTATGATTAAGGAACTGAGAGTCAAAGAAGTGAAGGGACCCAAGTAAGGTTCTAAAGAGCCAGGACCAGAACCCAGACATCCAACTGCCACGTGTCCTTTCTTCCCATCACCCTGTGTCACGGTTCATTAGGAAGTCCAGCAAAGCATCTCCTACATGTTCTTGCACAAAATTTCCTGTTCAGAGTTGTTCAGTGTCTTGGGACTATCTCTTGAAATAAAGAAGATAAAACCAGGTGATCTCAAAGAGAAAGACAGAGATGCTATCCGACTGCACTGAGAAACCACAATGGTCATAGAAGAAAGGATGAGCCCTAGCCTACTTGTGTCTGTGCTTTAGGAGTCTTAAGATATTGGGTGTATGGTGGAAATTGTTTATATTTAATATAAAGTCATGTGATAATAACCTAAAAAATCAAACACTCAGGGAAAGATGGCATTAGAGTTCTTTGTTTGCACACAACAGAAACCCACGCTGGTCAGCATATGAGGAAGGGATTTATAGGAGAGATACAGGGCATCTCATAGAAGGGAGGGGAAGGCTGGAAACCCAACGCCAGGAAGGGGGGGGTCAAGATCCAGGGCAGGTGACTGGCAGGACTCCCACGGAGACCACCTGAACAGCATCACCGGACCCCACCCCCAAGCCTCCACTTCAGCTGGCACTATACATCCCAGGTTCCTGGGATCGGTCATAACTGTACTTCCCATTGGCATCCTGAAAGGATGTACTTCCACAGCAGAGGCAAACCACCTGTGGAGCAGCCAGCAGAAGGACCCTGCACGTGTGCCCAGCTCAGTCCCTGTGGGAACTATGCCTGCGGACACACGCACACACACAAGAATGGTAGCGGACACTTGAGAAGCCACTCCCCACCGCCGCCCCTCAGCCCACCCAATTTCAGCACTGCTGTGGTGGACAGTTCCGTGAGCCTTGACCAGCGGTCCACGCCAAAGCGTTCTGGCTTCTCCTCCACTGTTTTCACCCTGGGCAACCCTCAACCACCTGGGATGCAAGTCAGTAGATAAATGCTCCAGCTGCCTGGTCTTCCAGTGGAACAGTTCCGAGACGCCTTCTCCACACTTCCAAGGGGGAGCCCCAGGGGACCAAGCCCCAAGGACTCATCAGTGCCCTTTTACCAGCTTCTCTTCCTTCCCCAACTCTCTACCCCCACCCTCACACTTCTGCTTTCTGGCATCACCTCCCAGATAAACTACCTGTGCCCCAAATCCTTGTCTCAGGATCTGCTTTGGGCCCATGTGCACTCCCTGCACATACTTGTGCACCATTCAGTGTCTTGCAGGGGATGATGGGGCCTTGGATCCAACTTCCAACAGGTTGGAAGTTAGGAATGCACCCATCCTCAGTTCCATCTTTCTGTACCACAGCATTCTCTCCTTCCAAACTGGGCATAATTCCTCAATCAGGAAGACGGGAACCAACTAGGAATGCAAAGGCTCTGCCTTTTATGTGGAATTATAACCCAAAAAGCCCCCATGTCTCAAAATCCCAAATTCCACGCGCCTCCCCCAGCACTGGCAGCACCTAGGGAGTGCCTTTGTTTCATTCACGATGGCAAGTCGTCTCTGGAGCCAGGAACACTCACTGAACGTGGTGAATAATATCTCGGTGGTCACGTGCACAGTCTTCCTCCCTTTTGTAATGGGCTCTGCTCACTGGCAAAGCCATCCTCCATCTCCAGTTTCTTAAAGTAATTGATTAAGGCACCGTATTTGTTTCCAACCACTGCTGTAAACAAAGGACCACAAATTTAGTGCCTTCAAACAACACGAATGTCTCATCATTCTGGATGTCAGAAACCCAAAATGGGCTAAAATCAAGATATCACTGGAGCTGCCTTCCTTCTAAATGGGGACTTCAACCAGCCTTCCTTGCTTCATTGTCCATGCTTTTCCCGTGAGACCACACAGCTTCCTGGAATGAGGGGCAAGCTGAAGGAAGGGATCCACCCGTGGCCACAGGTTCTAAGTCTCATCAGCCTCTTGATCACAACACCAACATCCCTCCAGCTGGGCCACCCAGCACTCCGTACTCAGTGCTGCCATCTCTGCCAGATATGGAAAGCCTTCTCCCCTCCTATTCTCATACCCTCATTCATCCAACCTTTATCAGCCAAGATCAAGGGACATCTCCTCTTTTCCAGCCTCCCTAAACACCCACATTTCAAAACATTCCTGAAATACCCACTGCATCGAGTTTTGCCCCACCATTCGACTGTTCGTATTTTTGCACTGCATCCCCAAAAGAATCTTTAAGACCCTGGCAGGTGAACACCCCATCCAAGACTCCTGGTAACTGAGTGAGTGCCCAGTGAATGGGTGTTGACTGAAACCCACAGCAAGGAGCTGGAGCTACAGGCATATGCCGTGGACCGGCTCCTTAAGGAAAATGCTGTCCCCCCTTCCCCGAGGGGTCTGTCCATCCCAACAAAGTTCTCTGAGAGTGTCCACCACGCCCCATGAGATACAGCAGGGCTTGCACGGGTGGAAAATAATTGTAGTAACGAGGAAAAGCATCATAATGACAGGTACGTGGCACGCCCCGATACACATATATATAAATCTGTATATTCCTCACAAGAACGCTCTGGAGTAGCTGCTTCATTCTCTCCATTTCACAGAAGGGAAACTGAGTGCACATGAGACGTGACCTCACTCTGTTCCCAAGGCCTCCTTAGCTAAGGCCGCCCTACCCAACCTCTGCCCCAGCTCCGAGGTTCTCTCCCGGTTTAACCCAGCAAGCGAGTTCTCCTGACCTCTGACCGGGGCTCCCACCCAGAGTCTCCCTTTGGTTCAGCTGCTCCCGGACCGCAGGATAAGCGCCCCCCCAGATCAGCCTGCCTCTGAGAATCCTCTGCATTTTGTACCCCAGGGGGCAGCTCCCATCAGCCCGAAATAGGCCCTCGAGCAGTACAACCTCCTGCTCTCGCCCGCACACCCACACGGGTGTGTCCCCTTGCAGTGCGCAGCGGGCACAGGGGACGTGAGTGCACGGTGGCACTTGGAACGGCAGGCTGCTGGCCCTGCCTACAGCGAGTCCCACTCACTGGCTCTGGATGTGGCCCAGGATCTGCATGGTAACAGCCTCCCCCCAAGGGATTCCGCCACCAGAGGCCCCCAGTGTGCACTGAGGGAAACCAGAGAGAGGGCTGGGGTGCCCTGGAAAGCAGGTCACTCAGGTTCTTCTCCCTTCCCCACAGAAGAACAGGCATGTATTTTACTTGAATTTTGCTTCCAGAGCGTTCTGACACCTGCACTTTATGCACAGGTGTGCCCGTGGGCGTCAGCCAGCTCGCTGGAGGCTGTGCAGGTCCCTGCGTGGACCGCTCAGCTTCGCCGTGGAGTGACAGATGTCCTGAAGCAGCCTCAGCTCTCGGGGGAGAGAGGAGGACAAATTTGCCCTCTTTGAACACCTCTGTCAACCTGGGTGATTCACCCCTACAGGGGACTCCCTCTAGACTCACCACATATCCTTCGGGAGGGGGGATGGTCCCATTCAAGAGAGAGAGAGAGAGCTGGAACAGGGAGAGGTCACAGAGCCCTTCAGGCCGCTGCTGGGAGAAGGATGCATGCGTCCTAGCCAACCTTCATGCCCAGCTGCTCCTAAAGAGAGGAGCCCAAGAGCCTCACTGAACCTGGGGCACCTACCCCCGCCGAGCTTCCCCTGCCCGTGGGCGTGGCTGTACCACGCCATACGCTCTTGCTTTATCCTGGGGACCATCTGTATTATTGCTTACTTCATACTTTCTTTTAAATCTGCTCCCTGGGTTCACATAAATTTATCTGGGGAGGAAGTAATAGATCGGCACTTTAAATGAAAAAAGCAGTATCACTTTCCATAAAGATAAGAAATCCCTAAAATAAATACCATAAAAATGCAACGATGTTATTAAATTCTAGCCAGATGTAGCCGGGTGCCATAGGCTCCCAGCCTGGGGCGTGGGCTCTCATTGTTCAGGATGAAAACAAACTCACAAACAAGCGTCAGAGGATGCAAGAGACGTTGGGCATCGAACACAGACACTGTCTCCTTGACGTAACCAGGACAGACGAGGATGCAGAAGGCATCTACTCCCTCTGGATAATTCGGCGTTGCCCACACAACCGTCTCTGGTGCCGGGACTCTTCACACTCATCTCGGGCATCACGGAAATGATTTTTCCCCAGCACGAGTGGTTCCCGAGGCTGATGTTAGGTGGTACGTAATACGACTATAAAGGCAAAAGTCATTCTAGACCCTAGAAACTTCTGGAGGAAGGAAATTCAGAACTCATGGGAACATGGAAGGTGATTTAATTCATGTGCAGCTCTCACCGAAGCAAGCCGGCCACTTTCTCTGGACCCCAATCACGTTGCCATGGAAACAGGAAGCGGTGGCAAGGCCAACTTTGCAAATGGGCGTGACAGAGTGTGAGGCACGCTCCTTAAGGCTAGCCACTGGCTGCACAGTGAACCTCTCCCTCTTCGACCCCAGGACACTGACAGCCGCCATCCTGAGTCCTGATTTAATTTCTTCGTGTCAGTCGAGTTTCTTTCGGAGTAAAAAGCAAAGAGGTGTTCCTCTCTCCCATGACTAGCTAAAATTAACTCCAAAAATATTTGTCCCTTGGCAATGCAAGAGTCTCTTTACAGTCACCCAGGGAGCCACTAAAAGACAGATTGGCACTGGATTCTGAGAGCTAATAATGCCACCAGGCGCGGACACTTATTTTCCCAGGAAAACTCAGCCCCCATGTCCTAGTCTTTGAGTGACTGTTGCATATTTAAATGAGCCCATCCACTGTGATCACAGGTGAGATTTGGAGTCTGAGATTGAGTTTCTTACAGAAAGCCACAATGAGCTGGATTATTCATATGCATATACACACACAGAGGTGGCTTTTTTTT
Organism: Potos flavus; assembly: GCA_028534135.1. Classification (NCBI taxonomy): domain Eukaryota; kingdom Metazoa; phylum Chordata; class Mammalia; order Carnivora; family Procyonidae; genus Potos; species Potos flavus. The sequence goes on along the minus strand of CM052889.1, from coordinate 77,027,164 downwards.
GTATCTCAGACTCAAATATTATAGTACATTGTGTGCTATCTACTTGCAGTCCAATTTCTGACACAATTTCCATAATAGCAAAATTTACATACAGATGGCAAATAAATAAAACCTTCCTGCTGCTTGGTCTGTGGTTCTTATGGTCAGCAAATCCTATTAGGGGCTTTATTAACCTGCTCAGTGATGGAAATGTTATATCTGATCTTATGGATTTCGGCTGGGCCATCCAGCCCCGCTACAAAATGAAATTTAACTCTCAACATTTTTCTGCAACATGAAGCCACCAAAATTGAGGGGTTGTTTTTCTGTGTGCAGCGTTGGAAATATCCCCTCTTCCTCATTTCTCATTCAAGCCACAAACGGTCTCTTTTTGCTCTCCATTCTCTTTAAGAGCACATAATTGCAATTAGCTAGTGAGCACCAAGGGGTACGAGATTGCCAAGCGTGAGTAAAGGCTCCTAGACGTGCAAGGAAGAAAGAAGAGCCTTGCGGTGGGGGTGGGAGGGTCTGCAGGGGAAGGTGCATGTGGAGGGCTTGGCTGAAACCCCCGAAAAGCCCCCGAAGGAGGTCTCCTTCCACATGTCTGCCTAGTTCAAGTTGAGCCCTGGCAGGAAACTCTGGGGACTGACTAATTGCTAGTTAAAACAGCCACTTTCTGTATCTGAACAAAGAAAGCAACGTTTCTGTGGCTGAGCTGAGGGAGGCCTGCGCATCTCTGCAAACTCTCATGGGAATCTGAAGAACACCAGAGAAGTCTCTATGGCCCAGGAGAATTTAAGTGGAAAAGTCCCCTCAGATGTAGGAAATAGGAGGCTCCGGGGAGAGGATTTCAGCAAGAAGATGCGGGTAAAATCTCCCTTTGCTCCAACACTGTTCTCCAAACCCAAAGTCCAGAGCATGATCCTTGGGGATGACACATCTGCCAAGCGGTGACCCCAATAAACCAATCCATTCCAAAGATAAAGACCGGGGCTCCCGGAAGTCTCACATGAAAAAAGAAACCGTAGGGGAAACAAAGGACTGATGGAGGAAAGGCCACACGTTAGGGAGGGCAAGAGACCTGTGAATTACCAGCTGACTGTGTTACGAGCTGTCCCACTCCCGTCCACGGTAGGGCATCGCATCAGCGTACCCGGGCTGCCTTCATAAAGGGCCACACGCTGGGCGGCTTAAACAGCTGCAGTCTATGTCCTCACAGCCCTGGAGGCCTGCAAGGTTGGTTTCCTCTTCTCTCAGCCTGTCAACTGCCACCTCGCTGTGACCCTACATGGATTTCTTCCCCTGCGTGTGTCCTCTCAGGCCCTCTTCTTTTAGAGACACCAGTTGTACTGGATTAGGGCCCGTGCTAGTGACCTGATTTTACCTCGTTAAAGACCCTGTTTGGGGGGGTGTGGGCAGCAGCAGTTAAGAATTCAACACACGGATTTGGGGGGAGACACAAGTTAGCCCATAACAGGCATTAACCCACATGAGTTAACTGCTGAATCCAGGATGCTTCAAGGTATGTTTGTTCCCCATTTACTGAGTTCCAACAGCCTGTCCGGGCACAGTTCTTAGCAGGGGAGACATGTGTCCCTGCCCCGCATGCAGCTAACATTCAAGTGTGGGGAACCAGACGGTAAATAAGCGAACGAATAAATAGCTTAGTTAATTTCAGGTAGCGATGAGCGCCCCGAAGAACGCAGCAGGCTAACGGAAGCAAGGTGAGCGTCGGGGACCACCTAGGGATGGTCGGGAAGGCCTCTCTGAACGGGGGTATTCCAGGTATGAAGTGAAACGGTGAGGAGGGGCCAGCCCTGCCCTCCATGGGGCAGCAGAAAGAACAAAGAAAATGCCTGAGATGGGAGTGAACTTGGTGGTTTCCAGAAACTGAGAGAAGGTGTATGCAGTTGGAAAAAGGTGAGCAAAGAGGCATGTGGTGGGAGACAAGGTAGGACAGGCAGGCTAGCGCCTTATGAACATCCAGCTGGGCCTTCTACTGCGCCCTGCTCCCTGAGGTCACTATCAATTGCTGCACATTTGCAACAAAGGGGGCCTTTGACTTCCACCTGTTTTTCTATTTCTAACCCAACCAGAATTTCAAAATACTGCATGTAAAGTGTCCCCAATTACGATCTTAACCAATGCAAACTGGACATCTTCATTTCTACTCCTTCCCTCTACAAAAACATCTTCAAACACTGATCCTGACATCCCAACTCCAAGGGCAAGCAGAAATCTCCTTCAGCTAAACCCGACAGGGCAAAAGAACTGGGAAAGATTTTGATTTCCCATTTAGAGGGAGACCGCCAATGGATTTATTAAGTAGCAGGTGCAACCATGTTGCCGTAAGTGAGGAAAAATCATTACTTGGGGCCCTGGAGGTAAATGGCAACTTTTCTTATTCTGGATTTCAAATTTAATTCAACTCAAGGGACACTTCATGTGCTCTAACAGCCTGAGAGTCCTGGCTGGAGACACAGACTGCCAAACCAGCAGTCCCTGTGTTAAGAAGCTCATAATCAAACAGACTGACACAAATTCAGTTAATTGTAATGTGCTGGGTTAAACGACGGACCAGAAGTTTGAATAAAATACTCCAAGCACAAAGAGGCATGAGTATTGAATTTCTTGCAAAAATTTCTATAGATTTAGACCACCCAGATAGAAAGGAATGCAATTTAAAATTATCTCTAACCTTACCATTATAGATTAGAGGTTACACCATTACACAATACACGATCTTCCTCCTAATTTTATGAAATCTACCTAAAGGTGAGTGAGAGTCAATCTTAACACAATGGAGGCAGAGGTGTGCTTTTCTTTTAAAGGAACCAACAGAGAGGGTGCCTGGTGGCGCAGTCGGTTAAGCGTCGGACTCCTGGTTTCGGCTCAGGTTGTGATCTCAGGGTCCTGAGAACGAGCCCCATATCAGGCTCTGTGCTCAGCAGAGATGGGGGCTTCTGCTTGAAGATTCTCTCTCCTTCCCTCTGCCCCTCCCCCTGCTTGCTCTCTCCCTCCCTCTCTAAAATAAATAAATCTTAAAAAAAAATGGAGGGGTGCCTGGGTGGCTCAGTGGGTTAAAGCCCCTGCCTTCAGCTCCGGTCATGATCTCAGGGTCCCGGGATCCAGCCCCGCATCGGGCTCTCTGCTCAGGGGGAAGGGAGCCTGCTTCCCCCTCTCTCTCTCTGCCTGCCTCTCTGCCTACTTGTGATCTCTCTCGCTGTGTCAAATAAATAAATAAAATCTTTAAAAAACAATAAAAAAAAATAAAGGAGCCAACAGAGAGATGAATAGGACAATTCACTTTTATCGGAAATCCAGTGAAACTGGCACCAAAAAATACCCCACCAATCAAAATGAGAGGACATAAAGCGTAGCTTGAGTCTCTGATTAGTACTGCTCTTTTGAATTCCTCTAAAATTATTTACTGCCCAAGTCATTGGCAGACAGCTATAAAATGCTGAAAGAGCAAATTACACCAGCTCCACATTAATTACTGGGAGCAGACCTACTGTGCACAGAATTATTCATTCTTTTTCTTTTAAGTAAAATTCTCTACCACTCCCGTAAAAAGTAAGGTGGCTGCCCAACTGTGTCTTGGAAATTGACAAGGTACACTGAAGAGTTCCTTCAGGCCCCTGGATGTCAGTCCCACATTACCACCAGGACTTGGAGCTTCCCTCAGCTTCAGGGGAAAGAAATTCCCCTGACACCCTAGGTCCCCAGTTTACTCTCTACCCTGCCCTCCTCTTCCCAGTCAAATGCTGGGGATGATGCTGGAAAATACTGCCCTCCCTGTATCCATCAAACCTGGTGTGGCAGACAATACCCATCCTCCATTGCTTCCTTATCAAGAAACCCGATTTGGGGTGAGGGGACTGGCTATATGCCCAGTTAAACACCCACAATTCCCTACTCGTGCAGGACAGACTTGATCATGAGAATGATTCTGGCCACCTAGCATTAGGCAAAAGATGTTGGTTGATGCTTCTGGGAAGGCTTCTTAAAGAGGGGCAAACTCAGGCCCACATGATTCCCCCCACTCCCCTCTTCTTCCTTCCTTCTCCATGAACTGTAGATGTGATGACCACAACTGTGGCAGCCATCTTGTGGCAGTGAGGTAAAGGTCAAGAGAATCACACAATCTTTGATGCCCTGACATCCTTGATCCACTGATATCCACCTACGCACATTCCTGCCTTTCCCCAAATCTATCCCTGTCTTGAGGGTGAGAACACTGTTCTTTGGGGTTTCTTCCTGTAGCTGACCTGATCCCTAATATACCTTAGAGATCACTCACCCTTTGTAATATCATGACTTATAGCAAGAAATACATATTTGGGAAAAAAAGAAATATATATTTGGTCTTTGTCCCCATTTCTGTAACAGAACTCCTAAAACCCTTAGAATTTCCTACATGGTGAGAGTGATAAAGGTATCTTGATAATTCATAACAAGCCCCTTTCAAACATACCTGAGCTTACGCTAATGAGGTGACTTTTGGAAAACATCTAAGGATGGGAGCTGGTTACCAGGAGAAACATGTGATTAGAAGGCTGGAACTTTCAGTCCCACCGCCATCATCCGGGAAGGAGAGAGAAGCTAGAGATTGAGTTCAATCACCAATGGCCAATGATTTAATCAATCGTGTCTGTGTAATGAAATCTCCACAAAAACCCAAAAGGATGGGGTTTGGAAAGCTTCCAGGATGCTGAGCCAGAACGTTTCTACTTGCTGACATACTGGGCCTCAAACTCCACGAGGACAGAAGCTCCTTTGCTCAAGACCTTCTCCCACGTATCTCTTCATCTGGCTGTTGATTCGTATCCTTTAATACCCTTTGCAATAAACCAGTCATCTAGTGAGTAAACTGATTTCCTGAATTCTGGGAGCCACTTTCGCAAATTAGTCAAGCCCATGGAGAGAACTGTGGGAACCTATGGTTTACAGCCAACTGGCCAGAAACACAGGCAACCACCTGGACTCGCGAACGACGTCTGAAGTGGGGAGGGGCAGTCTTGTGGGACTGAGCCCCTAGCCTGGAGGATCTGAGTAACACTCTCTCGGGGTGGAGACTGTCAGAATTGAGTTGAACAGGAGGACACCGGCTGGTGTTGGAGGGTTGCTTGTTTTTGGCGGAGGGACTCCCCCACCCCACCAACACACACACACATTGGAATTAGGTTCAGAATTTTTAGCCAGTTCTGGGGCGGAGTGGGGAGCAGAGAGGACTGTGATAAACGAGAGACTCTGGGTCCCCTAGGAGCCGAGCAGCCAGTCGGCTCCAGCAGAACTGCTTAGTGCGGGGAAAACCCCACGTGTTGAAACTGGCGTCAGAACTGTACCCCCAAAACCCTTCGATCTGGCTTTCCCCCCCAGTGAATCCACTGAACATCTTACTGAAGTCACCAGTGGCCTCCACGTGTAAAATGCAAAGGATCATTCTCACTTCTTGCCTGACCTCCCGGCAGCATTCAACTCTGCTGTCCCACCCTTGTTTCCTGTCACTTCTCTTGGCTTGTGTGACATCACGTTCCCCCAGTTTTCCTGCTCCTTCCCTGGTGGTTCTTCTGAAGGCTCGCCTTTATCACTTCTCCTCACAATCTTTTTCTCAGAAAATCTCATCCTTCCCAAGGCTTCAATTTTTATGATCCAACTGCCAGAGACACCTAAATACGTCTCCGGGAAAGACATCAATTTTGAGCCTCAGACTCAGACATACCTAACTGGCCTTCCCACCTTTTCATCGAAATGTCCCAAAAGCACCTCAAACTCAATGTCCCAAACTGAAATGATGATCCTGCTCCATACCCACAGGGTCGAGCCAGGAAAACAGAAGCAACTCGTTATAACTCAATGGAGGGAGTTTAATACAGAGAATTGGTTATATACGGCAGGAAAGTAAGAACCCACCTGGCAATGGTGAAGCAGCCCATGCTTGAGAAACAGCAAGAAGCCACTTTATCCCCTACGCTAGAGAGATATGGGGAGGGAGTGGTGTTACCTAAAATCCCGGAACCGTGGCCAACACTGGGGGCTAGAATCCTGGCAGGTCCACTGGAAGAGAGCATGTGTCCTACAGAAGGTCAAGCCACAGGGGAAAAGCAGCCTCTGCCAGAGTCATATCAGGAAGAAGAACAAGAGGAATATAATTCCTCTGGTTTCTCTACTCCTGCCCACCCTGCGGTCTCTCACTACTGCCTCCCATGGGCAAAGCCATTCAATAAAGGAAATCGTAATTCTGTGCGAATGTAAATTAACCAATGATAAAATGGAAGTTTGATGAGGAATGAAATGTTTCTGGAGTCATAGTAAGTTCCCCACAAAACCTTATTAATTACAAACAGCAAAACAGTATATTCACAGTGGAAAACACTGGCAGGTACCACCTTAATTAGGTGAACAAAGTGAACACCACCAGCAACAGAGCAAATTAAAATCAGGCACCATCTAATAGGACACAGTGAGAGCACAGCATCACATCTACGGCATTTGTGCAAAAGCTGCAGAACCTGAATCTCATCATGAGGACACATCAGACAAATCCAAACTGAGCGACATTCTACAAAATAACTAGAATCCTGAAGTGTCAAAATATAACATAAAATATATACAATAATAGCACAAAGGAAGGTGAGAATGACACGATACCACTCCAAAGTAACTGTATTTTACCCAGAGTAATAAAATGTCAACTCCAATTAGATCGTGATAAGGTTAAAGATGCATATTAAATCCTTATAACAACCACTTAAAATGCAAAGAGATAAAGCTTTAAAAAACCCCAATAGATTAATTAAAATAGAATAATAAAATACCTTTGATGAACAAAAGGGAAATCAAGAAAGGAAGAGAAGGGAAGAAATAAAATGAGACAAATAAACCTAAATCCAATCCTATCAGTAATTACATTAAATATAAATAGGTTACACCTACTTCAGGTAATGACTGAGGAAGATCCCACCCTAGGTATAATGTAAAAAGCAGCTACCTAAAGGCACTAGAGAAAGAACAGAAACAGGCAGATTGTGGTGGGGAGTACACACTTAGAGAAGGAGGACAGCTCTAAGAAAGGATTGCCCAATTTTTGCTGCATTTAACCTGAAAGATGGTGCGGTCATCCTTGTGGGAGGCAGGGGAAGCACCACCCACAGAAGGGATGCAGGAGGGGTGTTTTGGCAAGGGGAGGGGCTGCTGGGGGAGCAGGGGGAGCACAGGACTAAGTCTAGAGTAGCTGAGGCAGCTAAAGAGAGTTAAGGGAATCATAGAAAGGCAAGAGCAGGAGAGGGCATGCCCAAATTATACCTGCCAATATCTCTGGCTGAACCCTGAAGAGTGTATATGCAGATCAGCCTCAAAGTATCTCAATGAAGACATAAGATCTATGCGGAGACTGGGGTTCTGACCCAAGAGAGTTTCAGTTCCAGTCTATCCAAATTGTCTGCTGGACAAAAGAGACATCACTCAGTGGAGAATAACAAAATCCAGAGTCTCCATGATATGACATTCCTAATAGTCAAGATACGATACAAAATTGTTCAAAATTTGAAGATTTAAAAAAAAAAAGTCTCATTCAAGAGTGAAAAGACCATCAATTGAGACCAACTCCGGGATCGCCTAGATGTTAGAATGGCCAGAAAAGGATTTCAAAACTGATTTATAACTATCCTCAGTAATGTAAAAAAAAACATGCTCTCAATGAATGAAAAGCCAGGAAATCTTAGGAGAGAAATAAAAGTTATAATAAAAGAACAAAATTGGAAATCTAGAACTAAAGACTATAATATCTATAAATAAAGTTTCACTGGATAAACTTAATAGACGAATAGAGATGACAAAGGAAAGATTCAGTGAACTTGAAGATAAGTTAGTAAAAGTTATCCAGTGTAAAAAGAGCAAGAATAAAAACAGGGGAAAAAATGAACAGAGCCACAGAGAACTGTTACATAATAGCAAATGACCTAAATGATGTCCTAAAATGACATGCAGAGGAGCGAGAAATGAGACAAAAAATTTTTTAATATACAATGGCTTGAAAAGTTCCCAAAAGTGGATGGAAGACATAAATGTACAAATTCAAGTACACAACAAACCCAGGGCAAGATAAACATGAAAAAGCCATGCTTCTGCACATCATAGTCAAACTGCTGAAAGGCGGAGACAACAAGCAAAGCAGCAAAAGAAAAACAACACATTACCTACAGATGAACAATTACATTAAATGTCTGTCTTCTAGCTAGCAACTATGGAAGCCAAAAGAGAATGGAACAACATCTTTAAAGTGCTAAAAGAAAAAAAAAATTTCCAATCGGAATTCTGTAAATAGCAAAGAGATGCTTCCAGAATGAGGATAATATAAAGACATTTTCAGATAGAAGAAAACAAAGGAATTTATTGCCAACAAATGCGCACTCCAAAAATATTGCCAAGAGAAATCCTTCATGCTGCAGAAAAATGGTACCAAATGAAGACGGAGAGCCCCAGAAAGGAATGAAGAGCATCAGAAATGGCAAAAGTCTGGATGAATACAAAAAACTATTCTCTTTTTTGTTTTTCTTCTTAATTCCCTTTTAATACATAAAACTACTTAGAGCAAAAATTATAACATTGTCTTCTAGGGGTTTTAAAATGTCTAAATAACTACATAAAATAACTAGCATAAAAGGAGTGGTTAGGGTGCCTGGGTGGCTCAGTGGGTTAAGCAACTGCCTTCAGCTCAGGTCATGATCCCAGAGTCCCTGGATGGAGTCCCACATTGGGCTCCCAGTTCCATAGGGAGTCTGCTTCTCCTTCTGACCTTCTACGCTCTCATGCTCTCTTACTCGTGCTCTCAAATAAATAAAATCTTTAAAAAAATAAAAATAAAAAATAAAAGGGTGGTAAATGGACCTACTATCTACATTTTGCAGGAACTGATAACTCAAAGTAGAATGTGAAAAGTTAAGTGTTACATTGCAATCCCTGAAGCAACCACTGAAAATTCAAGAAAGTGCAGCTAAAAAGCCTATAGAAAAATTAAACTTGTATTCTTTAAAACATTCAAATTATCCCCAAAAAGCACAAAAGAAAGAACAGAGAAACAAACAGAAAACAAATAATAAAATGGTGACCCCCTCCAAGTCTAACCACATCAATAATTACATTAAATATTAATGGATTAATCTCTGTAACTAAAAGACCGGCATTGTCAAAATAGATAAAAATATAAGACACAAGTATATACCATCTACAAGACACACACTTTAAGTATAAAGACATAGATAGGTGAATTTGGTAAGGCTGCAGGATACAAACTCACTATCTAAAAGCCAGCTGTATTTGTACACACTAGCAATGAAAAATTAGAGAAATGAAAATAAAATTAGCAACTCCATTTAAAATATCATTAAAAACCAAAATACTAAAGAATACAGTTAACAAAAACATGCAAGGCCCGTACACTAAAAACTATAAAGTATTTCTGAAGAAAATTAAAGATCTAAATAAATGGAGAAAGGAGCCCTGCTTGTGTATTGAAAGACTAGATATTGTTACAATGGCAAATCTCCGTAAGTTGCTCTATATGTGAATCGCATGAACACTGAATCCTGACTAATGATGTGCACACGGAACTGCTTAGGGGAAAGGGAATGAATATCTGCAGTTTACCTTCAAATGCATCAAAAACTAAGATGGATTTTTGGATGGAAAGATAAATAGTAAGGCAAGAACAATAAAATACTAAAATAGTAATGGTAGACTCTAAGTGGAGGGCATAAGAATTCTCACTATAAATTTCTTTCAACTTTGCCCTATGTCTGAAATTTTTCATAATAAAATGCTGGGGAAATTATAACTATGAAATATTTCCAACATCTAAAAGACTATGGAGGATAATAAAATGGAACAAAAGAGCACCCACAACTCCCACCAACAGGATTAATGAAAGAACATCAGATACAGCCTAAGTTCCCGGGATGCCTTCAGCCCACCTCCCCTGATGCTGGTGGTTATGATGCCGTGAATGTCTTATGCCACGGACTACATATAAATGCATTTATACACAACCAACAGAATCGTATCACGTGTTCTGAACTGTACCCTGCTGTAGGTATGAGCCGATAATGGGCTTTGTTCCTCCCCTTAGCCTTAGATGTTAGAGATGTATCCATCAATCGTGACATGAAGTCCTTGTACAAGTATTTAGCTATTTACTTATCCATTCTCTCTGATGGACATTTCAGCAAAACCATCTCAAGATGTGGCCTCTCTGAGCAGAAAGGACGGCAGCCAGGCACTCAGATTCTGGGAATGGAAAGACCTGGGTTCAAATCCTGCCATCGTGGCTTCACAGCCTTGAGCAAGTCATGAATCTTCCCGAGGCTCAGCAGGAGGGGAAGAAGGAGACTAGTTATCTTGTCCTTTCTCTCTGTGCTCTGTCTCGTCTCTGATCAATGCCTACCATTGGGTCAAACAAAACCAGATGATAGAGACACACACATGCACTCACACACACATGCCCATACATGCACACACAGACACACACACACACACACACACACAGAAACAATCATCCAGTGATGTTTGGGCTGCCAGACTGGTAGTGATGTACCAGACACATCCCTGGATGCAGTGGAGCCAGGCCCTGCAAACATTTTAATCAGAGAAACGGTGCCCAGGGATGAGGCAACCCTAAGCAGGGATAGAAAGGGGGCTGTGAGTCTGGGTGTCACGGTCAGGCACGGTCACACACCAGCCACCTGCAGACCAACACCTGGAACAAGGAAGCAGCCACTGTTACTGCTGGGACTCTGCTGTGTCCACGGGCAGGAGGACAGCCTGAAGAGCAGGGAGCTCAGAAGCACTAGTGGGTTTCCTTGTCTGCTCCTAGCCTAGACCCTGCCATGACTTCCAGGGTCAAATCGATACAACATCAAAGAGCAGCTTGTCCCAAGCCAAGCATTCACTAAATTTCAGCCACCACCAAAATCTAGGCATACTTCAGTTTTCCAAAATTGTGACCTGATATAAAGCTCTCTGCACAAATCGAAATCCTCTTTTGTCGCCAGAATCCTCCAACCTCTGAAATTGACACCCGTTTCTGCTGTCCTCCGTCAGAGCTCCCAGAATCTGGCAGCTCTCCCAGGGCAGAGGGAGTCTGGGAGGGGAAACGAGGCAGAGGTGGGGCTAAGCATCATGCACTAACTAATGGAAATGGGCTCACTAAATGCAGCAGATAACATTTGGAACTAACTAAACATGCTGCACAAGTCATGGTTTGTTTGAGAAATAATCACCTGCCTTCCTGTCTAAGCACGGCTGAAATCTTAGCTCTAAGCTCTAGACTTGATCTGGGCTTTGGGATTGCAGACATCAGAGCACCTGTGTCTATGCACAGATTCCCTCAAGGGAAATCTGACTTTTATTGGGGGAAAAATTAATAAAGCCTGGATTTGGGGTACCACCTGAGCAACATTCACCAAATAGGCTGCTGCTCGTTTCAGTGTGAAGGCAAGCAACGAGATTATGAACATTTGAAATGCAGGACCACAAGACGGGTATGGGCGTTGAAGGAGGCGGGCCTGGTTGGAGTCCCGGCTTTGTCGCTTTCTGGCTATGGGACCCTCGGGCAGGTGACCTAGTGCTTCCAAGCCTGTTCCTTGATGTCTAAGCAGCGGAAACAGGTAAGTTCCAGAGCTGTCACAAGGATGACCCGAGACAACACACATAGAATCTAATGGGAAGCCTGGCAGATGACAGGAGCTCATTAAGTAGATGTGGGGGGTATCGGGTTTCCCACAGCGGGTACTGGAGGAAGCTTCCAGAATCCACTTAGATGCTGCTGACAGGGGCACCAAGCATTACAGGCAAACCTGCAGCCAAGTGCCTTCCTGCATTATCTTGTTTACTCTTCACGGTCATCCTGAAAGACAGGAGCTATTACCAGTTTTATTATATGAGAGGAAGGCGAGGCTCAGAGAGGTGAAGTAATTCATATGAGGTCACAGAGCCAGTAAGGAAGAGTTGAAATCTGACCAGTACCCTAATTCTAACTACTTGGAAAACTGGCCTCCCCAGCGTGTCCTGGGAGCACCACATCCTTTGGTCATACTGTCCTACCCACATACATACATCCTCTTGTTTTCCTTTAATTGGTCAAAAGCTGCCTGTCCTCTGCAGCCTCCTCCTCTGGGAAGCCTGCCCTGGTTAATCCCATGGACTACACTGGCCTCCCTTCTCTGGTGTCACTTCCTGCCCGTACTGCTTCCTCAAGGACTTACTTACTCTGTACCTTGTGTTTCTAGGTAATGCTTCAAGTGAAAATGCCAGTCCCCTCAAAGCCTTCTAGATCCACGGAGGGCACAAACAACCTTTCTTAATTCCAGAACCTGGCAGAAAAAGTCTAATGACTTCTTTGGTGACTAATTGCTACTGGCTTACTTCTTCACATACGTTCAAATAAGAAGTGATCAGGAAGAGCCAAGACTCTTCTGTCTTGGCTGATATTCTAATGAATATTGGAAATATTCATTTCTAATTGATTTTTTTAAAATTACCACATTCAGGGCATCTGGCTGGCTCAGTCGGCAGAACGTGCAACTCTTCATCTTGGAGGCATGAGCTTGAGCCCCATGCTGGGCACAGAGCTTACTTACAAAATAAATGAATAAACAGACACATTTTTACAAAAATCACCACACCCTAGGCAAGAATCATTGACAGACACTGAAATTTATAAGTGAAAATATAATGTAAGGAAAGATATTCGCATAGTCTCCGAGTATCTTCCCAGATGTTATGATTCCTAATTACAAGGGCGGGAAAGCAAGTTTCCAGTGAAGAAACTGGAAAAACACCACTTTAGCTAAGTGACTAAAGTCAGCGTCACCGGCAATAGGACACGGAGATGTCACACACTTCCACTATGACACACCAAGGACATAGCCCTTCATTGGCGTTCCTGACAAATATGCGCATCTTCAACCTAATCGTGAGAAAGTCTCAGACAATCCCAAGCTGAGGAACACTCTCGAAAATAACTGGCCAGCATGTTTTGAAAGTATCAAGGTCACGAAAGAGGACAAAAAAAAAAAAAAAAAAAAAAGACCAGGGAGCAGAATTTAGCAGACTAAGGTGCTATGACCCCTCTCTGCAATGTGGGGCCCTGCACTGGATCCTGGAGCAGAAAAAGGACATTATGGGAGCAACCGGAAGTTTTTAATAATGCCTGAAGGTTGGTTAATAATTTATACCAATGTTAATTTCCTGGTTTTGAAATTCCTGCTGTGATCGTGTATGATGTTACCATTAGGGGAAACTGCGGTTTCTGTGACCTTTCCCTAAGTCTAAAATTATTCCAAAACAAAAGGTTTTAAAAATAAATGAAATAAAATTTAAATATACTGCATTCCGTTTGTTTCCATCATGGCACTTAGCACAGGTTTCAATTATGTACGATTTTGCTCATTTGCTTGTTTATTATCTCCCTCCACTGAGAATGTGAACTTGAATTTGAACTTGAGGGAGTGTGAACCCGCTCTCTGCAGCACATGCTCAACCCCCTTCGAAATAGAGACCAGGCTGCAGATGGAGTATACTCACTTAGAACTTAGTACTGTCTTGTTGTTGTTACTGTAATTAATCTGTATCACACCATTTCATGCAAACAAGTTATACCGGTTTCTATTTAAGGTGGCAAATGTCAGCTTTCCTTTTTCAATGTATTTTTATACATTTTGTAAAAGTGACTCGATTTGAAGAAAAATAGTAAATAAAAAGTACAAGAAGGGGGTACCTGGGTGGCTCAGTCATTGAGTGTCTGCCTTCAGCTCAGGTCATGATCCTGGGGTCCTGGGATCGAGCCCCGCATTGGGCTCCCTGCTCGGTAGGTAGCCTGCTTCTCCCTCTCCCGTTCTCCCTACTTGTTCCCTTTCTCACTGTCTCTCTCTCTGTGTCAAATAAATAAATAATTTTTTTTTTTTAAATGCAAGAACGCACACAGATGTGACTTGACTTACTGAGGGAGGAGACAGTGGCAGCTAACATGACAAAAAGATCCCAAAGGTGGTGTGCAAATTACTGAAGTTCAGGACATACTGACATAGCCCATCAGAATTAGAAATGATGAATCAGTTCTCACATTATAGGCAGAAGGACACTCTTGCCAGAATTGGAGCCTCAAAGTGTCCCAACCTTCAATACTTATGAAACTCTTATTTATTTACATCATGAATCCAAACAATCCTGACAATTTACACCCTTTGTCGAAGAACAATGCCTTGGAATACCTCCAAACTCATTCATTCATCCACAAATGTTTCCTGAGCACTTATACGGTGCCAGGCACGGTTCTAGATCCTTAGGACACATCAAAGGAGACAAAAGTCCCTGCCTCACAGACCTCACATTCTAGCAGGAAGAGGTGAACCATTAGTAGTGATATATCACATCACTGACAAAAGTGGTCTCAGAAATCAGAGCAGGGCAGGGGGTAGTGGGGATGGGAGTCCACTGTTAATTGGGGAGGGGGCTGGGTCCTTTAGCACACTGGTCGCTGTTGCTGACGGAGTGAGTGGGAGAGTCGTAAAAAATGAGCTCGAGGAGACGACAGAACCAGACCACGAAGGACCTGGGTTTTTGCTCAAAAACAGACTTCAGGGGGCAAGGGAGGAGGTGGGGAGGCTCTTGTAGGTGTCCCGCCGAGAGAAAATCCTGGCTTATACCTGGGTCATAGCAACGGAGGGAGTTTTATTCTGGATATTCGAAAAGAAGAGCCCCAGGGTCTGCTGTCATTCATATGTAGGGTATCAGATGTATCATATGTAGGGTATCAGAGAATGAGAAAAGCCAATTACAGTTATTAGGTGTTTGGCCTGAGCAACCAGAAGGATGAGGTGGCTACCAATGAAATAGAACAGGGCACCTGGGTGGCTCAGTCGGTTAAGGGTCCGACTGTTTTGGCTCAGGTCATGATCTCAGGGCTGTGAGATCGAGCCCCACATTGGGCTCCAAGCTGGTCATGGAACCTGCTTAAGATTCTCTCTTTCTCTCTCCCTCTGCCCCCGTCCCTCTCTAAAACTCTAAAAAGGAAGCAAGGAAGGAAGGAGGGAGGGAGAGAGGGAGGGAGGAAGAGAGGGAGGGAGGGAGGGAAGGAAGGAAGGAAGGAAGGAAGGAAGGAAGGAAGGAAGGAAGGAAGGAAAAGGAAAAGGGAAGAGGAAGGGAGGAAGGAAGAAATAGAAGAATGTCTGAGCACAAAGGTGATGCTTCATAGTCAATTAAAGCACACACTGTCCCCGTTTGCAGACAGGGAAACTATGGCACAGAGAGATTAAGTAACGTGCCCAAGGTCACACAGTTGTTATGTGGCAGAGGCAAGATTTGAACGCTAGCAGCCTGGCTCCAGAGTCCCTGATCTTAACCCTGGGCTCCACTGCTTACCAGGATGGGAGGTCCGCCCGAGAGGCTCTCCATGGGAGCTGAGAGAGAGCTCTTTGAATAAATCAGACATAAAGTCTTCCAGGATCTCTCTGAGTCTCGGGTCACAGCAATGTGGGGAATTGAGTGGGGAAAATTTCATAGTATTTTAAACTTTCTTGGAAGTGTACCAAAGATCTACCCGAGTCCAGCCCAGCACGGCCTTGCCAGCAGCCCTCGGCCCCTCCAAACCACTCTACTATCCCTTTGCCAAAAGGCTTTTCAGTGCATCGTCAGAGTTAGATACTAACGTTTAACAAAAACTATTTCGGAAAAAAAAAAAACAAAAAAAACCTATTTCGGTATTAGAGAATAATCAACTCAACTTTGTTCACGTTGGCCGCAATACAATATGCAGTCTGAAACAGCAATGTGACACGTGAAAACACACACATCTGTCCCCTTCCCATACGTCTTCAGCTCTGAAATTCGATCTCAGCAAATCTTGTGCACATTCACGCTCTGATCCAGGGCTCCACATCTGAGCCAGAATGAAATATGTCACATTTCATTCATAAAACACATGCTTAAAACAGACAATCGGTTATGTTGGGAAACCACACATTTCCCTAGGCTGAAAAACAGAGTTTTATTTTGAGAGACGGTATATACAAATGGACAATAGCCAGACCAAATGTAATGCTAAAACTGCAACCCAGCACCTTGCAGCAATCAGGACAAAGGGCCAGCCCACGGCCTCTGTGGTCCCCAACGCAGCAAGGTCTGAACCTGGCGCAGGACCGCCAGTGTCCCTCTTATCGCCTCTGCTTCCAGCTCAGGGCCAAGCAGGAAAAGCCATCACATAAGGTGCTCATTCCTTATTAACTTGCCTCCGGCCTCTGCACGCCAGCAGCCTCTGACCAAGACCTGAGCCTTCCCTGCTTTCCACTAGAAGGTCCCCACTCCTGCTCGCCCTTGAGTCTCCGTCAGACACAAGTGATGGTGACTGACTCCCTGGACGGAGCAAGTTCTGACCAAATAGCCTCTGTTTGTTCTCGTTCGGGTGACCCGCGATTGCAGTGCATTTCTCTCTGGCCATGAAATAAAGCGGGATAAGGAGCAATCCTATCTAGGAAAGCATGAAGATAAGCAACTAGAGGCTGACCCAGTAAGGTTCAATAGGTGGAGATCGGTCCCAGAAGTGCAGAACAACCCAGAAGTGTGGTTTCAGATGATAGCTCCCGATTCACAAATGCAGACCCAGGCCCCAAAACCAGTGCCTCCCCACCGCACGACTTCAGCAAGCAACCCCTAACCTTTCCAAGTCTGCTTCCACATCCACAGACTAGACATGAATAATACTTTGTATGGTGCCCCTGGTAACACAGTAAGAGAGTGCACGTCAGTAAACCATTCACACGGAGCCTGGCACACGGACACACAAAAATGTAAAGCGCAAGGGGCTCCTGGGTGACTCGGCCCATCAAGCATCAGACTCTTGATTTCCACTCATGATCTCAGGGACGTGAGATTGAGCCCGGTGCTGAGCATGGTGCCTACTTAAGACTCTCTCTCTCCCTCTGTCCCTCCCCACCCCCTGCTCATGTCCACTTTCTCTAAAACAATTGAATAAATAAATCTAATTCTTTAAAAAAAAAAAAAGGAAAGCTGCTTACGATTAATTCCCACTTCTCACCTGCAACCAGAAAAACAATGCTCACTTACGTGGCACCACCACCTCGGCATCTGAGCGCCGGGGAAACCACCACAGGCTAACACTCGGCGAGGACTCCGCTCCAATACCTTCCCTAACTTGACTGACCCTCACAGCAGCCCCGAGACAGACAGCCCATCGTAATCCCCATCTTACCCAGAGAGGTTAGATGACTTGCCCCAGGGCACACAGCTGGTAAGGGCACAGCCATTGCTGCATCCTGCTGCTATCTGCAAAGCTTTGGGAGCGAAATAAGCGAAATGCAGGTTTGCCCCCCTTAGCCCAGACAAGTAACCCACTTTCCAACCCTAAAACTGCATCTTCATCATACAGAGACTGCTGATTTACCTTACCAAAGGATTCTTTACTGAGTCTTCACTTTGATGAACACCTGAGCAGTCAGAGACATGGTCTCGGAAGGCTCTTTCCTGTAGATGGAAAGTGGAATTCAATTACAAAGTTTCCACTTACGGGCAGCAAGACCAGGCCGGCAGCGACAGGTTCGGAGTGTCACCGGAGAGCTTACCTGCCAGCCCGAAAGGCTGCTCTCACAGCACTTGTTCCTGCTCCTGGCTTCACAAGAGAATGACCTGGGGAGCTGTAGAGAACACAGATGCCCAGGGCCCGCGCCCTAAAACCCTGTCCCTGACTTTGCCGTCTTGCATGGGTCTCTAGCCCGCGTTTGTCAGTTTCCTCTCTACCCGGGATACTCAGCAGAGGAGCGACATCGCGTTACCACCTGCCGATTCGCCGATGACCCAAAGTTCATTTCTATTCCACCCAGCCCGGCAAAGCCGCTTACCTAAGAGTGAAGTGGTCTGCCACAGAGCCGCTGGTCAGAGAGACCAAAAAGGTGGCCGTGTCCCCTTCCCGGACGAGGTTCAGGGGTACAGAGATGACGACGTTCTCGTCCAGGCTCACCAGGGACCACTTCAGATCGTCTTGGGTTGGGTAGACCACCACACTCCCGATCCTCTCCCGGGCTGGAGGCACCTGCTGCGGGCTGTCCTGGCCGGAGTGGATGTTGTTCTCCCATTTCCCCTCCTCCTCCAGTGGACACTGGCCGGCCTCGTCAGCGGGGTAGAGCGTGAAGAAGAGCTCCATCGCGGTGCCCCCCAGCAGGGCCGGGATCTCCTCCTCGGGCTCCAGGTCCAGCCCGGAGCTGAACCACTCGGGCAGCAGCTCCAGCTCGGCCACACACAGCCCCGGGTCCCCTTGCAGCCGGCAGCTGGCCGCCACTTCCCTGGCCTCGGGGAAGGCAAACATCTTGACGCACGGTAGATTCTCCTCGGGGTCGCTGTCGTCCCAGTCCATCCCGGTGATGTAAAACAAGGTCTGCACTTTGGGTCTGTTGGAGTAGATGGAGCTGTCGAGGATGTGGGATTTCAGCTTCCAGTTAAAGGGAAACTTCTCCACGTTTCCAAAGGCTGGGGAAGTCAACAAGAGCTCCTGGGGGACGGTCTTCTCCGCTGAAAAAGGGCCGTAGCTGGCATTGATGGTCGGGGGGCTCCTGGCCCGGTAGATAAAGAGTGTCTCCACCCGCGCCTGCAGACTGGAGTTCCTCGTGACGTCCTGGTTCGCCTCCTTCAGGAAGAAGGCCTCCTCTGCGTCGGCGACGTGGAAGCCGGCGGGCAGATAGGCCGGGAGCGAGGAAAACTTCTGCAGGCTATCCACGATCCCTCGGCTCTCCGTCTCTGTATGAGAAAGGAAAGCAAAGGAAGAATAAAGGTCGGGCCCTGAAAAGCCAGGAAACAGCGAAGTCTGCACCCACCGCCCCAGCAAACCACCCCAGGCCACACTGGGCCTCCCCTGGCCTCAGCACAGGGTCCTTCGGGAATCTGCCAAACCAGCCAGTGTTGAGTGGGAAGGAGCTCACTTACCACGGACCCAATAGTTTGTGTTTGCACAGTCCCCCCCACCCCACCCAGGGGAAAACACCACCTCCTCCCGCTCTCCAAAAACCCAAGTTCAGAGGATCACGGCTCTCTTTGCTAGGTCGCCCCACGGAGGCGGCTGTGCACCTGCAAAACCCATCGCGCCCTCATACGGGACTTGCTACTGCTTCCTCGTTAGATAGTTACGCTTCGTCCTGTCCCTCCCAGACACGGCGTCTACAAGGACATTCAGACATCTCCATGATTCTGACTGAACGGAGGGTGAAGCTATGGCTCGGCGTTCCCACTTCTGGAAAACTCTCCTTCTGAAATCCTAGTGGAAATGCACTAGGATTTATCCACAAGGACGTTCCCTGCGGCATCACTGTTGCATTGCACACAAACTTAGGAGCCCGCGTGCTGGAGACAGAATCCCGGCTCTGTGGCTTCCTAACTGAGCCACTTGAGCGAGCTACTTTCTTTTTTTTTTTTTTTCCTAAGATTTTATTTATTTATTTGACACAGAGAGAGAGATCACAAGCAGGCAGAGAGGCAGGCAGAGGCAGAGGGAGAAGCAGGCTTCCCGCCAAGCAAGGAGCCCGATGCGGGGCTCGATCCCAGGACCCTGGGATCATGACCTGAGCCGAAGGCAGCCGCTTAACCCACTGAGCCCCCCAGGTGCCCGTGTGAGCTACTTTCACCTCGCCGAGCTTCAAACGTCCTCATATAGCATAGGATGTACACAGAAGTTCTACCCTATTGGGTTATTGTAAGGATTAACGAGTTAGTAAACATGAAGCTCTCAGGACAGTGCTGACACACATAAATATCCATCAGCCGTGCTACTGTTACTGGTATTAGTATTTCTTAGTTGAAACCATTCTAAAGGTTTATCAATAGGAGACCAGATAAACTACACATTTTTACACCAGGATAACAGGCAGCTGTAAAAAAAATGAGGTGGAGCTACATGGACATACTCGAAAAAAATGTCCACAATACGTCACTCACTAAGTATAAAAAATTATAAATTACAAATGTATCCTATATAATCCTACTTAGATTTTTTAAGGTTCCATCTGTATGTGTCTATAAATGTACATATAGTTATGTTTGCGTGTCTATAGAACAAAAGAGAAGGGGTTTCACTTTTTGCCATCTAGGTTTCTACTTTCTTTAAATTTGTTACAACTATGTATTATTTTGTTAATTAAAATATATACATAAACATGTAGATATGTGTTTGTATAGGTATATGTATGGGTGTGTTTGTTTCTTTCAAGTGGGAAAACACAGATGCAACAAAATTTTTCAAACTAAAGAGAGTCCACCAGGAACTGGGGTTGGCAAATCAGGCTAAGAACACACAAGGCTTCTTCCCTGTCCCGAAATAATAAATCTCCAACCCTAGAGCCGGCGCAAGAAGAAATGCAACCGGGCAGCAGTGTTTGAAATGTAGCATTGCTAGAGGATAAAAGGCAAACAAATACCACTCCATAGACTCTAACTCCCGGCAACTTTTTTTTCTGCAGCCGTTACAAATTCTGCCAAATGTACTTCTCTATTGATTTAATTTCGGGGGCCACTTTTCAGGGCTGTCCTTGAGCTTTCCTTGTCCAGAGCTCTCCTTGTCCAGAGGATGACAAAACTGTAATTAGGAGATTAAGGAAAAGATACAATCATGAGGGGCTGCTGTACCTTTTCTCCAAGAAGGTGTTCAGAAAGCAAGTTCTCCATAAAATACTGCATGATCTCACTAGCATGTGGCACCTAAAACAGTCAGATCCATAGAAGCAGAAGCAGGATGGTGATTGCCAGGGGCTGCGACTGGGGAGAGGAAGCGGGGGGGGGGGGGGGGGGGGGGG
>CM052889.1:76916794-76998281 GCA_028534135.1 Potos flavus | reverse complement strand
TTAACCTTGAGACATTGACATACTCCATCTGAAACTCAGTTTGGATCATCTGAACCCAGGACCCGCACAAAACCAACATCCGCTGCAGGGCTGATAGGTTTACTTGACAATATTGAGTCTCCGAGGTGAGCTCCGCAGGCAGTGATGAGACGAGACACCTGGCCCCAAGCTCAGAAGAGCCCGTGGTTGTTTCAGTGCTCTGCCCACACACTCCACGCCTCTGAAATTCTCAAGAGCTTGTCTTTGGACTTGAGCTTTGTAAGTGCAGAAGCATGGGACCAGGAAGCAGACACACAAGCTTGCTCACCCCACGCTCGTCTGCCGGCCCTTGCTGCTCTGTCTGCACTCTGCATTCGGGGTGCCCCAGGAGCCCAGATTTCTGGAGGACCCATGACCCGGGGGAGGTCAGTGAGAGCCGAAGCAAGCTCTGACCAGCGTGCCGCATCGGAGACGCACAAGCAGGGGCAACCGCAAAGTGCTACAGTGTGCCAATCAAGCACAGTAGACGCAGCCAAGGTAGTTCTGGGCACCATTTCCATGGCGGTGGGAAGAACAGAATGCATGTGCACGTATGAGCTAGGAAATACGACTGGTGTTGTTTTGAGGATTCTGCATATGGGTTAATTGCTCTATTTGCATTTACAACTGGTATTGTGCAATCAAAAAATGAATGGTACACCACATTAACAGCATGGAAGATAAAAATCCTATGATCACCTCAATAGATGGAAAGCATTGGACGAATGCAATGAAACACCACTAACCCAGGCTAGCTCCGGTCAGTCCAAAAGCATTCGTGGAATACCTTTCCTTCTCTTTCTTAATTTTTTCAATGCAGTCTACTCTTTGCAAACGTGGAAAGTAACTAAAGGAAAGGAAACACATGTCTGGTCTTTGTGACTGGTCCCTAGAAAATCTCCTTTAATGAATATTTAAGATTGTTTTTTAAGGTGGGGGTGTCTGGGGGGCTCAATCGGTCAAGCGTCCGACTCTTGATTTCAGCTCAGGTGATGATCTCAGAGTCGTGAGATCAAGCCCCACAGAGGGCTGATTCTCTCTCTCCCTACGTCCCTTCCCCCAGCTCATGCACACACTCACTCTCTCAAAAAAAATTTTTTTTAAAAATGTAAATACTTTTTTAAGAGTTAAGAGATGAAACACCATGATCTCAGGGTCCTTAAACATCTCTCCCACAATCCTATTGACTATCTGGTTGCTTGAAAACCTCCTTTCACCTACAGTAAAAAACATAATAATAAAAAAACAAACAAACCTTAAGCCCATTTCCTGTCTGCATCGGTTTCTCATAACAATCAAGCAAGTAAAGAAACCATGGGTTGCAGGGAGTGCAGAGCAGTGATGAAAAGACACACAGAGGGCGAGTCCTGCCTTTGAGGAACTTAATATTTTCATTAAGAACGGAAGACATCTGCATTTAAAAGACTGGTAACGATAAAAGTAAAACGTGTATTGTTAACTTGTCTGACATAGGTTAGATGTGTTGCCAAACCTCAGAGAAAGAATAGATCAATATTGGTTGTGAAATTATCCCAAGTTTACCATTAGTAGTATCCAATGAATGAAACAGTGATAGCGATAATAATAACAGTTTATAGTGAGGAAGTCTCCTGTGCCCACAAGGGCCCAGACGCTGTTAACTTGCTTCACGTGTATTAGCTCTTTACACCTTTAATCTTTACATGAGTCTGTGAGATAGGGTAGTATTCTCATACTGTTTTATTTTTAATATAATTCAATAATTTTGTAGTGTTGTTTCCATTTCATAGGTTAAAAAGGGAAGGCACAGAGACGTCAAGAAACATGCCTAAGGCCACACAGCACGGAAAGGGTGGAGTCCAGGCTCTGCCCACTCTTCTCCCTGCAGACTCCTGGAACCAGTAATGCTTCTGATTGTTTCCCTCTGGCTGCAGGGCTGCAAAGACCTCCTTTTTCCCAAAGCAAATAAAGGCTCCATTATTGCTTTTGACCGGTAATACAGCTCAAAAGTCCGCCGGGTAAACCCATAAAGAACGCAAGCATAAAGAACGCAAGGGAAGGAATGGAAGTTTCCTCCCCACACTGGCCCCGGGGGGATATGCAAGGAGCCTCTGTCCAAGAGCTCTGGGGGGGGTGCATCCCAGTGGGGACAAAACAAAAACAAACAGCTCTCAGCTCCTCCTTTCTCAGGTTTAACTCAGTGTCGGGCAGTCAGCCTGGGAAGGGCGGGACACAGGGGCCGGTACTCTAGGAGGTGGAAACAGATGCAGGGGTCGCCGTGGGGTGCTTGCCCCCAGCCCAACTGCCCCCCCCACCCCGTTCCCTCCGCGCGGTCTGTGCGGGACCAGGGCCTCGTGTGCGGCAACACTGCCACCTAGTGGCGGAGGTTGTCGCGGCTGTGTGACAGCAGGTGGTCGGTTCCCCGGTTCCGGAACAGAAACCCAGACTTGGGGCGATTTGGGGACGCGCGCCAAGGCACACTGCTGCTTTCCGACAGAACGCCCTTTAAACAAGCACGATGACTCCACATCACGGGACTGCTGGTTGGCAAGTCACAGAAAGCCCGGCGCAGTTTCAGGAAGCACGTCCCCTCCTCCAGGAGGCCCTCCACCACTGAGCCCTGGGAGGAGGTGGGCGTGCACTCCAGGGAGAGGACCCGCGCGACCCTGCCCAGACCCGTGGCCTGCCATCCGCCAGCAATCCTGCTCGGTGGACCCGAGGAATCCCACAGAGCAGGGGAGATGGTTCAGGCCCGGATCGGTGGCACCCTTCCAGGGAAATCTGGTGGTTTTTATAAAAAGGCCTTTCCTTCCTTTATTTGCTATGCATTCGCTCCAGGAGGAAATCCCCTCCCTCTCAGGCCACACTGCCCCTGCCACCTCCTCTCACAGACCACCAGAGCAGGCCACCGTGCTGGAACATCAGGCCACCTGGGGCCAGCGGGTCCCCATGGCGAGCACCTCCGCCCCGCGGAGCAACATGTGGAAGGGTTTTGTGGCTCTCAGAGGGGCTGGGTCAGGCACGCCCATCTGCCTGAGTCAGCTGTGGCTGCTGTAACAAATACCAGACGGGTGGTTTAAACAACAGACAATTATCTTCTCACACTCCTGGGGGCTGAGGGGTCCAAGATCGAGGTGCTGGCCAATTCAGCATGCGGTGACCAGCTGCTTCCTTGCTCGGAGACGGCCAGCTTCCCCCGGGTCCTCACGTGGTGGACAAAGGAAGCTCTGGTGTCTCATCCACGCCTTATAAGGGCACCGATCCCATCATGGGGGTCCTACCCCCATGACCTCATCTAACCCTCATCACCCCCAAAGGCCCCACCTCCTCAGGGTGTCACACTGGAGGTCAGGGCTTCGATTGACAAATTCTGGGGGGCACATAATACAAGGGCCTGTCGTCATTCACACATCAGGTGCTTGCCGAGGGGTCAGGTGCACAAGGGACCAACGCAGCCTCGCCCTGGCCGAGCTCGGCCTCGCCGGGGCATGAACACAAATGAGCCAGTCCACAGAAAAGCAAGGGTGTGACAGTGGGTGCACAGAGGAGGGACACGTAATGCCACTTGGTGGAACCGAGAAAGCTAGGGCCTACAGACAAGGTTGGACGGTGTCTGCCAAAACTCCCGTCCACCCACAACCTCAGAATGTGACCTTAATTGGAAACAGGGTCTTTGCAGATGAAATTAGGTCATGTTGGATTAAATCCAATGGTGGGTGTATTTTTAAGGGAGAGGGGAGGGATTATCACAGATACAGAGAAGATGGCTATGTGAATCTGGAGGCAGAGATTGAAATGATTCTGTCCACAAGCCAAGGAATGCCGGGGGCCCCCAGGACCTGGGACAGAGGCATGGGATGGACTCTACTTCGGTGCCTCCAACAGGAATGAACCCCACGGGCACCGTGAATTTGGAATTCTGGCCTCCAGACCTCTGGGACAATACGTTCGGGTTATTTTAAGCCCCTCTGTTTGTGGTCATTTGTTGCAACAGCCCCAGGAATCGGACACAGCGCCCAAAGGACAAATGGCCTGCTGGGGACCTCGAGGGCCAGGGAGGCTGCAGCAGGCGTTGGGGGAGAGGGAGAAAGAGCTCCAGAGCAGGGCTGGAGAGGAAGAAGGGTCCAGGCCATGCGGGGCCAGCTGGAGGCCCCGTGATCCCAGAGGCAAAGGGAAGCCACTGAAATGGCTTACGGCATAGGAACGTGGCACCACTGGACGCAATTGGGCAAACCCTCAACCTAGAATGATGGACAATGGACTGGAAGCAGGAATGACCGGGATAGAAGTGGATTCAAAGGTCCTGGCCATAGAGGGTGGCGACCTTGTTATATAAATGAGCCAAAGATGGCCCCCTGAAAATTGGCCCCCCGTATTCTTTACTTCTTCAGAGGAGGCGAGGACCATTACTTCAAAGATCGCTGGCACCAAACTCAATTTTTTACACATCCAATTGCTTTAAACAGAGCCCAAATCAGCATATTTTTAGCCACTTGGAGCTTGCTTGCTTTGCACCCTCCGTGAAACGGCACCAACATCTGCTCCCCATGAATAAGAAAATCCCTGAGCTACAAGACGCCCCCCCAACCGCTGCTGCCCCGCGGAGCCCCCTGAGCTGGGGGCTCCCACCGTGTGCTGGGGGACGGCACTCAGACACAAGCCCCCTGCCCAGTTCTCGCCCCCGACCCTGGGAGCGCTTGTCCTCTCTTCCCACCTGGGCAGGGGCCTCTGGTTCTGGAAGAGTCTCGTCTGGTGGGGGGGCTCCCTGAACATGCGCCTGTCCGAGTGCTGCCCGATAAAGTTCATGGTTGCTGCCATCTCGTGGTTGATCTGCTCTGATATCCCCAAACTCCCCACCCTCTATTCTGCAGAAAGGAGGGAGAGAAGATGCCGGAGATCCTGGCAGGAGACAGACTGGACGCGAGAGAGGAGGGAGTCAGGGTGTCGCTGGCTTGGGGCCGGGCCAGTCACAGAGAGGGGAGAAGGCGCTGGGGAAGCTGCCGAGCTCTGCTTGGGGCCAGTGATTTTGAGACACGTGGGAGCCCCCAGGCCCCTGAGGACGTGAGGGAGAGGCTGAAGATCAGGACAGAGCTCTGAGCACAGAAGTGGGGGGCGACATCAGAGCAAGGTGGAGACTGGGGTCATGGGAAGAAGGGGCAAGGGGCCTGCAGAGCGGAAAGAACCCAGGAGGAGAGGCCCCAGAGCCTGCTTAGAGGGACATCCCAGGATGGGGGGCAGGCAGCATAGTGAGAGGGACCGTGCAGTGCCGGGCAGGCTCTGGGAGGAGGGAGCTGTCCCTGAGAAGCCACTCTGGGGACCTGGGGGAGGGGGACAGGTTCAGCGGAGAGGTGCCAGCTAGAGGCACAGAGGTGGTGGCGAGGGCCAACAGAACACCAGAAAGGGAAGCACGGAGAACACACAGCTCCTCCCAGAGCTGAGGCTGTACAGAGAGGGTCTGAAGAGGAGTTGGGGGTCTGGACCCAAACCCCTCCCGCTCACTCCAGCTCATCCCCTTCTGATGTCCCTGGTGGAGACAGAAGTGGTGTTCTTCTTGGACCTTCCACTGAGCATCCCCTGGAGGATCTGGGGCAGAGTCTAAGGCCCCAAATCCTTGGCTTTCCTCCAACCTCCCGATCCCTAACTCCTGCCACCCCCTTCACACAGCATCCAGCCGATGTTTACCACTCGGGTTGCTATGACAACGGAATGTCAGAGTGTGCTCCATTTTGAGCTCATACTGTCTTTACTGAAAACGGGTCAATGAGGAGGGCAGGTAGCTTTTCCAGCAGAATCTGAAATACTGAAATAGAGAATGTCGAGCCCAAGACCACCCACTCACGCAAAGAGGAATTCTTTTCCCCCAAAATAATGAACAGATCTCAAATCAGTTCTTCTGAAGGTCAAAGGCACACGCAGAGGCCAAGTGCCAGACCCTTAGGAGTCTTGTTCTTACTATCAGGTACTTGTTCGTTGCCTTCCCAACATCTCTGTCTCTTCTCCCTTTGGGGGAAACTGGAGTTATTTGGTCATCGACGGTCACATGACCCAACGCAGGGCATTAAGGAAGATAGGAACATTCTGGCGTGTGCAGAGGCTCCCCAAAGAGCCCTCCCCTCCTCTTAGGGACAATGCAGTGTGGGGATGAGAGCCCAGAACTGCCAAAGGACGGCACCACACTGAGCGGGGCCCAGAGCTACAGGGGCCACGGGCTGGAGCCCACACCAGGGAAAGCAAGCCGGAAGCCAGCGAGAAACCAGGACCTTAGAGATACCGTCTAAGCTGGGGTGGAGTCCTCGTACACACGACTCATCCCGTGAGGCACGTCAGAGAAGAGCCATGGCAGCCTGGGAGGCTCCGTGGTTTGTGGATACAGAGAAACTCCCACCCAAAAGACAGGGAGCCAAAGGGTGGAAAAAGAAAACAGAAAGGTCCTTACGAAACAACAAAGGGTAAGGGGCAAAATACAGGAAGTGAACCCCCTCTTTGGAGTGCTCAGCCAGCTTCGGATCAGGTAAGAGAGGACCCAGGGTTCTGGAATTCTTTGCAAAAATGTTAATTCCCTGATCAATGACTCAAACGCCACAATCCATGCATTCGAATAATAATTCTTTGAATGCTTAATGAATAAATACACTGACAAACAGATTACTTTCTAATCATTTCTCCAATGTTGCCACTTTTTCCAAAAACAGACCCAAACCAAGCCGATCTGTACCGGAAAAATCGCCCAAGTCTCCATAAAGCAGGTGATTTTAACGTCGTCCCGCTCGTGCCTGGTTCGAGATGCTTCTCACAAAGTTCCTCATTCTACGGTGCATCAAAAATGCTCACGTTCTGATGAGAACTCTAAAGGCTTCTTGTCAGCTGGGGTGTTGTGCGTTTCTCTGGGTTTCAAGTGTCTGTGTTTTTACCTAACCCATATGTTGCCAGGACATGAAAGATGTAAGGAACCGGCAGGTGCGTCCTGAGAAATCATCTGCATTCCTGATTCGGTGTGCCAACACTGTAAATGTGATAGAGCCCCAGGCTCGACATCTTCCTCCCCTCGTGACCAGATGCTCCGGGGAAAAGCCCCCACACGTGCTCTAGGTCTTGCATTTCAGGCAGAAAACTTTCTATGCCGATGAGCCCGGAACAAGAACTGGCCCAAATGAGTTTTGTCCGAATCCCACTGAAGTTGGGATTGTTTTTTTTTCCCCGAAATTAGGAGATCCCACATCTTGCTTTTTACTTTTTCCCCCACATATTTACTTTAGACCGAAGTCCAAAAAGTCCTAGGAGGACACAACATTGTTCATCAATGGAAGGAATAAAGTAGATAATTTGGCAAAACCCATTCAAAATTAATCTGCACATACCCTTGGATTGAGTAACTCCACTTCTCAGAATTTATCCTACTAATATACCTGCACGTATGTAAAATGATACACGTACAATGTTCTTCCCAGAGGCAAGCACACCAGCTAAAGGTCTACATAGTTTCTGTGTGACTGCCTAAGCACCTACTGTGTGCTGCAGTGCCTGGGTGGCTCAGTCATTTAAGAGTCCGGCTCTTGACTTGGCCATGATCTCAGAGTTGTGGGATCAAGCCCCGCACCGGGCCCCATGCTCAGCACAAAATCTGCTTGAGATTCTCTCCTTCTCCCTCTACCCCTTCCCTGGCCCTCTCTCTAAATTAAAAAAAGAAAAAAAAATCTTCAAGCACTTTCTGTATGCTAGCTCATTCCATACTCCCAACAATATATGAAGTAGGCATTGCTACCATCAGCTTCACTAAAAGACTGGAGAACTGAGAGGTATGGTGGGTTTGGTAGTTTGGCCAAGCATGCTTGTAGTGACCAAAACCGGGAACCAAGCCAGGTGTCCCTCCGTGGAGGAGTGGCCACATCAGTCGTGAGCCACCAATATTGGTGGTCTACTACTATTTGAGAGGGAAAAGCAAACCGTATATAGCATGTTTTTTGCATATAAAAAATATAATTACATGCTTTTCTGTGTATGAAGTATCTCGGAACACCTGAGGGGTGGGAGGAAAGCTAATAATATGGGTTGCCTGCACAAAAGGAAAATGGATTGCTGGAAGGTAGGGCAGGATTTTTTTTTTTTTTTGAGATTTTATTTATTTATTTGAGAGAGAGCAAGAGCAAGGTGGGGGTACAGGGAGAGGGAGAAGCAGACTCCCCGCTAAGCAGGGAGCCCAACGCAGGGCTCAATCCCAGGACCCTGAGATCATGACCTGAGCTGAAGGCAGATGCTTAACCGACTGAGCCACCCAAGTCCCCCAGGACTTTCATTATAACTATTATAATCACTTTTTTCTTTTTACATTAGAATCATTTTTAGAATGTATTTTGTCTCCAAATATTTTAACAGTTTCATCGAGGCACAGTTTGCCTACCCTAAATGCACCCATTTTAAGTGTACAATTCGAGGCGAATTTACACGGTTGTGCTACCATCCCTGCCATCCACTTTTAGAATGCTTTCATTACCCCAAAAAGTTCCCTGTGCTTGTTGGCAGGCAATCCCCATTCCCACCCACAGCCCCAAGCAACTAGCGATCTGCAGTCTGTCTCTATACTTGTGCCCGTTCTAGAAATGCACACACATATGCAGTCAGACGGTCCGCAGACTTCTGTGTCTGGCTTCTTCACTCGGTATCAGTATCTGAAAGTCAACCGTGTCACTGATGTATGAGCACCGCATTCTGTTTTATCCGACTGTCTAGACTTTCCACAGCGTGTTCATGCATTCCCTGGTTGGTGAACGTGTGGATTGTTTCCCGTTTGGGGCAATGACGATTAAAGCTGTGATGAACATTTACAAACGGTCTTTTTTCCTTTTAGGTAGAGAACTAATAGCTGGGTCATCAGGTAGGTGTATGTTTCACTTTCCAAGAAACTGCTACACTGTTTCCCAAAGCTACTGCCCTGTGGTACACTTCCTCCAGCAATGTAAGCGAGTTCCAGTTTCTCCATACCAGCGCCAACACTTGGTATCATCAATCTTTTTCTTATTATTATTTTAACCATTCCACTGGTTGTGCAATCCTATCTCACTATGGTTTTAATTTGTATTTCCCTAATGACTAATCATGTTGAGGGTATTTTCTGCCATCAAAAAAATTAACTTTAGGGGCGCCTGTGTGGCTCAGTCCTTAAGCATCTGCCTTCGGCTCAGGTCATGATCACAGGGTCCTGGGATCGGGCCCCACATCGGACTCCCTGCTCGGTGGGAAGCCTGCTTCTCCCTCTCCCACTCTCCCTGCTTCTGTTCTCTCTCTCACTCTGTCTCTCTCTGTCAAATAAATAAATAAATAAAATCTTTTAAAAAAATTAAGTTTGAATCCAAAACTAACATGCAGAAATTGAGAAATCTGGGACACCTGGCTGGCTCAATTGGTAGACTATGTGACTCTTGATCTTGGGGTCCTGAGTTCAAGTCTCATGCTGGATGTAGAGATTACTTAAAAATAAAATCTTTTTTAAAAAAAGAAGAAATTGAGAAATCTCACATAAAAACCAGGAACTCTGTTTTCTCTCCCCCCCAAATCAGAAAAATCGGACAATAGTGGGTCTACATTCCCTGCAGATCCAACACCCCTTTCCCAGAACTCCTGGGTTCTAACTCTCCTGACTTAGAGGGGCAATCCCATGCACACACTGTCTATGAGTCACATCCTTATCCTTACTGGGGTCTGGAGCAGCATCCTTTAATCAAACACATCAGTGGTTCTCAAGTCAAAGATGTGAACATCCATCTTTAGTGGAATAAAGCTATGAGTTCAGATATGTTGCACCCCTACATGAGCCTGCTGAAAATTTACCCAAACATTTCACTCTTCAGAGCGTTCAGGAGTTTGGAATTGCAAATAAGAACAGAGGGGTCCGGAACCCGTCCCCTGTCCAGAAGGGGCATGCCTTCCATTCCCTGGGTCCCCACGTAGCTGCCGGCCTGACCTCCGGAGGGGTCTTCCCGTGGCCCACCGTGGCGCACTGTGTTGCCCGAGCAGAGTGATTCGTGACCGCGCATCTATTTCCATTAAGTCAGTCGAAGATGCTGAGATCCGCTCAGCTACCTCCGTCGGGGCACCCCCTGAACTTAAAGACAGTAAGGAGAACAGGCCCGAGCTCTTAACAGAACAAACACACCTGTCCCCCTTCCTGGCTGAGCTCACCCCAGCAACCCCAGCCGGACCCCCTCACATCCTAACCAGCGCCACAGGCAGCTCCACACGCTAATAAAAGCTGACTGTTTCAAAGCCTACTGGCAAATCTTATTAAAGTAATCCCCCTCCCTGAACCCAGATTATTACAGCCACCTTTATGGTAGAATAAAAATTAATTTTCCCAGCTATAATAAGAACGATAAGAATGAATCACTTGGGAGCAAATAAAGATTACAATTAGCTCAACAGAATAAATCTAAATTTAACACAGGCCAGCAATTTCTCTGCTCCTACTTCCTCTCCGGCGCCTGTATGAATGAGGCCGCGGGGTTAGACTCCCTCACCGGCTGGGCCGTTGGTACAGTTCCAGCGTGGGGCTCCCAGAGGAAGGCCAGGACCCAGGTTCTGGAGGCTGAGTTCAGGACTCAGGCATTATGAAGGGAGGCTGGGTCCTTGTCCGAAACAATGAACCGCACTGCCCCAAGACCAGTAGCTCCCCTCTGGCCCACTGTGGATGCCCCCCGGCATCCGTCCCACATCGGGTAACTACATTCCACTCCTGCTTTGGGAACTACCTCCTCCCCGCACCCTACTTCAGGGAGAGGAAATTCCACTCTCTTGGTATTTGACCCAAGCCTGGCCAATCAGAGACCCAGGGCAGGGCAACGATCACAAGGTGCAGGACTTCTGCTCTAAATATTTGGCAAGAACCCCTTCTTCCTCCTTCTGGGCCTGACTGAGAGGCCATCTCACGCCCACAGGATGCACAGAATAAAGCCCATCCTCAGAAGAAATCCAAGACAAGGACAGATATTAGGTCCTGGTAACACTATGTGAATGGCTGATTCAAGCCATACCTGAAGCTTTACCTCTCTGGCTTCTCAACTATATGAGCCAATACATTCCTATGGTACCTGCTTAATGGTTTCTGTGTCTTGAAACCAAAAATGTCCTTACTGATATAATCACTTCTCAGCATTTCATAGTAAAATGAGCCCATCATTAAACTAGGCTCTCTGTGATAATAAAGGGGCCCTCAGTGCATCCTCAGAGGGCTGGCACAAATGGGATTTCACCTACCACGACACAGTGCCCCAGAGATCTAGGTCCCAGGCAAACGAGAAAGCAAGAGGGTGGTCCAGGGAGACTGTGGGTGTGCATTCAGGATTCCCACAGGATGGGGGGCCTTGCTCTCCCCACAGGAGTGAGCCCACGCTTCCCGGGTGTGAGCTGTTGGCATTCCCAGTTTTGATAAACACCTGGCGCTCCAAGGCCATCCTGCCTGGTACCGAACAGCCCGACAGCACCCCACAAACAAGAGCACTTTCTCTGTCCAGCGCTGTGAAACCGTAGGGAGCCTGGGCAGCGTCCCTCCACGGGATGCAAACCCCACACCTTGGGACTGCCAGGACCACACACCTCCCTCCACGGGACCCATTCCTCCGGGGCATCTCGGGCCCGGGCTGCTCCAGTGGCTAGCAAGCCCGCCCTCCTGCCCCTTCTTCCTTTGAACAAAGCTTCCGCACTCAGGGTCCAGCCTCTCCACCTTTGGAGAGAAAGCGCACCCACGGGCCGACGTGCACAGGCTGCCCCAGCACTCAGAGCCAAAGAGGAGGGAGGGCAGTCCAGCCCCACCCTGAGGGGAACCACAGGGCCGGTGCTGTCCTGGCCGGAGGAGAGGTTAGTCCGAGGTCACCATTAGCTGTGGGATCGGTCATGGGTCAAAGTCAGCCTGTGGCCAAGAGAAAAGAAGCAGTATGTGTGACCAGAACAGGAGACTTGGACGCAGTGTGATTCAGAACCAACTAGTCCTCATGGGGCTTTGAACTTGAGACAGTAGCCTCTTTAACGAGGGAACTGTTAGGAACTAGGAAAACAGTGGTCTCTGTTGGGGGGCCCCCCTGCTTCCCCCTTTGCTTCCCTTCACCGTCCCTCTCACTTCATGGATGAAACTGCTGTGCGTCACCATCACTAACAGCGCCTGCCACGCGCTGCTGATCCCACGCGCCCGGCTGAGCCCCGTGCTCCGCACGCACCACCGCCCTCACCAAGCCTGCATCAACCCCATGAGGTTCAGTTACAGGAACTGAACTCTCCCCAGCTGACAGATGAGGAAACTGCTACCACAGAGGAGCGGGCTCTTGTCCAAGGCCACCAGATGCCTAAGCTGTGTGCCTCCCGGACTGCCTGGAAAACCTGGGTCACTGATGGCCTCTGGGGAAGGGGATCCTGGAGCGTCAGCGCTGGGGAGGAAGTCAAGGACGCCCAGTCCAGTCCCATTTTAGCTCTCTAACCTTTTCTTCAGACAAAATAGTCTTAACTGTATTAGTACATGATAGTTAAGATTTACAAAAGGGTTTTGATGCAATGAATGCATGTGTATCACCACCCAAATAAAGAAAGAGGTCACCCGAATACAGCTGAAGGCCTCTACGCCCCTCCCAACCACATCCCCTTCTTGACCCCAGAACTCCTGAACTTGGGAGTTCACTGGGGCTGCGTCTGTTTTTACTTCGATTACAGAATATAATGTCGACTGGGACGCCGGGGTGGCTCAGTCGGTTAAGCATCTGCTTTCAGCTCGGGTCATGATCCCGAGGTCCTGGGATCGAGTCTCGCATCGGGCTCCCTGCTCTGTGGGAAGCCTGCTTCTCCCTCTGCCTCTGCCCACCTCTCTCATGAATAAATAAGTAAAATCCTTAAAAACATAAGAATATAATGTCTGCTTATGCTACGAGATGTCGTACCACATCTAGAGTTTTCAGCATTGTGTAAATAACATCATACTCTCCTGTCACTTGCACATTCTACACAACAATGTATTCGTGAAATTCCCATCTACTGATGCACGTGGCTGTCATCCACTCACTCCGCTACTACACACAATTCTATTGTGTGGAAATACCATCTGGAGCCATGCTCCTGCTGGATATTTAAGTTGGTTCCAAGTTTCTGTGACGATATACAATGTTTTAAGAAACAATTCTTGTCTATGTCTCCTTGTTTACCTTTGCATTTCCACTTCCTAGAAGTGGTGCTTCTGGGTTGTTTAGGGAAAGAACAACTTCCTCACAGGGAAAGCCAACGAAGAGAACCACTAAGAGCTCTCTAGATCAGCCGGGGTCGTGCCCACCCACCCCGTTTGGCAGACCCAGAAGGTGAAGGCTCCCCAGCAGGTGAGGCAATAGGCAAGAACCACCCATCTCAGGAATGGCAGGACCGGGACCAAACCCCAATGTCCCGCTCTCAGCCCAAGAAGGGCGAGGACAAGGGCTGAGAGAGAACGGTACCCGCTTTGTTCCACCCAGCCGGCAAGCCTCACAAGTGCTCTCGCACATCAACAACTCTCGGGAGGAGGAGTAGGTAGGGAGCCTGCTTCTATGCAGGTACGTGCAAGGCGATGAAACATTCTGGAAGAATCTGAGTGTCAGCGTTTAATATTTACCCGATGCTAACTCTCTGCCAGATGGCATGCCAAGCACGGGACTTGTATTAACCCGCACTTGTTCCCTCTACCACTGGAGGTACCGTGGCCAGCTCCTACTGGTGAGAAAACGCAGGCCCAGAGAGGTGAAGTCACTTGCTCAAGGCCACACAGCTGGCAGGGGCGGGAGCAAGAATTCGAACCCAGGCAGGTGCAGGTTGCACACTCTTGGGTTCTACTGGCCTCTGCGAGATGTGGTTTGAGAGCCTCGTCTGGGACTCACCCTTGAAACAACACCAACTCAAGCAGCAGCAGGCCGGGCAGGCAGTCCAGAGTGAAGCGAGCGGGGAGAAACGTGGAGGCCAGGGCGCCGACCCCACCTGCAAATACAGCGCCCACCCACACCGCCTCCCCCCACGTCACCTCTCTCCCCTGCTCTGCAGACCTCCCGACCAGCAGCAGAGCCAAGGAGAGCCACTTTGCACAAAGATGGTTCTCAGTTCATTTTGATTCTAATCTAATGAAAGAACAGGCAGGCGACCTAGTCATTAGCACCAAAGAAAGAAAAGTTCATTCCAACTCCTAACCCCTCGGACTTAGCTGAAAAATGACAACAGCCTCTGGCAATTTCGCTAATTTGGACTGGAAGAAAAGATCTTTGTGCCTCCCTTACAAGGGTTCGTGACCTCGCTGTTCCCAGCTTCGAGAATTTGCTGGCGCTCGCGGGAAGAGGCTGAGCCCCACGCCCCGCCCCGCCCCTCACTGCCGGGGGGAGCCTGTGTGTAGGAGGCGCCCACCCAGTGCAGAGCAAGACACCCCCGGGAAGTGCACGCAGCCCAGCCAACCTGGGCCCTGGTCCTCCCCCCACAACTCAGGGCAGAAGGCAGGGTCTCCGCAGGACCCGCGTCCGAGGAGGAAGGAGAGGAGCCTGCCCCTGGCTGGCTAGGGTGGGCACCAGACATCAGCAAAGTCTCCAGTTCCAGTGGTGCGGTCACCACTGATTCCTGTCCAGATAGCAGTGTCCCCAGAAAGCAAGTCCCCGGTCGTGCTTTCAGACGCCTGCACGGCATGTCGAGGCTGGTTCACAAAGGGCTGGAGGCCAGGCATCGGAGTGAGACGTTCAGAGGAACACAAGAACCGAATCCCCCCCACAGTCTCGGCCCCGGTTTCCTGCGCACCATCACACTCAAGCTCCCACGCTGCCTAGGCAGGTGCTGGAAGATGAGACAGAGATAAGAACAGACGCACGGGGCTCGGGGGGTAAGACTCCCACGCCACTGGCATTTACGGGGAAGCAGTCCATCATGGGCCGGGAGACGGGGACGCAGAGAGATGCCCCGGCAGCCAGCACCGCCCAGGGGACACAGAGCACCCAGGGCGTGATGCGTGGGGATTAGTGCAAGGGCAAACACAGGAGCCCTTGTTCAAAAATGAACAATTTCAAGACAATGACAACAAAGCATTAAACAAAGCGCGGGCCCCTCCCAAGTGTGGCACCCAGGGGACTGCGCGGGTCCACGTCCGTGAGGCCAGCCCAGGCTTCATATGGCAGGAAAATACTTTGAACCAGCGGAAGAAGGTGGGGAGAGGGGGGTCCAGAAAGGGAGGAAAGCCAAGCAAAAAGGAAAGGGAGAAAAGAACTGGGCGAGCCCATGCAACTCGCAATCCAGGAATTGGTTATGCTCGCCTAGACACAGAGATTCCAATAATCATAAATGTCAATGTGTGTTAAGCCTCGCTGTTGTGAGGGATTTACGTGTATTAACTCGTGGGCTCGTCGGCAGGACGCTCCGGGGTAGATCTCTGTACCGGAAACCCGGGCACGGGAAGGATAGGCAGCCTGTCCAAGCCTCTGAATCTGGCATGTCACCGAGCCAGGACCAGCGCGCTGGCGATCGGAGCCCAAGCTCACGCAGCAGGTGTGAGAGAGAAGCCGTACCCAGAGTCGGCTCGGCAGCATTCTAGATGCTTCCGAATAAACACAGGACACGGCAGTGGCCCACATGGCAGAGGTGTGGGCAGCGGCAGCCAGGAGAGGCAGAAGGTGGAAAGGAAGAGGTCTCCGTCGGTTTCAGGTCTGTGCCCCAGGGACGACCCATTCCAGACGCAGAACTGTACGATGATGGACGATGGAAAGGCAGAATCCGCACAGTCTGCAGAGCGGGCTACCCCGCCTCTGAATCCACACCTGAGTCTTGACAGATTTCTGCGAGATGCAGCCTGCGAGAGCAGCTCTCAGGGAAAGCGCATTTCAGACGTTTTTTGGGCTGCTGCCCCGAGTGGAACGCAACCGTCCAGACACATTAGCTGGGCTGTTCATCAGCCCAGCAGGCCCTGGGAGCAGAGGCCAATCTCTCCAGAGATGGTGGCGGTCAGCCTGGAGCTCTCCCCATGGTGCTGAAACTGCTACCCGCGGACCCCAGGGGCCACCCCAGGAACAGATCGGGCTCCAGCCAAGCTTTCATTCTGAACGTGGGTTTAGTGCCAGCCTTTAAAAACAGAACTCAAATCCAAGCTTCTTGGAGAAATGGTTGGTTCCACGTCTGGAGCAGGAAATGCACCAGATGAACCTGGACTAGCTTGTGCCAGGAAACAGGAAGGCACTCCAAAACTGACAGGGACGTGTCAAAGGGACACATGAGCCAGGCTGAAGGCGTGCTTGCTGGCCAAAGCTGCAAATCCGGGGTGATTTACAGCATCCAAATAGTAAATGACTCAACAGACGAAACACATCAAGTATGTTAAAACCCATGAGTTTGTAGCGATTCTCAGAAACAAAAACAGGGAGTGGCCACGAGGCTGGCCTTCGGGCTTCTCTTGAAAACCTGACAGATTAGACCTGCATTCTCCTGGGACCCCAGCTGGCTGGCGCTAGGCTGTCTCTTCCAGGTGGGGCACACATTCTCCTTTGCCATAGTCCCCACCACTCCCTATTACCTGACCTAGGACAGAGTGTCAAGGGCCCTTTGTTTCCATAGAAGAATCTACTTCATCATTTACACCCTGTGCCTGTCGCTTCAGTCTGAAATGTCCTTCTGATCTGGCATGTGCCTCATCTGGCAGTCCTTGGAAGGCAGATCTGGCCCAAGCAGTGAAAGGAGACACTACTCTAGCTTCGCTAAGCTGCTTCTCACAGAGCCCCTGGCCAGGAAGGAAACATAAGGCTGCTAAAAAAAAAAAAAAAAAAAAAAAAAAAAAAAAAAAAAAGATGCATCCTACTCTTCATCCAACCTCCCGACCCGCACCACCTACCCTCTGACCTGCCACTCTCTGCCCTATTTGTTTGGGGTTTGGAGCAGAAGGGCAGCATGATTTGACTCACATTTTAAAGGCTCCTTGATAAGGATAGATGGTAAAGAGCCCAGCATGAAAGAAGACGACGTGAAGAGGGAGGATCCAGACAGGTCGTGAAGGGGCTGGGATGGAGTAGGGGAGAAGCCGCGGTCAGACCCCAGGTGTCTGATGTCACAGTATGGCCTGACTCACTGCAACCTGGGCAGACTGGAAGGATGGACCCACCCCA
The DNA here is from genome assembly GCA_028534135.1 of Potos flavus. NCBI lineage: Eukaryota > Metazoa > Chordata > Mammalia > Carnivora > Procyonidae > Potos > Potos flavus. Next base: position 76,981,170 of record CM052889.1, on the reverse strand, counting down.
GCAGATGCCACGTGTGTTCTGACTATAAAACTGTCATGTCGATGTCACTGAAATCCCAATTAACTTGGATTTTAAACCAACAGTCCTAAGTGACAGCTGCCTCCCCTCCTAACCCAAGGTTAGAACGGTCCCCCCTCTACAATGGTAGCCCAGATCCCCTACGACTTATTCACAGAGAGGCCACACAGGGCGAGCACTAAGAGCCGGGAGCATTCTCATGTGAGAACTTTCCATTCAAAGGGCCGCTGGCTACAAACACCAACACACGGCACCTGTGAGGCACAATTATGTCGAAGAAAACGTGAATACGTCTTATCCCATCGTCCCAAAATAGCCCAGAAGAGCGAGTGAGGGAGCAGGAAAAATTCCACCCTGAAAGGTCTTTTATTGAAGGGTTTGGAAGCCCTGGAAACAGGTGAAGATAATTGAACCACCTCAGACACCAGAACTCGGTGATGGGCTGCCTGACATGACATCATATTTCATTTTTATAATTGCCCAGCCCGTGCCTTGAGTCAAGGAGACATCCTAAGACCATTTCTCAAATCAACAGGCCCATTAGCGGGCAGACAGGAGGTGCCCTTCGGAAGCTTCTAAATGCACCGCGTCTCTCTGTTCAGTAAGAACCAGAACCTCTGAGTGTGCAGGGGGCAGGGGGGCGGGGAGGAAAAAAGGTCAAAAGGGTCTCTGTGCGGCTGGCCACCATAACCATGGTAACCAGAGGCCTGCCAGACCAAGTGGCCACTCAGAGACAGCCCCACGGAGTCCCACGACTAGGAGCTTTCCGAGCACGACAGAAGACAGAAGCCTCACCTCCCGGGAGGAAGGGGGTGGTTCTGTTGACAGAGGCAGGGAGTCAAACGGGCGTCTGGGTTCCAACCCCAGCCTCCCTGCTCATTAACTGTGTGGATCCTGGAGCTGGCTCAAGGGCTCTGAGCCTCAGTTTCCTTATCTGTGAAATGGGAGGGACAGGGGATGTTGTGGGGCATTAAGGAGACCGTGCGATGTCTAGACGCATCCAGTTGCCCTCCGAGACTCTGCTACGGTCCCGACGCTGTCCACACGGCTGCGTCCACACAGGTGTCGTACAAGCCACGGCCGCCGGAAGATCGGGCCAACCGCGTGGACAGGACTAAGGACTGCTCTGCACGGCTCGTGGGATGCCATGGCCCATGGCACAAATACATCCATCCCACGTGCCCCTCGCACAGGGGACATCGCACACCTTCACGGACAGGAGGGTCCCCTGCCCTGGAGTCTACTCAGCGCGAGACTACAGCAGAAGCGGCTTTTCTGGGACTTCAGAGACTAAGTCTTAAAATGCAGCTCCTGACTGGTCCTCCTGGGAGGCTCAGCCTTGCACCCTGCCCCCCTATTGTAAGGTCGGACAGACGCACCAGAAGGCCACACGGAGACATCCCGGCCACAGGACAGCCAAGGTCCCACCGACAGCCAGCATCAATCACCGGACATGCGAGCAAGTGAGTCTTCAGGTGATTCCTTCCAGCGGCCCCAGAGGATGGCCACTGCTGCAGAGACAGCTGTTCCTGCCCAGCCCTGCCCCACCTGTAGACGAGTAAGCAAAATACATGGATCACTGTTGGAAGCCACTATGTTTTGGGGAGGGGGGTTGTTATGCACGAACAGATAATCCCAACACAACTCTTGGAAAATGTAGGTTTAGTCCCACAGAAACTGCTCGCCATACATCCCCCCATGAGGGCTCAGCCGGGGAACGGACTTTGCCAAGGAAACACATCTCCATTTGCTCATCAGTAATGAACTGTGGAAGGGGAAGAGAAGATGCTGATTTGTGCCTGGTACATTGTCCGCTTCCCCCAGAATGGAAATCCACAATAACAAGGATGACATCGGAGGCATCCCTGCTGAGAAAGGTGCCTGGCACAAGGAGGTACTCGGCAAATACCAGGTGAGTGAATGAGAACATCCAATACAAAAAGATTCAAATAATTAAGATCCGAGAGTATAGATATTTTCCATCTTCAGGTACATTAGTAAGAACAATAACCAAAGTCATGAAAGCAAGTTGCAAATAGCCAGTTTTCCTATCCTTGAAAGAACACTCATCTGACAGGTAGGGAAAAAAAAAAAAAGAAAATTATATGTTGCTTTTCAAGGTTGTGTCTGTGTCTGTGAAAAGAGGACACCTTATCCTGTATAGTATACAAAACCGAAATGTTATAAAAATATGTAACAAAGAATCAGAATGTCTCCTGTACGATGTTCATCTCAGTACAGGCTGTAATCCTATCACTGGAATTCAGCCTAAATGCCCAGCACTTGGAGAAGAGATAAATAAACCGAGATGCAATGGAATATTATACAGCAGGTAAAAGGACTGAGGAAGGTCTACAAAATATACTGTTGGCCGAAAAAAACGCAAGTTACAGAATCCTATGGTCAACAACAAAAAAAATTTTTAATGTGCAAAAATAATAGATTGTTCATGGTTCTACATATAAGTAAAATACAGCACTGGTTTGCAAGGGTGCACGATAAATTCAGAACGGTGATTGCCTCCGGGACAGGGGATGAACTTGCACAAAAGAGAACTTTTTCTGCAATGTTCGGGTATTTGTTATAAAAATAAAAAGATTTGTGGCAAATGTGACAAAATGTTAACAGCTGACATTTCTAGGTGTTAAGTACACTGATGTTTATTACGTTACACTTTGTACTTTTCATGTTTTTTTTTTCATTCCTCAAAATAAAAATTACAGTTAAAAAAAAGAAAGAAAGCAGAGGCTTTTTGCCTCCTGCTGGCGAGAACCGTTAAGTGGCAACAGCATTTAAGAGGGCAATGTGCGCTAATTATTAAAATGCCAAGTGCGTAAATCCTCGGATACGACCTCGTGCCCTAGCGACGACCCTGCGGAAGGGCGGAAGCGCTCACGGGGCAGACGCCAGGATACTAAGCGAGCGCTGTTCGTAGTAGCAGAAACTTGGGAGGAGCTAAATGTCCACCAGTGGGGAACAATCACAGAACCTGGAGCAGGTTCCCAGCCTGAAATCATCTATAGAGGCGGCAAAGAATGAAGTCAACCACGTCCGTGAGGCATTCCTGAGAGAGAGGAAGAAAAGCAACTCGCAAAAAAATTATATGAAATACAGTGCTTATTTTTTTAAATACTATATTTTTCTATGGGTACATATATTTATAACTCGAGTGCACAGAAAAGATCTGAAATACAGAAAAAAGGCTAATAACAGTGCTTTACTTCTGAGGAGAAAAGTGGGGAGAAGCGTGGTTGGGGGTGTGGATCACAATAGACATTAGCGCTATTCTTAATATTTTAATTTTCGGATAAATAATAGTAGTAGCAATAATCATAATACAGACCTCTATATAGTGCTTTCTATATGCCAGACACTGTTCTAAGTGCTTTTCATATGTTAGCCCACCGAGTCCAACTACAGTCCAAGGGGGCTGGGTGCCATCATCATCCCCATTTGATAGGAAGAATCCCAAAGCACAGAGTTTAAGAAGCTTACCTGAACCAAAAAGAGTAACAAGAACTGAAACATACGAACTACATATAAATCCATGGGGTTGTAACAGTAATGCACAAGACCTTCCTGAATCTACACTCTTCATTCACTCGTTTAAAAATGACCCCTTCCAGGTGCCAGACAGAAATCCCTGGCCTCGTGGGGCTGACGTTTTAGTGGGAAAAAGGAGTGCCAGAAGATCAAGAAATGAAATGTATAGTACGTTTGACAGTAGCCAGTGCCAGGAAGAAAAACAAAGACGGGAAGGAGGATACAGAACGTTGGCAGGAGTGGTGTGGGTAGTCACGGTGTTGGATGGGATGGCCAGGAACCTTCTCTGGGCAAGAGCTACCGGGATGACGGGCGCCTGGGTGGCTCAGTCAGTGAAGTATCTGCCTTCGGCTCACGTCATGATCCCGGGGTCCTGGGATCAAGCCCCACGTTGGGCTCCCTGCTCAGCAGAGAGCCTGCTTCTCCCTCTGACTCTGCCTGCCGCTCCCCCTGCTTGTGCTCTCCCTCTCTCTCTCTCAAATAAATAAATAAAATCTTTAGGGGGGAAAAAAAAGAGGCAGTGGGATAAAAGTCTGAGGAGGTGAAAGAGATGGGAATGAAGGGAGGGAAGAAGTTCCAGGGAAAGGGAATAGCAGGTGCAAATGTGTCGAGGCAGGAGCATGCCTGAAAGTGCCAGGGTCAGCAGGAGTGGGGCCACTGAAAACAGGAGGTCACAGACACAATAGGGAAGCCTGCTTATTTAGGACTTTCTGGCTCATTTTAAGAACATCGACTTTTACTTGGAATAAGAAGGCAGCCAGTGAAACAATTTGAGCACAGGAGGGAGGTGGTCCAATCGACCTTTAGCAGGGCTTCTCTGGTTGCCGTGGGCAGAAAGGACTGGGGAGACGTGGGGGCAGGAAGCAGGGAGACTGGGAGCAGGCTACTGCAACAGTCCAGGCAAGCAACGGTGGCAGCTGGAAGCACAGTAGAGCAGCAGAGGTGCACAGAGGCCAGAGCCTACAGAGACGTGGAAGGCAGGGCCTCAGATTGGCTGATGGCTCAGGTAGGATAGAAACAGAGGAATTATGGAGGGCTCCAGGCTCTTCCACCTGAGGAGCTGGAAGAATGGAGTTGCCATTGATAGAAATAGGGAAGGCTGCAAGAGGAAGGGGTTCAGGGCACAGACCAGGAGAGTAGGAGATGCCCCAGGGACATCCAGGGAGAGATGTCGGGTAGACCATCAGAGAAGTCTCAAGCTCAGGGGAGAAGTCCTGGCTGGAGATCAAATGCATAAGCCTCATGCCCCATCTGCTAAAACCTAAGCTTCCAATAACTAATGTGGCCTACAGGTGTGTTTTGGTAAGCCTGCACAGTATTTCTTAATTTAGATTTATTTCCTACATTTCTCCTGAGAGTCCAGATTTTCCGTTTCGGTTGAAAAATTGGAAGATCTGGCACCTCTGGACTCCCATTCTGTGTGGCAATGAGCAGTGTCTGTCCCTGCTGGTTGGGGCCCCCGGCGGGCAGCTGAGTTTACACATCGGGCACCAAACTCTAAAAACTGATCCCCCGCGTAGGCACAAAGCTAGTGAAGCCTGGAACTTTGGACTTTTTCTCCTTCTCTCTCTGCAAAGCCCATCACAAGGCTCTTGCAGGCAAAGCAACCACCATGATCTCTTCTGGACTGTTAAATACCGCAAAGGAAGACAGAGACTCCGCTCCAGCCAGCTACGGATAAACACAAACAGACCCCCGGTCCTCATGGGCCTCATCCAGATTGCCTCTTCTATGACCTGCGATCCCCACCAAAGCACAAATAACAGGCCGGCAAAGCGTTAGGAAGTGGTCTGCCATTCCACAGCACAGAGATTTCCATTACCCGTCCTGGATTAGCCAAATGGAGATCAATGTTTCTATAAAATGCAATGGCATGTTAACGCAAACCTTTAAAAGGATAAAATGCTTTTTATCTCAGTCTTAGGAAAACCTAATAAAGAATTAACTGTCCGCAACACCATGGAATTTCACTCAAGGTTTTACTTTGTGTCAGGACTTCCTAGATCATTAACTTGTAGCAGACAAGCTTCCCCCGGCTTTGGGACATGTGGCTGCCATCACACATCGCGCTGATAAGTCACTAAGATGGGACTCCTGCTTCCCGTCGGGACTCGGGCGGGCTCCAGCTGACGCGTCCACGCTAAGACAAATCCCAGCCTTATGATGGCACACTGAGATACAGGGGTGGCGGTGACGGGCGTTCGCACGGGCCTCCAAGAACTGACGAGGAACCCCCGTGTCCTGCGCACGCCTGACCACCCTGGAGGTCAGCCGCTGGACGGAATCAGACGATGTACCGAAAAGTGCGCAAATGAGGCTTCGGAAGCACATGGACATATTCGCCGCAGCTGGGGAGCTCTCCCCTCCATGGAGACAAGTGCCCCACCTCTCCTGGAGGTGCAGGTAAAAAACAACAGGTCCCACATCCGACAACAGCAAAATCTATATTCCACTTCCAATAAGGCGAGGATTCCAACAGGGTGGTCACAGAGGATGCTGACGTACAAGACTGTTTTCTGAAGTGTGATGCACAGACCAAATGACTCTAGGGGAGACATGAATGAACTTTAACACATTTTTTAGCACTGTTTATTTTAATATCTATTAGAAAAATATATAAGCACCCTGAGGTGGTAGAAACTACCAAATATCCTCCCTCTCTCCTCTTCTTGGATATCAATAGAATCCCCAAAATTTAGCCTCCCCCGAAGAAACTACATATCCCTGCTTCCCTTGCAGCTAGGTATGGCCACGTGATTGAGTTCTGGCCAATAGAATTTGAGAAGAGATGGCAAGAAGGGGGTGTGTCCCCACATCCTCTTTGTGCCTTCTCATTGGCTGGAATGTGGACCCGGAGGCAGGCCATCTTGGACCGTGTGGTTGAGGGCATTACCTAGGGATGGTAGAACAAGGTAATAGCACAGGTCCCTGACTGTACACCAAACCCGGGCTGCTTCCGCCAGACTCTTACGCAACAACGAAGTAAGTGCCTTTACTTATTTAAACCACCGTAACAGTAGAGTTATTTGGGATGACATCTCTCTGACTGCTGGCAGCCTATAACCTAAATGAACTCATGATTTTGCAGATATGACTGATTAGGATGGAGAAGAATTGATTTATTAAAAACTGAGTTGAGTCCATGTAAAGAAACATACGGAAAAGACTGCCCTTGGATAATAAGTGTAGCGTCCCGGGCTCACTCGGCACGATGTGGGAATGCCATCCTTCAGTGGGAGGATTCCAAAAAGCTGCCAGAGATGTAAACTTTGGCATCAACAAAAATACGACCCAAAAATATTTACTGTACTTTTAGGAGTTGGAAGTTTTCTTAAAACACTCCTAGATATCGGGGTCATTTTAACTTTTAAACAGAAAGAAACTGCCTGCATTTTGAGGTCATTCCAAAATGATGCTGTGGCCATGCAGATATTCCACTCCAAGTCTTATCTCTGTGAAAAGAGCAACGAGGAAATCTCATGACAGCACTACATAAATCATAGGACAAGTAATATTTGGATAAAGTAGAAATCATGAAGGTAGGACACAACAATAGTTTACTGGATATTTTGGGGGTGCAGAGAAATCCAAGAACTCCCAAGTACCTTCTAATTTCCCAAGGAATAGTGCTCAGACCCCACCATCAGACTCTGCTGGGTTTAGCATTGCCCTCTGAAGCCTGCTAAAGATGCAAATACACTAAGTTTCTTCAAGTCAGCTATCATTTGGTTTAACAAATGACTTCCTGAACCACAAGAAAAATGCAGAAAGCAATGAGAACTGTAGGCGTCGAAAGAAGGAGTCTTTGAAAGATAGGAAGACCATCAGACAGGTCAAGGAGAATGCTCGGAGCAGGACCTCTGCCCCCGGAGTTTGCTGGAAAGAGCCTCAGGTGCCCCAAGGGATGATGAACGGAGCAGAACGAAGAGGCAGGACCCGGCGCATCCCGGCCAGAAGAGAAATGTATTCTCACGGCCTGGCCAGGACCACAGCTGATGCTGTGACCTTGGTGAACTTCCCTCCACGTAACCGCCTTTAACTCTTAGGTCCCGGGATGGATACCCCAACACTCAGAGCCAAGCTCCTCAGTGCTATGCTTCTAAGAATGCAGCTCTGGCCACAAGGCTGGGGTTCAGATCCCAGCCTGGACCCTCTCCAGCTGTGTGACCTTGAGCAAGTACTGTCACCTCTCTGTGTCCTAGTGTCCTTGCCCGTAAAACTGGCTAATGATAGGTCCTCATGGAGTTGCTGTGACGATTTAATGAGTTAATTCACCTGACGTGCTTGGAACAATCACGATGTGCACTGATCACTCCATAAACTGTAGTTAGGATGCATATTGTTGTTATTACAGAGATTTTTCCCTTCATTGTACAGAGCCTCAGCATCTCACAGGATGCAGACAGGGAGGGGGTGATGGACTCTCGGGGTCACTCCTCTTAGACCATGTATGGGGGTCGAAGTGCTGTTCAATCCCAGCCAGGGGCTGACTTCTCTTCCCCACAGCCATTGGGCTGTGACAAGGGATATAAAGAAAGCAGAGCAGGCTGTGGCGTGGCGGGGATGCAAAGGGGGGTTCTTGGCAGGGGGGTTCTGGTCAATGAAGGCCACTTTGAGAAGGTGACATTTCAGCCACAATGTGAAAAATGAGAGGGAAGGTGTCATGCCAATATCCGGAGGAAGAGCGTTCCAGGCAGAGGAACAGCGAGCTCGGAGCCCAAGGTGGGAACGCGCCTGTCACATTGCAGGAACGGGCAGGCAGGGGGCCAGACCCTGCAGGGCCTCAAGGGCCTTGACCGCGGCTTGGGCTTTTGCTCTGAGACCAGAAGCCAGCAAGGAGTGCAGAACAGGGCAAAGACATGATCTAACGGACAACTAACAAGACACTGTCCCCTCAAGAGTCCACTGGCATTGTCCCGGGGTGGGAGGGGTCGCTGAGGTGAGATGAGGCTGCACAGGGCATGTGCTGCTGAGACTGGAGTGGTGACGTGGGTTTAGAAAAGAGACATCAAGAGTGACCCCAAGGTCTGGGGTCTGCACCCCTGGGGGTGGAGGTGCCAACTTCTGAGATAGAAATGACCCAAGGAAGAGCTAGTTGCAGAGAGCTCGAGGCGGCTCCAGAAGTCTCCGAGGGGCTGCTGAGCGGCCACCAGATCCCTGGGTCCATAGGTCAGTGGAGGAGGAGCTGGGGGGGGGAGCTGGCATCATCCCTGCAGAGCAGGGCTCTAGCGCCGCGGGCTGGAAGACGTCGCCTCGGGTGAGAGTACCAACGAGGCAGGCTCGAGAACCAGGCCCGGGGCTGCTCCCAATTGCAGAGGCGGGGAGATGAACAGAGAGCTGCACGGAGCCTGGGGAGGGGCAGCCAAGGGAAGAACGTGACCAGGGGGCAGGGAGCCGGCGACCTAGTCAAATGTCCGAGAGATGGCAACGGAAGCCTTCGGGTGACCTTGACAGGTGTTCCATGCAGTGGCAGGGGATAAAGTGAGACTGAAGTGGGTTCAAGAGAGAACGAGATCAAAGAAATGCGGGCCGTGAGTATAGTCAACATTTTCATGGGACGTCTCCTATGACATGGAGTAGGGAAATTCGGGCAGTAGCTGGTCTAGGGTTTTTTGTTTTTAACATTTTATTTATTTATTTGATAGAGAGACAGCGAGAGAAGGAACACAAGCAGGGGAAGTGGGAGAGGGAGAAGCAGGCTTACCACTGAGCAGGGAGCCTGATGCGGGGCTCGATCCCAGGACCCCAGGATCATGACCTGAGCTGAAGGCAGATGCTTAATGACTGAGCCACCCAGGCGCCCCTCGGGTATTTCTTTAAAATGGAGCATGTCTGCTACTGGGAATCAATAACACAGGAGAAAGAACTAATGAGAAGAATCACTGGGTAACATGGGAGGTGACGGGAGCCAACACATGAGCCTTGCCGGGCCTCTCCCTGCATTTGCGAGCTGGGCCCTGGAAGACCTCATCCCTGTCCCTTCCCGGGCTCGCATTCCTGAAACCACACTGCTGCTTTAAGGCACCATCATTCTGATCACCTAATGCCCGTGCCCCACTGGTCGCTAAACACTCTGGACGTCACCTTCAAGCATCTGAATTCTTGACTCCACTCCGCTGGCCGCACAGAAGTGAGGACAGAAACAACCACCGCACCATCTTGAGAACCCTGTGCCAAGCACAACGCACGATGCACAGAAGCGATGCGTGGCCAGCACAGGTGACCCCCGAGAGGTCCTGCTCTGCTTCTTAAGATGTGGAGGGTGGATGGAGGTGGGGCAGCAGCAAGCCAGAAGGGTGGCCGTTCCCCCACCCTGGGGCTCTGCATGCAGACGACCCCAGCAGAAGGCCACCTAGGGACAGCGGCCAACGGAAGTACTCAGAGGAGGGACCTCATCAACCCCCTGGCACATGTCAGGTCTCCATCTGTGGCAGGAAGCCTGAAACAGCAATGCCACCTGCACACCTGCCTCAAGACATGAGCTAATCCCCTTCCACGGGGAGGCAGGTCCCTCCTCCCACCCACCCTGTGGTGTAAGGATGCTCGCTCCCTTGGCTGAGGAAAGCCATCCAACACTGACCCAGGCAGGACTGAGGAGGTGACCCGAGTGTTCTGACATGTTTCCAGCACAGCGACTTCCAGCCCCATCACCCCCTCTTTGAACCCCTCGAGTTGGTCTACAGCATAGAGACCCAGCAAGGCCATTTCTCCCACTGCTCCTGCTCCCCGCCCCCGGAACTGCTGATCGATAGTCAGGCTGCCCACAGGGACCGATGAGGGCCAAGCACACTTTCTCCCCAGCAGCTGGTAATCCGGGGTGCTTCCTGTGCACGGTTAAGAGATTACTCAGCCCGGACTGCCAGCTTAACGGCTGTCCTCGGCTCCTTTTACTCTGATCCCTGACTAAGCACAAGGACCCAGGTGAGTTTTGGTGTTCTCCAAACAGCCTGGTCCTGATTCTGTGATTCTTGGCATAACACTGAAGGATTTGTTTGCAAAGACATTTTGCAGCCAATACTCACCTGTGTCCTCGTTCATTTGACAAACGGTTATGAGCCCCTGCTATGGGTCAGGCTCTGTGCCCAGCACTCAGGACACAGCAGAGAACAAGACCCACGTGGTCCCTGCCTTGTGGGGTGGACATTGTCATGGGGGCGGATGGACAACAAACCACACACGCGGCAAGTAAATTAGGTAGGTTGTCAGACGGTGACATGAGCAAGGGAGAAGACAGGGTAGGATCAAGAAGGATCAGGGCAGCTACGGGGCAGGTTGTGTGACCATGTGAAGAGACAGGTCATCAAAGGCCATACTGGGCCGACAGGATCTGAGCAAAGACTGGAAGGGGGTGAGGGAGTTGGCCAAACAAATATCTGGGAAGAGCACTCCTGGTGGAGGGAACAGCTGGAGCAAAGGCTTGGAGGTGGGAGGTGCCTTGTGGTTTTGAAGAAAAGCAAAGAGGCCAGTGTGACTGCAGCAAGAGGGCAGAAGAAGGAGATGGATTCAAAGAGGACCAGGGCCAGATGGTAAGGAATGGAGCCCACTATAAGGACTTTTATCTGAGTGTGATGAGCAGTGCTCGTGGGTTCTGAGCAGAAGAAGGAGATGATCTGACTTAGGCGTTAAAAGCCCCCCCGAGTTGGAGTAGCTGTAAATCATACGGTAAACTCAAGGGCAACCACTAAATAAAGTAAAAAAAAAAAAAACAAAAAACAAGTATAATTGCTATCTAAAAGAAGAGAAAAACTGGAGCTATATAAAATGTTCAACTAAAACAAAAGAAGCAGAAAAGAGTGGAAGACCAAAATAAACAGAAAACAAGGCAACCAAGAGAAACGGTAACAAGTATGGAAGATACTACCAATGCTTAGAAGCAACCAAGATGCCCTTCAAAAGGTGAATGCTAAACACACTGTGGTCCACCCAGACAATGCAGTATTACTCGTCAATAAAAATGAGCTGTCGAATAAATAAATAAATAAATAAATGAAATAAAAATGAGCTGTCAAGCCGTGAAGAAACATAGAGGAAATGTAAATGCACACTAAGTGAAAGAAGCCAATCTAAAAAAGGCTACATACTGTATGACATTCGAAAAATGCAAAACAATGGAGAGAGTAAAAAGATCAGTGGCTGCCGGTAGTTTGGAGGGAAGGAGACATATCAGGCAGAGCACAGAGGATCTTCAGGGCGAGAAACTATTCTGTAGGACACTGTCATGGTGAATACATGACAAGATGCATTTGTCAAAACCCATAAAATGCACAGCACAAAGCGCAAACCCTTCTGTAAACTAGGGCTGTAGTTAACAATAAGGTTTCACCATTGGTTCAACAGCTGGAATAAATGTTCTACAAATGCCAGATGTTAATAATAGGGGAGGGGCTGGGGCACCTGGGTGACTCAGCCGGTTAAGTGTCTCACTGGTGATTTCAGCTCGGGTCATGAGCTCAGGGTTGTGGGATCCCGCCCGGGTAGGGCTCCACGCTCAGCAAGGAGTCTGTGTGAGATTCTCTCCCTCTGCCCCTCCCCTTGCTCGTATGCACTTGCACACACACACCCACGTGTGCACACTCTCTCTCTCTAATAAATAAATCCTTTAAAAATAAAAAATAATAGGGGAGGGGGGTATATGGGGATTCGCTGTGCTCTCTGCTTATTTTCCTGTAAATATAACAGGGCTCTAAAAATATTTAAGTCTGTTCATTTCTTTTACAAAGTATCCCTCTGGCTGCTGGGTAGAAAATAGACCAGGGGCAACAGAGGAAGCAGGAGGCAGGAGGCAGCTGGGGTAGAAATAAACTGATTCTGGACATATTTTGAAGGTACAGCCAAGAGGATGTGGGATGAAAGATCAGGAGAAGTCGGAGATGACGGCACAGCTCTGGAGGATAGAACTGGCACCAAGTGAGATGAGAATGTCTGGGACGGACTGCAGGCCAGGAAGCCTGTGCTGTCACAGACAATCTTCTGGGCTTCGACACAGACCCCGGCTCATTGGCTTTGGCTCCAAAGGCCCCAAGGTAATCCTGCAAAAGCCGGGTGTGAATGCATATGCACGGTTACCTTGGATCTTACGTTGGCTTCTGTATCTACCTTCAGATCAAAACGAGGACTGCAGGACCCCCAAACTCTAAATCTTCCCAGGGTCGGGCAGGGGAGCTACGACAGTGAAGCAGGCCAGGAGTGAGGCAAATGCGAGCCGCAGGGACTGTGGCTAAGAGCAGAATTCCCCTCCCGCTCAAGGTGGGGCAGCTCTTCACTCCAGCCCATTGTTGCTGAGTGGAAAGACCAGCCCAGGGCAGCTCACACTTAGGATATTTCTTTTTTTTTTTTTTTTTTTTTTTTGACACTCATGATATTTCAAGAGAAATACCGGGGCGCCTGGGTGGCTCAATGTCAATAGCTTGACAGCTCTGCCTTTGGCTCAGGTCACGATCTCAGGGTCCTGGGATCGAGCCCCAAATCGGGCTCTCTGCTCAGCGGGGAGCCTGCTTTCCCTCTCTCTCTGCCTGCCTCTCTGTCTACTTGTGATCTCTCTCTCTGTCAAATAAATAAATAAAATCTTAAAAAAAAAAAGAGAGAGAGAGAGAGAAATCTTAGAAATGTGGATTTTTATTTGATATCTCTCTTATTTTTAAAGTTTGGCAACCAGCTCTGTTTTTTAATTCTCTGTGGGCCAAACAGTAAGCAAGCCAAACAAATCACATCCACAGGCGGGATTAGGCACATTCCCACCCGTTGCAACTTCTGTTCTAAAGGCTCTGAAGACTGTTGTGGTTCTAAAGGGTTTCATATCGGAATTACCAAATAGTAATAGGCTGAGTGAATGACTTTGGAAAATAGCGTAACAAATAAAGCAAAAGTATACACAAAATCCCCTCAGTACCAGGTACTGACATGTATATTCATTTAAATCTTCCACAACCAATTAATCCCATTTTACAAATGAAGAAGACGACAACCAGAGATAATCTTCCCAGGGTCACCCAGCTATCAAGTAGCAAAGCAGGGATCTGAACACCGAAAGTCTAGGTCTAGGGTCTGTACCCTCAGCCACTATGCTCTACTGCCTTCTAGACATGGCCACTGTTTCTAGCTCTATTAGCACTGGCTCTTTTTGGTACTGAAAACCTAAGTCAAGGCTAGAATTCAAGTTGACCCATGTCTTGCAATATTCTGGGGCAGCATGGCTAACCGAAACATTTACTGATTGCATCACGTGTCAGACACCATTCCCAGGGCCGACATTCAGGAATTATTGTCATAATACCCATTTGACAGATGGGAAACAGAGGCACAGAGAGGTTAAGTAACTCACCCACAATCACACAGCTGGAAAGTGGTAAAGACTGGAAGCCAGGCAGACTGGTTTCACGGCTCAGGGGTAATCTCCACCCATGTGCTGTCAGACATGGTCCACACAGGCCACATGGGCCGGGGGCGGGGAGGTCACAAGACTCAGAATATGGCTGCTGCAGCTAAGGGACTGAAGTTTAATTTTATTTCTTATTTATTTATTTATTTATTTCTAAGTAAATTCTATCCCCAGCATGGGGCTCGATCTCATGACCCCGTGATCAAGAGTCACATGCTCTACCCATGCAGCCAGCCAGACGCCCCTCATTTCAACTAATCTCATTCTACAAACCAATACTCGATTCGGTTACTGGACCAAATTGAGTACGAATCTACTTTTTTCAACCGTATATTTTACGAAATCTAAACAGAGATCAAGCATTTCCAAATGAAAACCGAACATTCAAACTAAGAGGTTCTATAAATGTAAACCCCTCACCAGAGTTCAAAGTCTAAGTCTGTAAAATATCTCATCAATAGTATGTTTATATGGATTATATGCTGGAAAAATAACATTTTGGATAGATTGGGTTAAATAAAATATGTTATTAAAATTTCACCTGATTCTTCGTACTTTTTTAATGTGGCTACAAGAAAACATTAAGTTACACGCGCGGCGGCGGTGTGTTTTTTTTATTGGATGGCTCCGCTCCGGGTGAATGTCCCCAACCCCAACCACAAGGAACACCCGATACTCTTAGAGCTGACGTCCGAACAGTGCTGAGTGCCTCCCTCTTGTAAGATACATATGGTTTGATTCCCTCCTAGAGATGAGCCTGGAAGAAAGCACCATTCTTGTTCCCGTTTCGCAGAAGGCAAAACTAAAGCTCTATCTTGCCCAAGGCCAAGTCACTGATTCGTAGTGGAGTCAAGTCTCAGATTCAGATCCGAGCCTTAAGCAGAACACAGACCTGCCTCCTACCCTTTGGGCCACACCAGTAACTCCTATGCCTCTGTTAAGAATTTATTCAGTGGAGAAATCTAAGGAAACATAGACATCAACCGAGTACAGCACCCCTGCCCTAGACACCCAAGTCTGTCTCTTTCGAACACACACACACACACGCACGCGCACACGCATACAAGCACGAGTGTACAGGCAAGGCTCACGAAGGAAACAGCCTTTCCATGTGACTGACACCTTCTCAGACTCTCTCCTCCAGCAGTCCATGATGGGTGTTTCTGTTCCACCATTTCATTTCCACCTTCCCTTCCAGCTTATGCCCAAACAGGCTGGATCCCTGCCTGAGTCCCTGCATGCGATGCTAGCGGACATGCCCACGTGGAACCCTGGCTGGGGGAAGTGGCTCTGCCCACCCTGCCCCCCCAACTAAGAGTGCCCCCAGGTCACTTAGCAGAAGGGGTGCAAAATCATTGTCATAGTAACAGGCTTTTTATGTTCTTTTTTAACTAACAAGCAACTTTAGCTCTCTTTGTCATTTCAATGATTAATTACGCTTGACTATGGTTAACTTTGGTTTGCTTCCCTTTTGTGTATTTTTCTTCTGTAGAATTTGCTTATCGTAGAAAAGTTGTTTTCTTTGGCTCAGAGTGGCCCACAGAGCCACAATCCTACACCCACTGTTCACGTTTTGCATACTTCTTGCTTTTTCTTCTGTAATCAGCTGGCATCTTATTGTATATGCAGTTTTTGCTCTGCGTTTTCCTCCCACCTAACTTCACATAAACACTTTCTCCTCTGATTAAAAATTCCTGATACACGTCATGTAGAAAGACTACCTGATATGCTGTTGAATGCCCCTACTGACGATTTTCTAAATCATTCTCCGGCCGTAAATCAGATCATGTATAGTTTGCACAGCGTGGCTTCCGCCTCAGCGGGGTGGCTACTTGTAAATCAGGGCAAGTGACAAGCTTGCTTGTCAACTTCCACTTTCCAATGGTGGGGAAATTGGGGTCATAATCCCTGCCTCAAAGACTGTAGAAAGGATTAAGAGATGATAGATGAGCAGCCCTTCCACAAAGCCTGTCACATACCAAACACCCAGGGGCAGCCACAATTATTTTATCAAGGAATCCTATCCCCATCATTGGAAAACTAGGCTGTTTTAAGTGTCTTACTATTATTAATAGCACTGTGTATATAGTATTTGATCCATTTTCCACATTTGAGATTATTTCCATTTGATAGATTCCCAGCAGAATTACTGGGTCAAACAGGACATGGGTTACAGATCTCTGTCATTTCTGGCTTGCTCTGTCCAGCAGATATTGCCAGCAGTGCAAGCATGCCTGTTCCAGTTATCTGCTGTGTAAGGAACCACCCCACGTTTGGTGGTGTAGACTGACACCACCTTACTATAGTTCATGGGTTCTGTGGATCAGGAATTCAGACCAGATACAGAGGGGAGGGGCTGTCTGCTCCACAGAGGTGGAGGCGTTGGCGGGAGACGGCTGGGCTGACCCCAGGACTTGGACCCGATCCATCTGGATACTCTCTCCCTCACATGTCTACACCTGGGCATGGATGGCTGGAAGACGGGCAACAAGAGTGCCTGTGTGCGGCCTCTCCACCCGCTTGGGCTTCCTCACAGCAAGGCGTCTAGGCTCAGAGGAAAGGATCCCACAAGGAACATTCTATGAGACCCAAGCACATGGCCTTTAAGGACCCAGGCTCAGAAGTCACAGTGTCATTCCCACCACACTGCAGAGGTCAGAGCAGTCACAAGTCAGCTCAGACTCGAGGGGAGGAGACGCAGACCCCACAACCCTCAGTGGGAGGAATGTCGAAAACTTGTGACCAGTTTTTAAACGGCTGCAACATCTTTTACTGTGGAATGGCTCCATAAAGTAATACTAGGGAAACGCCTCTCGTCCGTAATGAGCAACCACGAGTGAACGGAGTCTGGCAGATTTGGCCAGCAGTGAGGAAGAGACTGTAGTGAGTCTCCCCACCACCTTCACTTTCTCCCCTCTCTCCATCCTATGGAGATGTGTTCATAAGAAGGCTGGCCCAGCCAGGGTCCACAGTGCAGAGCTCCCCAGCTCTCAAAAGAATCAAACCCATGCCCTTGGCTTAAGAACTCCTGGCTGAATTAAATACCCATTGTCCTTGCCCCCGACCCTAGCAACCACTCCCCATACGTTCATTAACAACACTCCAGTGTTCCTTTGATTTGCTTGGGCACGGGACCCAGACCTGGCTAATCAGCACTGTCCAAACTCTGTCCCCTCAAAATCTATTAAGAGTTAGTCCTGTGGCTTCTGCTAAAATGAGCGGAAAATAGAAGCTATCTTCCCATCACCAGCTGTGAGAATGACATGAGACACTGCCACAGGCTACTCCTTGAAAAAGTAACTGAAAACAGACCAACAGAGAGCCGACGGATGGAAAGAGACCAAGTCCAGATGGCCTCATTTGAGCCCCTGGATCCGGCCGTGCCTGAAGCTGTTTTGTGAGCCGATGTTCTTGCCTTAAGACAGTTTGAGTTGAGTCTCTGTCCCTTGCCAACAAAAGATTCCTAGTTTTTGACGAACATAGTCATTTTCTTGACCTTTCTCTTATACCCAACATCAACCAATGCAGGGGGGAAAAAAAATCAAATCTTCCCTGGCAGCAGGCTACCAGTTTCAAAACAAGAGAAATGGAAACATTTCACATTTGTTCCAGTTCATAAAACCTTTCAAGCTAATACCTAACATCTCCTTCCCATACGCTCTATCACAGAAATTTAAAAAATAAAATGGGGAACAAAAGTGTTTCTAAGCAACAAATTATATAGGTAATGGGGGGAAGGGGAGAATTAGAAGGTTTAATCTAGTTAGAAAACGATTTCCATTTCTTCCTGCAGTCACTACCTGCGTGAAACCTCCACAGGAGAATGAAACAGAGGTGAAGCGATTTTGGTTCTTCTTTGACACAATGAGAATAAACGAACCCCGGAACTACCCGAACGGTGATACTCGGCATTGGCAAACGAGCGACACTACTCTGATAAAATGCTTTCTGTGACAGACAAGTGTGGCTTTGGGTGGTATTCATTTGCCATTCCTCTTTACAAATTACCACAAACATAGCAATTTGAAACCATGCAAGTTCTCCTAGGTCCAGGATTTCAGTCTGGCAAGATGAGAAAGTTCTGGAGCTGGAGGGCGATGATGGCTGTCCACCCACGTGAATGTGCTCAAGGCCACCGAACCGCACACCTGCAAATGGTCCATGTTACTGCAATTTTAAAATGCACCTTTATTTCACACCTTCCACAGGTCGGACACCTGGGCGCGGCATGTCTGGGTTCTGTCCTCGGGCTCTTACAAGGAAGGAATTGAGATGTCAGCTGGCTTTGTCCTTTTCTGGAACTCGGGGTCTTTCCCAAGCCCCTGCTTAGGTTGCTGGTAGGGTCCTGCTCCTCGCGGCTGTAGGACTCAGGTCCCTGCTTCCTCGCTGGCTGGCGGGGAGCCGGTGGCTGCTCTGGGCTCCGTGAGGCCAGCTGTTGCTCACCACATGCCCCCTCCACGGAGGATCTCCCTCATGGAAAATCCCTCTAGCAGCGCCGATCTCTCAAACTTCTCCGTGTCTCACCCACACACCTCGATTTAAAGGGTTTGCTCTTTAGAGGCGCCCGGGTGGCTCCATTAGTTGAACAATCTGACTCTTGGTTTTGGCTCAGGTCATGAACTCGGGGTTGTGGGGTCGTGATCTCGGGGTTGTGGGGTGGAGCCCTACAATGGGCTCCGTGCTCAGTGCTGCTTAAGTCTCCCCCTACCCCTACCCCTCCCTGCTGCAAGTGCTCTCTCTCTAAAATAAATAAATCTTATAAATAAACAAATAAATAAATAAAGGGTTCACTCTTTAGATGATGCCCACCTGGATAACCTCCCTTTCGTAAAGCCAGCTGGGCCATAAAACAAAACCCAACCTTAGGAACGACGCCCTTCATCTCCACAGCCCCACAGCAAGGAATGGGAAACGCTGGAGACCAGCTTCAATTCTGTTGACCACACGTGGCCCAAAGCCCAGCCATCCCAGTCTCACCTATACCCTCCAGAGAAGTTCTTATACTCGTCCACAAGGAGCCCGAGTGGCAGGATTGCTTATGGTAGCGGAAAACAGCCAGCAGCCCAGATGCCCCTGCACAGAATGGCCGAGCACGCTGTGAGTGCCTCACAGCAGGGAAAACGACCCTCAGCAACGTTTATCTGCACGGACCACTCCTCTGAACACGTTCCAGAAGGACGTGTGTAGTCAGATGCTGTTTATGTAGTTTATGAACATGCACAGTGTTGTCTGCAGTCCAGCATTACATGTGAGGATAGCAAACTTCAGAGAAAGATGCTAAATGCAGGCAGGGAAGTCCTCTGGGGAAGGGGAGGAAAGGAGATCTGGGGGGAGAGTGCAGAATCACCCGCTATCACCACCGTGTTTTATTCCCCGTTAGGTGGTGGGTGTCTGGTGTTCATTAAACTAGTCTCTGTATCTCCCTCTACGCCTGGGAGATTTCCTGATTTTTAAGGTAGTACAGTTTCATAAATCAGGAAGAGCAGAAAGTTGAAACTGAAACTCTAGCACTGCCTGCCGTTCATAAGCTTCGGCATTTGGGAGGTTCTGATGCATAATGAGCTACCTGAACGAATGACAGCCCAATGCCATTCAAGATCCACGGACGGCTTTTGTTTCGTTCCATTTGTTTTGGGTTTTAAAACATACCAATTTTGTGGATCCTTTGTGGAGTGCATCCCTGATTTAAGGGGGACATGAAGCATGATGGATTGTAATTGGGGGGATCGATGAGTGCCTAGATCCGTCAACAGCATGACTAGCGGATAAATTTTTCCAGGAGCCTCGGAGATATTCTCAAGGTGACAAGCTTTAGAAACCTTCTTTCGTCCGTCCAGAGGCAGTGCAGCCTGACGGCTGCACCCAGGTCCCCTGCGGCCACCTGGGTTCGGATCCACACTTGGCATTTCCTAGCTGTGTGACCTAGATCAAGTTCCTGCATCTCTCTGAGCCTTGGATTCTCTGCAGAATGTGGATGATGAAAGTAACTGCTCCGCAAGGCTTGAGCACGTGTGCAGCACCTGGAAGAGGCCAGCCCATGGCAGACCCACGGGACGGCCGGCTACTGTCACTACCATCCAAGTTTCCCTGTCAGACAGCATGGTCCTCGTACAATGATTGAGGGTGCGGACGCCGGAACTAGGTTCCTTGGGCTCAAAGCGCCCCGGGGCCAGTTACCTGCCCTCTGGACCCTTAGTTACTCTCCCTTGTCAAATGGGGGTGGTGATCACAGCGGGCAGGATTGCGAGGATTCAAAAAATTAATACAAGGGAAGCCCACACAAGGGCGCCTGGTGCCACTGCTTTTGGGAGATAGGTTCTATCCTCATTTCAGAAAGAGGAAAAAAAAAAACCTCAAAGGGTCTGGTTGTCACGTGTTTCGTTGGGGTTGTTTATTCTACAAAGATAGCAGACGAATGCTTCAGGTTCAGAGCAGAGAGTGGGGGGTTCCACTAGGGCAGGTGGAGGGACGGTGGAGACTGCTGAGCCGAGAGTGCAGGAGACGTCACCCACAGAACATTCCAGATCAAGCCAGACAAAGTTTGAACAAATTCTCTCCGGAACAGACAAGGTGCTGGGAACTGCCTAACTCCTGGCAACAAGGTTTAAGATGGTCGGCACTGCCCACCTGCCAACTCCAAGCAAGTCTCCCTTGCAAACTGCCTGCTGCCTCTGTGAGCTAGCCAGGGCCCACGTGGCCACCTGCCATCAGCAGCTTGGGGCACGTTTATAAAGCTAACTCTCACTCCACCACCCTCTGCAAGGAATGCCCGCCGCTAAGACTGCCGTTCTCGAAGGGGGTAACTTCCCCCCAACGGAGAGTGGCAATGTCAGGAGACCTCATCAGCTGTCACAATACAGCAGTGGATGCTACTGGCTTCCGGTGGGTAGAGTCCAGGGATGCTGCTAAAACACCCTCCAGTGCCCAGGACAGCCCATACAGCAGAGAATTATCCTGCCCCAAGGATGCTGAGAAATCCAGAATGCTAAAACTATAGCCACGGACATTGTCTTAGATGTGGTATCCAAGGATATTCATACAGCCTCATCTATAATAACAAGCTGGGAACAACTGAAGTAACCAACAATAGAAGACTAGTTACAAAAACAATAAATAAATAAGTAATATGATTCATTAATTCATCAACTCCAGGAATTAATTAGTTAATCAATTAATTAATGATGCCCTGTCCCTGCAGTGAAATGCTGGGAACTCTTTCAAAGGAGCCCTACGTGCTAGGGCAAAAGGATCTAAAAGGGAGAAAATCTTGTAAAAAAGCAAAATGCGTAACGGTTTGAAGAATATAATCTGTACTATTTTTTAGAAGGGAAGGTGTACACAGACGCACTTATTCTGGTTTATACTTTTGTTTTTTTCTAGAAGGAATCCTCTAAAACTATAAAGGAGTTGGTTACCTGTGGGAAGAGGGTGCAAGGAGGGAAGACAGCTTAACTTCACAGCCCGGGTGGTTCTCTCACTCACATTCTTTATCCTTCTACTAACGGTACTTCCATTTTCTGTTTAAATGTCAAAACAGGAGAAATTATCTCTTGGGGTTATCTGGGCAGGGAGATTAAGGCCCATTTTTGTTTTCTTCTGAGTATCAATCTACGTGTGTTTTAAAAGCCTGAAAAATGGTTCACTTATAGCTACATAGGTACTAGACAATGAAATAATTAAGATGAGCAAGTGTACTGTGGTAGGCAGAATAAGATGCCCACGAAGGTGTCCATGTCCTAATCCCCCAAAACCTGACTTTTCATGGCAAAGCGGGATTTGCAGATGTGATTAAATTAAATTAAGAATTTTCGGATGAGGAGATTATCCTGGATTATTCTGTGGCGCATATAATCACAAGGGTCCCTGCAAGAGAGAGGCGGGAGGGTCTGAGTCAGAGATGTGAGGATGGAAGGGGAGGGCGGGGCGGGAGGGAGGGAGCATGCGCACAGGAGCCTGCTCTGAAAATGCCTCCCTGCGGGCCTTGAGGATGAAGGGGCCGGTGAGCCAAGGAACGCGGACAGAAAAGCTGGAGAAAGCAAGGGGATGGATTCTTTCCTAGATCCTCCAAAAGAAACCAGCCCTGCCGACCCCTTGATTTTAGCCCAGTGAAACACGTCAAGCTTCTGACCCCCAGAACTGTAAGACAACCCATCCGTGTTGTTTTAAGCCACTAAACTGGGAGTCATCCATTGCAGTAGCAATAGAAAACTAATACGTGTGCAAAAGCACTTAGATTATTTTCCCACCAAAAGGTGCTCCTGCCAAACACTTCACTTGATCCTTAAGGAAACTTGGGTCGTGCTGATACCCACTCTGCATGTGTGGAAACCGAGGCACCAAACTATGAAAAGAGAGTTGTCAGAGTCACGCAGCTCCTCGGCATCCCAGCCAGCACTAGGGCTCATTCCTCTGATACAGGCTGGAACAGAGACAGAAAAAGCCTATACATACAGAGTACGGGTTCTGGAGCCAGACCGCCTAGATTGAAATGCTGGCTCAGCCCCTTACCGGCTGTGTGATCTTGGGCAAGTTAATTAATCTCTCTGTGCCTCTCTTTTCTCCTCCAGAAATGAGCACGGTAATAATACCCACCTCAGAAGCCCATGGAGAGAATGAAGCAAATTCATATCTGTTAGGTTCTGGCACTAAAATGGTCTCAATAAAAGGGAATATCATTATTATAATTAATTTCAGGCAATGCAGCAACCATGGAGTACTCTTGCCAGAAGCATAGGGTTTTCAGGAGCAGTAAACGCCCCGAGACTCCCCTTCCAGGACCCTCATCCCAAGCCTCTTCCACCTCCCTAGACCCTTCCCAATAGCCAGTGAAGGCCTGGTCTGAGCTGCTGCGCAGACACACGGAGCTGGCTTCTCCCCCTCTGGCTCCTTCTTCTGGTTCATTGCAGCGAACATCTGGGCCCCCCTCCCCAGAGTGTACCACCCTTCTTCTGAAAATAGAGCCCCTTTGCTTCAAGGAATCCCCAGCCCAACACCTACCCCACACCCACGCTCAGCCCACGTGGTTGGTTTCTCAGGAGCAGAACTCCGGCCCCTGGCCTGGCCAACCAGCATGTTCCACCAGCTCCAGCCAATGTGATTGGCCAGAAATTGTCACAGGACACAAACTGGTCCAATGAGATTCGATCCTGAGACTTTTCCTGTTAGAAGGAAGGAGGTTTCTTTTTCCTCCACCTGGGAAAATTTAAACCTTTTGACTGATGGGGGTGGGATTTCCATGTTTTCTTTCCTGCTCTATCTCCAGCACCTGAGACATCTGGTACATTGTAGGTTTGCAATTAATACTACTGAATAGGGGTGCCTGGGTGGCTCAGGGGGTTAAGCCTCTGCCTTCGGCTCAGGTCATGATCTCAGGGTCCTGGGATCCAGCCTCACGCCGGGATCTCTACCAGGGAGCCTGCTTCGTCCTCTCTCTCTGCCTGCCTCTCTCCCTACTTGTGATCTCTCTCTGTCAAATAAATAAATAAAATCTTTTAAAAAAAAAATACTACCAAATAAAAGTGTCATAAGACTCCTTATTTCTGAGAATGAAGTCAACATAAGCAAAGTAAGACTGAGAGATCAGTTCCAAATGGTCTGCACAGCTGGATTTAGTGGTGCCCGAATACCAACCCCCCTGGATATTTTAGCCACATGGGTCAATAAATTGCCAGACATGCTCCCACATGTCCAAATAGAAACACATGTACGAGGACCCTGTAACACGGTTTATAATAGAAAACACACACAGTGGAGGCCACCTAAACGTCTCAATCGGGTGATGACTAAATTTCGGTAAATCCACACGATGAAATGCAACACCATGGTTAAAAAGAGGGAGGCAACCCTCCGTGAAATGGTATGGAACACGCTCAAAGATACACGGTTATGGAGTAACAGAAACACAGAACTACGTGTACGTGTGTCTGCCACAGTGAGGGAGAGGCGGGGGGCTTATTTTGAGGTCTAGTGTCAGCCCCCTGGTAACAAAGTCTTTGCTGCTGTAGCTCAGTTCTACCACAGAGCCTGGCACACAGAAGGTGCTCAATAAATAACAACTGAATAGGCGAGTGAACCAGCAAACATATGTTTCCTCACATATGCATAGAAAAGTCTCAGAAAGAATCCATAAAACATCTGATAATACTTGCTGCCTCTGAGAAGGAGACTGGGAAGCCTGGGGAACAGAAACGGGAGAGAAGGAGACCTAATTTTCAACGTACACCTTTTGAATTTTGAACCATGTACATGTACATCTAGGCAGAAAAATCAACTAAGTAAATAAGAAGACAAAATGCCATCTATTCGTAGAAGGAAAAATCTCGTCTCTCCCTAGAAATTGACGTCCCCTAGGAAACGGGGGTGTTAGCCAAGCTTGGTCTCCGCTCAGCATCCTTGGGAGGAGGCTGGGACAGTGCAGGTGGGGAAGGCAAGCCACAGTCACAGGATGGCAATTCAGGACCGACCCTAGCTGCGGACCTGCCCGGTGACTCTGAGAATTCCGAACCCCTCTCCAGGCCTCAGCTTCCTCATCTGTAAAATGAGAGGGGTAGACAGGGATCTCTAGGTCTGTCCTAAAAATCTAGCATCTCCCTGGGGAGGGAGCGGCAGGCAGAGCAGCAGTCGGCGGGGGCTGGCTGGAAGGTACGGAGCTCTGAATCTCAGCCCCGTAGCATCGGCCTGGGTCTGCACCTGCACGTTCCAGGACTGCTGTCGGGAGCTAGTCAGAGGCTGAATTATTGTACTCGACATATTAGCTCGCCCCCTCTGCTGGGAACTTATGCTCGGATTTGGCCCTATCAATGCTTCATTACGGAGACCGACACTCACAGTAATTACGTGTTTCCTCGGCCAGATTATTCATTCGCAGCATCTTCCTGGTTTTTATCACTCCTGTTCCTTTATCAAGGACAGCCAAGCATCTGCCAGTAACGCCCCAGCGAGAGTCAGTACATAGCAGGAACAGAAGACAAACCCTGGTAACTCTGGTTTTCTCACTTAATTTTCATGAGTTGGAAATATCTTTCCGGAATATGATACATATTCAACGGGCTGAAATAAATACTAATTTTGACTGCTGAAGCTCAAAAACTTGGCTGGAATATGATAAGGAGGTTTTGCTGCTAAAATAGTACCTGCGTTAAGAAAACCTAATATATATGAATCCGAAATCACAAAGCAGAACAATTCGGTGACTCTGAATTTTACAAAAGGATTCGACAAACAAGTCTTTAATTGGCGAATCCCCTGGGACTTCTAAAAGGGGGCTCATGGTAAAGCTAATCAAATTGAAATTGCACACAGTTGTTTGAGGGCAGAGCTGCTGCCTAAAGTCGGGAACTATAGTGCCAGGGGCTCCGCTGGACTTCGGGTTTTTTCGCAAGTCAACAAAATATCCTCTTTCTCCCACACCAAGCCCTCCACGACATCCAGGCTGCACCAGCTGGACTCCCAGTGACACCCAATCAATCCTTGTAGGACCAGCCGCATAAAAGATGAAAAGACCACATTGGAATGGTTGTCCTCAAACAGGGCACACAGAGGGACAAGAAGACATAGCAATGGCTGACACCAAACAGCAAGCACTTATTGCGTGCCCAGAAGTGAGAAAGCACCAAACACACGGTGCCCCACTGAATGCTCCCCATGACTCCAGAAGAGGAGTCCGAGGCTGAGAAAGGTCAAAGAACTTATCTAAGGTCACACTGCCCTAAAGGGGCAGAGCTTAAGGTCCTAGCCAGAATCCCTGATTGCCAACTCCAGGCCCCTAAATAGTATACTTCCATCCTCTGCCAACTAAATCATCCTGAAGAGGGAGAGGGCTGGGGTCACTGGGCCGGGGATAAGGGCATGAGGGAGGAGTAGCAGACGGCATGATTGCTCTTGGGAGCTTATGGTCCAGAAGAGCCAGCCACACTCACACGGGAAGGACACCACTGCCTACATGAGAGGCTGTTAGGGCACGTGTGTACAGACCACGGAAGAGGTGCTGAGTGTTACAGGAATTCAGAAAAAGATGGCATCCTTGTCCTGGAATGACCAGAGCAGTGGTGGGTGGGAAGAGCTTCCCTGGGGAGGGGTCTGAGCTGATCCTTGAAGGACGGGACAAATCTGGATGAGATGAGGAATGAACAGAGAGTGCTGCGGGCCTGGGAAGGCAGGGGCCCCAGGGCACAGAGGCAAGTAGTCAGCACACAACTTGTTTAGGGGGCAGTGAGGGGACCACTGACCAATTTGGAGCAGAGGATGCATGGAAGGAGGTGGTAAGAATAAGGCTGAGATGGAAAGACGGGGCTAAACCAAGGATGGCAACCACATGGCACACACAGCTCTACCTCCCATGTCCATAGCAGACCCCAGTAACAGTCGTTGCACTCTCTCTCGGTGAGCTTCAGAATCCTTCTTACCACAGGCTCCAGGAAGCTCATTACTGAAGTTCAGAGTTTGCACTGAAGATGGAATCTCTTTGACATCACCCCTAATCAAAGACGGGGAAGTACATGCACACTATAGAGAGGACCTACTGTGTGCCAGATTCCAGGTCACATTATTACTGAGTATCATCCTACTAACAGGCATATTTAGTTAGGAGGATTAGGCTCAAGGAGCTTCCGTTCAAACACAGAAAGCAATGGAAAAAGTAGATTCAAATCCATGTGTGTGATTGCAAAGCCTGGTTCTTCCCACCACACCCTGAGGCCTCATCCTCTTCCCCCACCCCAACCCCGAGTCTGAATTTTAATTCTATGGTTAAACATTTCCACACCTATTCTACAACCTTACCCTATAGGTCCAAGCCACCCTCATCGCCCACCCATCCCTGCCCTCTGCCTTCCTTCTTCTCACCCACTCTCGCATTTGCTTACTTTGGCAAACGCCCCCTCTTTTCCCTCTGTGTGCGCTGGCCTCCTTGGGGAAGGGGCTGGCTCAGCGATGAGGGGGTGTGCCCCACATCTAGGAACTGCTGGGGGTGCCCTGCTGGGGCACTTTCTCTCCCCTTTCCACCCCCAAGGTTCATTATGGCGATAATTCCTCAGTGTTCCCTCACAGAGGAGAACTTCAAGTCGCTCTCTAATTGAATTGTTGTCATGGAAATCACTTTCATTTGCTCTCAAAGGACTTAACTCTCTGGCCCCCTGTTTTCTCACTTCTGCCTTTGACTATAACCAGCTTCCTCCTACCCCTCTGCTCCCAACTCTGGCTCTTCCTTCAATGAGTAATCTTCCCCCAAAGCTGGTGTCAGCGGGAAAGGTCTTCCTTTCCAATCCCCACCATAGTATTCCATGTGCTGTTACCACTAAATGGTTCTACTTTCTGCCTCCAGTCCCCGGTGGGATTCACTTCCTGGCTCCCTTGTGTGTGGGCAGAGTCATGGGCCTCTCCGGCCGATGGGGTACAGTGGTCCCCACTGGCCCGGAGCAGCCAGGGGCAAAGGTGAGACCCTTTTTCTGCCAGGGCACCAGCAGATGGTGGCTGCTCCGGCAGCCTGGGTCCTTCGGTGAGGATGTCCCAGAGCAGAATCCCCAGCCAGCCTCCAATGGACCCAGAGACTCAGCAAGGAATAAACGTTATCATTTTACGCCATTGAAAATTTGAGATGACTTATCACTGATATGCACTCTCTCATCACCCATTATTACATAAGTATCAGTTAATAATATCACTGATACTTTTCATCATTATCGTTACTATTAAGGCATGCACTCTCTACATTTTTTTTTAATTCTGTACTTGAGCTTACAATGAGTCATCCTATTTGGGGGGTTCCCTATGACCACTCACACAGTTGGTGATTCACTAAAAGGACTCATAGGACTCAGTATGTCATTGTACTTACAACCACGGTTTACTACACAACAGGATTGGCAAGGGGGAAGGACACAGGCAGGGTCTGTAGACACTTCCTCAAACTTTCTCCCTCCCATGAGCATCACTCTTCTCTAGCCACAAAAATGCAGCATTATACGTGTGATGCTTTGCCCAGGGTAGCCCACTCGAGACTCAAGACCCCAGATTTTTGCTGGGAACGTGCCCTGCAGGCACTCTGCCTCGCATGTGCCCAAATGCCAGACGCTCAGAAGGAAAGCGAGTGTCCACCATAACCCCCACTGTCTGCACAGGGTCACGAACCTCACTCATCACTCAGGGAACAGCTCCAGTACCAAGTTCACTGATGCCAACCAACAGGCCAACTTGCCAGCAGCCCTTTCTCAATGTAACAGCCTGAGTCTGCAGTGTTGACCCTTTTCCGCACACAGCCACACTCTCTAAACAGCCACACAGCCTGGAATGGACCTACCCGGCCTTGTACAGACGGATGGAGCCAGCCAACCAAGACGAGCACCCCGGCGGCCAGAAGGACACGGGATCAGCTGAGCTAGCCCCTACCCTCTAATCGAAGGACAGCAGAGGTGTGACCGCATGCGCAAATATCCCCAGCGCCAATTCTAGGATTTGCTACCTTAACGACAAAAGCTTCCTCCCTACACCCGCGCCAGTCCTTTTTGCTGTTAGCTCTGCCTTCTCCGGTGTGGACGGGGAGGGTCACAGCCTGAGATCTGGCAAGATCTGGGAAGAGTAATCGCAGAGTCTACTGGCTCCCTACCGTCTGGGTTAACTAACCCCAATCCCTCCCTCCCTCCACACCCCCAGAAACAAAGCTCAACGCCCAAGTGCGGGGCTCCTTAGCCAGGCCTGACTCGTTCATATAAATTCAAAACAGAACTGCCTAAATGCCCATTAGGAAAGAATCGGTTCAGTAAGTCATGGTACATTTAAAAAACAACACAGATTCACATTTACTGACACGGAAAAATGTCCTTGATTGACAGACATGTTTTTTTGAAACTAAAAACCAATATGGCGTGTGGCATAAAGTCTAAAGAAGCTGCATCACTATGTTGTACGCCTGAAACTAATGTAATACCGTGTGTCCACTAGACTCAAATTCTAAGCACTTTTTAATATAATTTTAAGTAATAATAAAAGCGAGTATGAGTTAGTTGCCCTCACTTAAAAACGGGAAAATCTCCTAAGGATCCGTTTTTCTTGATTCTCTAGAAGAGGGCTAAGCAGCCTCTTTCTGTAAAGAGCTAGAGAATAAATCTTCCACCTCGAAGGCCACGCGGCCTCTGCTGTTGTTACTCACTTGTGCTGCGGGCGTGTGAACACAACGCTAGACCGTTTATGAGCGAGTGGGCGTGGTGGGTTTCCAGGAAAAACTCGGCACCCCAGGCCGCCAGCTGCACTTGACCCGTGGGCTAGAGTTTGCCAAGCCCTGCTCCGGAAGCTAGAAAGCCAGCGACAGGCCACTGTCGCAGAAGCAGGGACCATGGAGTCAGACGCCTCGGGGGCTCGCAGGGAAACCCGACAGAAGCCGGCTCGTGGGCAGCCAACTGGGAGTGGTGGTGACTGCGGTGGATGGAAGGCATCCACACCGTTCCCATCTCACGTCGTCAGCTCTACGGGCGCAGAGCTGATGTTTCTAGAGATGCCAGAAATCCCACTTTTTACATGAAATCTCATTTTCAAATTACTCCGGTTTTTTTAAACCACAGTATTAGCTTCCTGGGGCGGCCATAAAAATTTCCCACAAACTGGGTGGCTTCAAACAACCAGCAATTATTCGTTCACGGTTCTGGAGTCCAAAGGCAAGACGTCGGCGGGGCCTCCTCTTTCTGGAGGCTCCAGGGGAGACACTGCGCCGGGCCTTTCTCTTATTCCTGGTGCTGTGAATCCTTGGAGCTCCTTGGCTTATAGCCGCGTCATTCCGGTCAATCTCGGTCTCCTGCTTCACCCGACTTCCTCCCTGTGCTCCTCTCCTCTTCTTATAAGGGGCCCAGTCATATGGATTAGGGCCTCCTTAATGAGCGCATGTTAACCTGACTACATCTGCAAAATTCCCAGTTCCAAGTATCACATGTGCAGGCACCGGGGAACAGGGCTTGGCCCTATCTTTTTGGGGGACACAATTCAACCCACAATCCAGCTCGGGATCCTCCGGTTTGCAGCCTCTGCACGAAAATCTCATATGGTAACCCGGTGTGGTGAAAGATGCTTTACTGGAACCCAAAGTTGTACCCAGATCGGATCTGCGCCCCTGCCGGCTTCCCATCAGTCCAATCCCCAGGTCAGTCCTCTTTCCAGACTTAAACTCCACGCGAGCCTTCTGGAAGGCGAGCCGACGTCCCCAGCTCGCAGCTCTCTGACAGCTGTTCCCGCGCCAGCTGTCACGGGAGATGCCAGCGCTTCTGTTGATTTGACTGACAGCTGCACCAAGGGTCAGGTCAAGGCCAAGGACAAAGCAAGCATTGCTTGACAGACAGGCAGCCCCCAAAGGCAGGGGGGACTCACACCCACACAAACACTCTCTCAAGGTCTCCCGACTGAGAAAAAACATCTCATTCCCAACTCCCATCCAGCCATTCAGCCTTGACGAACACCCCCAAAGAGCCTCGAGATGCCCAGAATCGAGCCCAGCCCAGGGCCTGCTCACCAGAGAGCCCATCTGATGATCGTTACAAGAAAGTCTGGGACAAGGAGTTCATTTCACCTGATGGTTTCATTCTAATTAGCCAAATGCCCAAAATGACTCTGTGCGAAGCCGGCCACTGTGATCAGACCCGCGGTGTGATGCTGGGAGAACGCACCACGGCGGTGACAACTGCTGCCACCAGCTGGAGCCACCTGACCCCAGCGAGGTCAGAACAGAAGCCAGAGCAGTCACACTTCTAAGAATGAGGTTTCTTCTATTCTCCTTTATCTTTTATTCAAACATCCAACAGATGCAAACTCTGCATTCAAATAAAGGAATGAATGAATAAAAGTCACCACCGGCACCGATCTCTTACCTCATATCCATTGCATTAATGGCCGGACTCAAGACCTCATCGATACTGAAAGGACAGCTTTCCATTTCATTAATATTTAGCTTTAAAAAAAATTTCCAGCCAAAAGTTTTCATGGGTGCAAAAATAGAGAACTACAATAATCCCCAAAGCTAGGGAGGCAGGACATGCTTGACTTACCAATGCAGATTCCTGACAGCCCTCTGGCCATCTGCTCAACTCCTACTCATCCTTCAAAACCCACTTCATCTGGGAAACTTTACCCAACTTTTCCAGGCAAAGAAAGTCTCCTTAAGAATCTGGATATTCCTCCTGTCCCACATCACATCACCTTACTCCGGTTTATTTCTTCCGGAATGCACATCCCTGACAAGGGCAAGGACTCGGGTTTCTCTATCTTTGACTACTTAGCCACCATCATCAGGTCTGGCAGACAGTGGGCTCTGCCAAGCATTTCCTGGAAGAATGAACCGTGACGAAATACTGCGTGAGGTTCTGAGGGACGTCACAATGAGGAAAACTTAGGAAGATCTCAGATTAAGGAAGCAAGAACACCCCACAAAGGGCTAACAGAGTAGGATTAAAAGGGTGGATTAAAAGGGTGGATCCACGGACAAATCCTATGCACGCAGAGTGCAGGGTAAGCTTTGCGAGTCCGGGGTAGCTGGAACTCCTTGGGAGGAGGGAAGACCCCTGTGTGAAAATTTAAGTGATAAGGGAGAGCGTTATTAATTGTGTATGGCAGCCTTCAGGACATCTATGACATAATCTACAATAAGAAATGTGTATTTGGTCTTCGTCCCCATTTCTGGCCCAGAGCTCCTAAAGCCCTTGGGATTTCCTGAGAGCTAGGAGCATGGAGGCGAGAGTCGGGACGGGACAAGCCCCTTTCGGCCACACCTGAGTTTATGTTAGTGAGGTGGGTTTTGAAAAGCCCCAGCACAACCACTGGGTGGGGGCTGGTTGCCAGGGGAACCAACCGAGTGATTAGAGGCCTGGAACTGCCAGCCCCACTCCAGACCCCCAGAGAGGAGAGAAGGGCTAGAGGCTGAATGCAACTCCAGTGGCCAATGATTTAGTCTGTGCCTTCCATAATGAGGCCTCCATAAAACCCCAAAAGGACAGGGTTGGAGAGCTTCCAGACTGATGAATCCTGGAGGTGCCAGGAGGGGGGGGTGGCACGCCCAGAGAGGGCCTGGAAGCTCCGCACCTCCTTCCACAGCCCTCGCCCTCTGCTTCTCTCCCATCTGGCTGCTCGTGAGCTGCTCCCAATTTATAACTGGTAAGCTAATCAATAAACTGGTTCCCGGCATTCCACGAGCCATTCGAGCAAACGGTAGAACCCAAGGAGGGGGTCGTGGGAACCTCCAATCCGCAGCCAGTCGGAAGCACAGGGGACAACCTGGACTTGTGCCTGGACCGGAAACGGGGGCAGTCTAGTGGGACTGAGCCCTCAGCCCGTGGGGTCTGATGCCGACCGCAGGTAGACAGGGTCAGAACAGAATTCAAGTGCGGGATACCCGACGAGCGCCCGAGAGTAGGTTCGTGGGAGAAAGCCCCACACATCAGGTATTGGAAGTGCTCTGGAAGCAGAGTTTGGGGGAGAAGAAACACGGGAGTTTTTCCTTCTCAAGCCCCTAAGTCCATCCCCTCTTCCCACCCATGTTTTCGACCAACTAAGATAGACAAAGAAGCACAGCTAGTGAGGTCCAAATAACAAGTTCGTTACTATAAAGGGTAACACTGGGGAATTCTGGTCTCCTGTTTACAGGAAGGCAAACGTCCTCATCTGAACCACAGAGCTGGGCAAGCTCGCAAGAGTCCCAGACAGCACTGGAGATGTAAATGTACGATGACATACCATTTTGCACCCATAAGACTGGTAAAAATTGCACAGTCTGGCGCCGAGCGTTGCCAAGGACACACAGCCACCGGAACACCTTCACGTCGGCAGTGGGGGCATAAACCTGTACCGCCACTTTGGAAAACAGTCTGGCGTCACCTCGTCAAGTTGAAGATGCACTGAACCCACGAGTCAGCAATTCTAGATGCAGAGCCAAGAGAGGGGCATGCACGTGTGCGTCAGGATACACGCACCGAAATGTTCAGAGCAGCTTCGCTCATTGGAGCGAGGAGCAAGAGACAATCCAAACGTCTGCTGACAGTGAAATGGACCAACTGTGATACGGTTACCGCGGCGGAATAGTATACAGCCATAGACACGGAGGGACTGCCACCACACGCAGCGACACGGGTGAGCTCCCAAGTGCAAGGCTGAGTGGGAAAGAGGAGTGACACAAAGGAACACCCAGGGCACGAGCCAAAATAATATATCATCTAGGGATGCGAACAGAGAACAGCAAAGGGATGAGGAACTCAAATCTGGGAGGAACACACAGGGGGCTTAGGATGACAGCAGACACGCAATCTCTCATCCAAACCTGAACACGCTTTTGAGAGTGAAAAGGGATATAATTAAGGATTTTGCTAAGACAAGAAAAAGCTGCGACTGCGGGGGGATATCAAGACATACTGTCATCCTTTGCGAGCCACCCCTTTACCCTGTGTGATAGGTACATATGCGTCCATTGCACGGTTGTACTCTTACAAATAGTTTATACACATGATTTTGTGTGTAGTCAAGTGCATTAAGAAATACATACACGCACGCACAAACTGGCATCGAGAACGACATCTTCCCAAATGTTCTCTGGCAGAGAGCACCTCCTGATGAAGTCGCTGGTGACCCTTCTGACCCTCAGCATCTGGCTGCATTTGAGCTAAGAGTGACTTTCAAATGCAAACAGATTGAGCCACGCTCTGTTCAGAACGCTCTAGAAATAGAAATGCCAACATCTGTAGCAGGGACGGGTAATGACCCGCCAGGCAAGGCCACGACGTTAAATTAATCCTTAATGTGTTTGAGGGCTTTTCTCCTTTCGTTGGGTCATTTAATAATGCGACGAATGACTTCTTCCCTCAGCCTTCAGCTCCCCCATCGCCATGGAGACGATTGTGAATCAGCTATCATAAATAAAAATAATCCAACTGCACACACCCGCGCCACATGCCACTTGGCTGTGGTGCCAGCTTGGTTTTATTTTTTTCATGCCCAGAACTCACGGGAGCTCAAGGAACAGGGGACGCCTCCAGAGGAATGGATGCTATTTTGGTGCCTGTTTAAAGACAGGCCTAGGTCCCTTGGGGCAGGCCTTCCTCTCGCCAACCACCGGACCAAAGGGGGACCGCTGAAGGGGAATATCCACCTGGGGAGCAGGAAAGCCTGATTCCTCAATAACTGTGCTATTGAAACAAACTGCTCCTGGGTGCCTGGGGGGCTCAGTCGATGAAGCGTCCGCCTTCGGCTCAGGTCATGATCCCAAGGTCCTGGGATCGAGCCCCGCGTCGGGCTCCCTGCTTGTCGGGAAGCCTGCTTCTCCCTCTCCCTCTGCCTGCTGCTCTGCCAACTTGTGCTCTCTGTCAAATAAATAAAATCTTAAAAAAAAAAAAAAAAAAACTTGAACAAACTGTTCCCGGGCCCTGACACAATCCCCCAAAAGGATCCAAGAAGCCTCCCCGCCAACACACCACGCTCTTCTGGCTTGGCATCCAACATCCTCCCAAATCTGCCCTCACCGGCCCTTACAAGGTCCCTCCACTGGTGTAGAGGGCTGTTTACCCAATGTTTTCAGGAACAGGGAATCCCACAATCAAAAAGTTACTCCCTTCCTAATTCCGCAATCCTTCTCCTAGAGAGAGAAAGCCTCCGTTTTGTGCCAATGAGTCTCTTAACACTTGGCTTGTCACCCCTGTTAACCAAGAGACAGCACGCCTCTGAAAGCTTCTGGCAAGCAACAGTATCTCGCTGGAATTTAAGGCCATTGTTTTGTTTTCATTGTCTTTATTTTGAAGGTTCTCATCTATTTACAGCAAGTGATACTGGCTCTTGGCTTGTGAGAGTGATAGACACTGCTTTTAAGATACACATAGTTAAGTAAAATCATTGAGGCCATTTTTAAATTACATGGTAAATAAAAAATAGCACAGGAACACCCCAGATGTGACAACAACAAATCACGAAGGTCATACATCAGAGACCCAAGTCTGGGAAACATGGCTTCCTCAGTGCACCCTCTGTCCTTTCTCCCTGTCCCCATGCAGGCTGTGGGCTCGTGGCTCTACAGTTCGAGGCTGCTGACAATACAGAGGAGGACCGGGGACATTAGGATACAGAACCAAAGTATCAACTCCAGGGAGAGTCTCTTACCACTTGGACGCATATTTTAAACTTTCTTCACTCAGAGCGGATGAGCTGTGAGTGGCCGCATAGGGCCTGTGAGTGGCCACATAGGCCTCGGGTCAGGGACAATAGCCCCTCGACACCAATCCTTCCCCCACAGGCACAGCCAGGCCAGTGGCAGACATCGCCAATCAATCACCGAGCGCCTGCCCGCACCAGTCACCCCCCACAGCAATATGTGTGTGAATATTTCTAACACTGGAAAATGTTTTAATAAAATGTTAAGTGCAAATAGCTGTTTTGAAGTCTTGTGCCATAGTTCTGAGCTTTTGCTGTGAGCTACTGCACATCCTGTTTTGGAAGCAGGTGACATATAAACACTTTAATAAGGAGAGAAAGCAGCTTTAGTCACAACTGATCAGAACTACATAAAAACCCTTCCAATCCTGGAAGTTTAGAAGGTAATGTGGAGACTATCAAGTTGACTTTTTTTTTTTTTTTCAAGTTGACTTTTTAAAAATTATAATAATTACCTTTGCTGAAGGTGCAATTTTAAAGAAGGAAAAAAACACATCATTGATGGATGTTAATAATCTTTCTAAAAATTAATTTGGCTACATGAATTGAAAGACTGATGATAATGATACCCTTAACCTAAGAACTGTATTCCTAAGAATCCATAAGAAATCATCGGAGATACTAGAAAACTTATTACAACAAACCTATGGCAGTGACAAGCCACACCAATCTAACCGCTCCAAAATATAGATTGGTTACATTTTAAAGGGTATGCACCTGCACAGAAATGCTCAGCAATCTTCAAAAATCATTCCTGAAGAATGCTTAAAGACATAGGGCCATACTCAAAATCTCACGAAAAGTGAAAAAAAAAAAGAAAACAAGGTATATCAAGGTATAAACCTTCACATTTAGGAAATCACCTCAGGGTGTGTGCGTGCGTGCGTGCGTGCGTGTGCACGTGCATATGGGTCTACCCTGTACAAAGACTGTGAGAAAGCAGGGTGGGGGGATGGGGTCACTGGGTGATGGGCATTAAGGAGGGCACGTGATGGAATGAGTACTGGGTGTTGTATACAACTGATGAATCACTGAACTCTACCTCTGAAACTGGTAATATACTGTACGTTAATTAATTGAATTTAAATTAAATTAAAACAATATAGAACAAAACAAAGGGTGCCTGGGTGGCTCAGTTGGTTGAGCGTCTGCCTTCAGCTCAGGTCGTGATCCTGGGGTCCCAGGATCGAGTCCCGCATCAGACTCCCTACTCAGCATGGGGTCTGCTTCTCCCTCTGACCTTCCCCCTCTCATGCGCTCTCTCTCTCTTTCTCATTCTAACAAATAAATAAAATCTTTAAAAAAAAAAAAAAAGAATTAGAGAAAGTAAATTAATGGTGACTTTTCCTGGGTGACTTTTATTTTTATTCTTCATATTTTTCATAATTTTCAAATATTCTTCATAATTTTCTTTTTTTTTAATATTTTATTTATTTGACAGAGAGAGAGAGATCATAAGTAGGAAGAGAGGCAGGCAGAAAGAGAGGGAGAAGCAGGCTCACTGCCGAGCAGAGAGCCCGATATGGGGCTTGATCCCAGGACCCTGAGATCATGACCTGAGCCGAAGGCAGAGGCTTTAACCCACTGAGCCACCCAGGCGCCCCTCTCTAAATTTTCAATATTAGTTTTAAAACCAGGGTTGGAAGGAAGAATGTTTTCTAAGAATTTTCAGGACGATGAATAGTTTAGCTTAAATATTCCCTGAGTTTGTTTTATATTTGGGGGGAAATAGCTTAAGTTTGTGGGTACTTTTAATTGAAAGCAAAAGAGGTAGCAGCAAGAACCGGAAAGAGAGCAGCTTTGCAAATGGCAAGTGCCTCGGCCTCCAATACACCCAAGATGCAGTCGGAGGCAATGTCCCCCCCCCCTTTGAGTACGGCTAACTTGTTGGATGACTGAGTCACTCCCTGAGCTTCCTCTTCTGTAAATCTGTGTTGAGACTTGGGTACCAGCAACTAAGAGCAGTTTTGTTTTGTTTTTTAAGATTTTTATTTATTTATTTGAAAGGGGTAGGGGGAGAGCGAGAAGAAGAGAGAACTCCAGCAGACTCCCCACCAAGCGCGGAGCCCAACACGGGGCTCAGTCCCACGACCCTGAGAACATGACCTGAGCTGAAATCAAGAATCAGATGTTCAACCTACTGAGCCACCCAGGAGCCCTTAAGAGCAGTTCAAACAGAAAGCCACAAGCTGGTCTTTCAGCACCCCAGGAATAAAGCATGAGGTCAGAATGGCACCCCAACAGTAGGAGAGCTTGGCATGAACTCTAACACCCTCTCACACCCAGGAATCAAGGGTACACACCGGAAAAAAGCTACCTGGGGTCAGAGATACGGTGTATTTCCATCCATTCCCCAGAGACTCATTGGCACCTACTGTGTGTCGGGTCCTGGAAATACAGCGATGAATAGGGCGGACACAGCTAGCTATCCCTGCCTTCACAGAGCACACAGTCCAGTCAAGTGGAAAGAACACTGACCAAGAAATAAAGACTGGATATGTGCCATCAGAGCCTGTGATGGGAGGCTCTAGCCCATCTAATTTTCAGCAGAAAGTTGAAAAATGACAAGGAATGGCCAGGGGATAAGATGGGGAAGAAGAATCTAGACAAGAGGAAACATGATTGCAGAAGGCACTGGAAGAAATTCTGCACGGAGTGTGGTTCCAAGGGAGATAGGCAAGAGAGTGGAGAAGGCAAGGACCAGCTCCCAAGGACACCGAGAGATTTTAAAGGAGGAAGGAACACCCACATTTTTAGAAGTCATGCTCAATATCCACAAAGGATGGAGTGGAGTTGGAAGAAAATGCTATGGTCCAACCTGTGGACAGACCCTGAGAAACTTGCCCCAGTCCATCTAATCCTACTCGCTGGCATTGGGAAGACAGACCACTATGCGTATTAGAATTGTGTCCAAAGTAAGAGTTAATAGGTCTCAAGTGGCAAATGAGAAATCATCCTACAAATACGTGCATCAGTATTTGATGCTACACCGGACATTGGACGGCTACACGGGCCACTCAGATGGCTTTTTATACACTCTCTACTGAGTTCCCAACCACTGAGATTAACAAATCCCTAACTCATGGACAAATAAAGATTCCACCATTTATTCTCCAACATCCCCTCAACAACAATCAGCCTCCCCTATTTTGGCTGGGGGAGGGAGGTGCTCATGACCACTACAAACAGAAACTACATTTCCCAGGTTCCTCTGCAGCTAAGCGAGGCCATATAACTAACACCCCACCCGGCACTCTTTCAGCCCATCCTTCTCGTTCTGGTTGTTGCTGCAACCACAGGTGAACACACAGATAGTGTGAGACACGTTGGTGGCACCACAGATCCCTTGCTGGCTGCTCAGAGTCTCAGAAGAGATTCTTCCCAGCCATTCTGCACATTTGCAAAACTGCCCATGTGAGGGAATTAGTGAGCTGGGAGCAGCCCTTGACGGACAGGGTGAATACCCCCTCTACCATGTCTCAGGCGAACCACCCTAAGGATCCCCCACACTGCTCCCAGAAGCCATCTCTGCAGGGCTGAGCCCCAGCTGCTCACAGTGGTACCCAGCTAAAAATGCAGCCCTGAACTCGTTCTCCCTCCTACCCCGTTTCCTCTTCCCAAGCACCTCATTCCACTTCCTCTGAATCCATTCCAAAATAAGTTATCTGCTCCTACGTCCTTCTATTGGGTTCTGCTTTCAAGCCAAGTTAACATAACTAAGTTCAGGAAATGGGACATTAGGGAGGTTCTACAAGCAGCTTCTTAAAAAGTGATCTTAAGGAGCAAGGACATATACTTTCTTGCCCTTGGCCCTTCCCTGTGCGGCTGCCTGGAATATGGGAGGGATGGCTGGGCCTCCATCTTGGACCATGAAGACAGATCGACCCCTCAGGAATGGTGGTAAGCAGAAAGGAACTTGAACTTGAGGGTTTTGCAGAGTGGAGCTGCTGTACCAGGTCTGGACACATATTTACACTCTGTTATACACATTTCTATCTCGCTTAAACCATTTCTATTTAAGGCCTCAGGTATCTGTGGCCAAACTCACACCATAGCTAACACAGACAATATAAATCGTCAGTCGTGCCCATGCTGGATCTTACTGCACTAGGGAAATTTAAGGTGACAGTACAATCTCCAGGCATCTGGATCTCTCGTTTTGTTTAAACAAGAAGTACATTCTAATTCATCTCGGGTCAGAACACAGTATATCCTCTCCCGAGCTCCCCTGACAAGCGACGGGGTTGAGAATCCTCAGGACACAGGTAAAGAGCTAATTACCAGACTCCACTCCCTTTGCAGCTCCCAACATCTCTCTGATCTTCAAGAAAAATGTCATTTAAACAGCACCTCTGCCAGGCACCAGAAAGGCTGCCTGCCTCACTTCGCAAAGGCCCTGCATCTGTGTCCCACACTCACCCCCCTTTCAGCAGCCAAGAAATCACTCGCTTTCCCGGTGCCACTGCGGGAAGGTGAAGCGTCACGGAGAACCTCCAGCTTCCTGGAATTCTAACACTCGGTGCTTCCTGACCCCCAAACAGCTGCTAGGCGCAGCTGACGCGCAGGTGATGAAGGCAGCAGGGAGAAACGGGCCCAGCTCCGTTCCGTGAGCTGCGAAGTAGCTGTAGATAACATCAGAGCTGGACCTCGGAGCCCGAGATCCTGCAGAAGAGGGTCTGGCTTCGGGCTGTTCTTCCCGAGGCGGAGTAAAACAGTGGCTCCAGCAAAGAACCAAATGAATTCTGTAAGTTGGTAAAAGAGACTCCAACTTGCTAGTCGGTCATGGATTCTTCTGAACAGCCCGTGAGGGCAGAAGCCAGCAGCATGGGAAGATTGCCAGGGAGACAAAGCACATGCTGGGAGGTGCGGGCACGGACATGGATCCAGACGCTAAGCTGCTGTGTGACCCTCGGCCCGCTCTCTTGCCCTCGCTGGGCCTCGCTAATCCAGCTTGTTTTGTAATCTTAGTTCTATTTACTTATTAAATAGGTGAAACACTTACATGGTTCAAATTTCAAAAGGCACAAGATTCTCCAGTAAAACATCTCCCTCCACGACTGCCTTGCAGTCACTCAAATTTCCAGAAAGAACTGTTTCTGGAACTGCTACCAGTTTCTTAGGAAACTTCCAGAAATATTTTACAAAAGCAGGAACAAGCACACACAGCCTCCTGTGTTTTTTCCTTCTTTTAACATAAATAACTGCATGCTATATGCCCTGTTCTATGTCTTGCTTTGTTTTTTCACTTAGCAGTATCCTTCGGTTACAGCCAATATAAAATGTTTTCACTCTTTTTTATGGCTGCGTACCATTCCATTGTGGGAATGCACCAAAATGTATTTAACCAGTCCCTCCTGATGGGACATTCAGGCAGCTTCCAGTGATTTGCCACTGCAGGGTGCAATGAATAACCTCAACTATAGGTTAATGTGCATATGCACAATCTCCCTGGATGATATGTTCCCAGATGTGGAATTGATGGGCTAAAGAGTGTACACATTTGTAATTTCACTGGACAATATATCAAATTGCCTTTTTGAGAAAGTGAACCAACACAGCCAGCACTAGTGTGTAAAAGGCTCAACTTCCCCACTTATGGAGCTGATGATCCTGGGATCTTCCCAAGTTCTGCTGGCCAAATGATAATACTGTCTTGACATGGCATAGTCAGGGCAGAAATCATAAATCGGAGGCCCATAGGCCAAATGTGCCTCACACACTTATATTATTAATTCATCAACACAGCATTTCTTAAATTGAACCAAGACTGAAAAATCAAACAACTTCTCATTAAAAAAAAAAAAAAAACTCATTAAAAAAAAAAATCAAACTGTTAACTCTAAGTTTTCATTCCTACAGGGCAATAAGCAGCAGTCCCTGATTAGCAGCGGCCTGCCCCCATCCCATGCTCAAGCTCTCCAAGGAGCCAAAATCCCCACCACTTCCTATTGTGTTCCCAATCAGGGTGCGAGTTTCAGTTACTTCTCATCATTCTACCTGCAGTGTACTTTCCTTGTAGTAGAGAAACAGTCCCC
The DNA here is from genome assembly GCA_028534135.1 of Potos flavus. Taxonomy (NCBI): domain Eukaryota; kingdom Metazoa; phylum Chordata; class Mammalia; order Carnivora; family Procyonidae; genus Potos; species Potos flavus. The sequence continues at coordinate 76,940,034 of CM052889.1, read as the reverse complement.
TATAACCATGTACTTCTCAGAAACTAAGAGCGAAAAAGAAAGCTAATGCAACAGAAAATCACTAATTCCAGTTTCCTTTCTGCCCTTCTTGCTTTTGGCAATAGAAACACCCCCCCCAAAACACTTGGGCTGCATACAAGGCCAGATATGACCTTCCCCAGTCTCCCTGCAGCTAACTGTGACCACAGAACTCAGGTCCAGGCTCAGGGACATAAGCTGAGCGATATGCACAATTCCCAGGTCACATCCCTTGGAAAGGAAATTTCCCAGGGTGCCTGGCTGGCTGTCAGAAAAGTACGCAACTCTTGATCTCGAGTTGTGAGTTCAAGTCCCGTGTGGGATGCAGAGCTTACTTAAATAAATAAAACTCTGAAAAGGAAATTCCCCACACTCCACTTCCTATTTCATTTCCCCTTTCTCCATGGAATGTGTGGAGAATGAGACAAACTCCACCGTGGGATACAGAGCCCATCCTAGGGGGTGAGAGAACAGAGGTAGGAAACTCCTCAATCCCAGGATGACCTCGAAGATCAGAACAACTGCCTACCCAGACCTCTTGCCTAAATTAGGATGGTTACATGAGAAAGAAAAAAATTCTTGTTTTTTGTTTCTTGTTTGAGCCACTGGACTTTGGAGTCTCCATGACTCGGCAGCTCCTCCTGTTTCCAAAGACAGAGAGAAAGTCTGTTTCTTGGTGAACGGGAAGAATATTCTGAAACATCAAACATGCAAATACCCAGCCTGCTTTACCATTCCCGGTGCCTGCCTGGCTGTGCAGGCCCCTAAGACTGTGGGGCATGGATCCATGCCTAGGCCTGTTCACTGATTTCCTGGTCGGTGGGGGCCTCACTGGGTAGCCCATCCAAAGTCCCATACCACATTCAATCACAAATTAAATGACTTCACTTCAAAACAGAAAAAGCTGAATTATTTGATAATTAATGTTGGCACAACCAATGAGCTCCTGGAATTTAAATGCAGAGCCCTACCTAATTCACCCTAACACTACGATAAATTCCAAATATCAAATATTTTGGTAAGAAATCATAGATGTACCGAAGAAAATGTGACATTTTTTTAATAAATGTGAAGTGGAGAAGGCCTAACCCAACCAACCTAACCCAAGTCCACACCCCAACCCCAACGACCTTCAACCCCAACTATGTCAAAACAGAAGAATCTCCAAAAAAAGATGCCGTTAGCAGCGGTGACCTCTGTGAATGGCCATGGCCTCAGCAACTGACTTTTGCTTTTTATTTTATGCCCTTGTGTATCATCTGAATTTTTGTCATGTGTCTGTGTTACTCTTAAAGTTGTTTAAACCACAATTATGCTGTTATAATAGATTTTCAAATGAAATCAATGTCCATCAACAGAATGAGTAAATAGCGATATATTCATATAAGGCAAATACTCCATCGCAGGAGTCAGCAAACCCAGATAATCTATATCCCAGGCTTTGCTGGCCATATAGTCTTTGTTACATATTTGTGGGGTTTTTTTGGAGCTTCTTACAACCCTTTAAAAAAAATAATAAAAACCACTCTTAGCTCAGGAGGTCACAGTTTGCCAACCTCTGCTGTCGAGCAGTGAGAATGAATGGGCCACAGCTATGTAACACTGTGGCTGGGTCTCACAGATGTGACGTGGAGCAACAGAGGCCCCCCCCTGCATGATTTATTTCATGTCTATGAAGTTCAAAAACAGGCAAAAGTGATCGACGCTGTTAGACATCAGAAGAGTGGTCACCCAGGGCTGGGAAGAGGGCACTGCAGCAGTTAGGAGCAGACGGCAGAGGCTTCTGGGGGACTGGACACGCCCATGTGTCAGTGTGTAAGTTATGGAGCTGGATGCTTGTGTTTCATGCACTTTTCTGAATACATATTATAGTTCAACAAAAAAAAATTAAGGGGCGCCTGGGTGGCTCAGTCGGTTAAGCCTCTATCTTCGGTTCAGGTCATGATCTCGGGGTCCTGGGATCGAGCCCTGCACTGGGCTCCCCGCTCAGCAGGGAGTCTGCTTCTCCCTCTCCCTCTAACCCTCCACCACCTCCCCAACACTTGTGCTCTCTGCTCTCTCAAATAAATAAAATATTTTATAAAAATTAAAAAACCAATGCATTTCACAGGGAAAGATCTGAGTTTTCCCGTGCCTATGTGGGGGTACGTGCATTCACGCGAGGAAAAGGGACCAGAGAGGAATATACCAAGACCCCACTTTTGGTTATCTCTAGGAACTGGAAGTTTGGATGATTTTTATTTTCTTCCTTCTACTTTGCTGCACTTTCTAAATTTCTGCAATGAATGCAGATGGCCTTTACAATCAAAGGGAGGACAGAAACCAGACTGGAAGATAATCAATCCACTTACCATCGTGTTTTGAGAATAAGGTGTGCACTTTCTATTAAAAGGGAAGACGTGCTTGGCACGGAGCAAGTGTGCCCTGCTTCACTCTCCTGTTCCCCAGAGACCCCCGCAGACCCAGCCTGGGAAAGACCGACAACCTTCCTCCTGCCTGAGTCAGCTCACCCGTGCAATGCTCCTGCCCGAGTCAGCTCACCCCTGCAATGCTCCTGCCCAAGTCAGCTCACCCCTGCAACATTCCTGCAACACTCACCTGAGTAGTGTGTGCAGAATGTGGACATTCCCCAGCCCGGGGAATGCTGCTGCTTCCCGGCTCCCACTCTGGCATGCTGAGGTCCTCATGAGGCACTTGTGAAGGTACACCCGGATCCTGGGCCTGCTACCCCACCTGTCGGAATGCCCACCTGCTTTGCATGGGCCCCTCCTGGCTCCAACAGCTCCCCCAGAGCACCATACCCTCTCTGACTCCCCAGAATGGCCCCCAAAGTGCCCACATCCTAATTCCCAGAACCTGTGAATGCTACTTTACATGACCAAAGGGATTTTGCAGATGTGGCTAAAGATGTTGAGATGGAGAGATTACCCCGGATTATCCAGGAACGCCCAATGTAATCACAGGGGTCCTCCTAAAAGGGAGGCAGGAAACCCCGAGTCAGAGAGAGGTGAGGATAGAAGCAGAGGTCAGACAGACGTTCTCTGAAGATGGAGGAACGAGGCACCGGCCCAGGAAAATGCAAGCGCCTCTGGAGGCTGGAAAAGGCAAAGAAACAGATTCTCCCCCAGAGCCTCCAGGAGGAAGGCAGCCCTGCTGACACCTTGATTCAAGCTCTTAAGCCCCACGTCAGACTTCTGAGCTCCAGACTGTAAGACAATGAACATATACTCTGTTTAGCTACTACGTTGGTGATAATCTGTTAGAGCACCTATAGGAAACTAGTACACGAGACAGGGGTCCCCATGTCTGGGACAAACCTGCCCCATAGGTCCCTGAAATGTGTCATCCCACCTCCCCATAAACCATTAACACACCCATAAATTTGCATCCAGATTACATGTCCCAGGCCACCTCGTGTAACTGGAAGGGACACCAACCTCCCTTTTGGCATACCAAATGTCTGACTTCCGGTTTGCAGGCTGTGTCTCTGTACCCTTATCTCAGATGCACACAGGCTTCCAAAGCTCTCCCGAAACCGTTCATTCCCTGCTTCTTCAGGACCCAGGTACTGAGCAGGAACTGGGGGTCGGGAACTGTTCCAGGTGCTGAAGCTACACAGGGAACAGACTCCTGAGGGCCAGAAACAGGACTGCGAGCCAATGGACTGTTCTTGCTAAGTGCCAGGCACGAAGTACTTTACACGGAAGAACTTACCACTGGCCTTGTGAGGATAACTGTCGCCATTACTACGCCTGCTGTACAAACGAGGAAACCGAGGCCCAGAAAGGTTAGACAGCTTGCGCCACATCCCAAGCAGTCTGCTCCATTCACCTCTCTACGCTGCAGGGCAGGAAAGGACCTGCTCGCATCAAGTCCTCCTTCCACCGTGTGCTGCCTTCTGTGTTAGGTGAAGCAGACGGTACGGAGACATGATAGGAGGACAACCTGACCTCAAGCCGGGGAGATCAGTGTCCCCACAGCCATAAAACTGCTACCCCCGATACCGCGGGATAACACACAAGAGCAGGCTCAGTTGTTTAGCTGAGGAGCAAAGGAAAGAATAGTTCTAAGTGGAAAACTGCTGGGTAAAAGCTTCCCCTGCTGTGAGCTATTCAATTCACTCATTAAGGATGAAACAGACTCCAACCCACTCAGTCCCCAAGGGGCCCAGGAGACCAGTTTACAGCGGCGTGGTAGGGCACCGGGCCCTGCGAGGGGCTTCCCAATAGACTGTCTGCCTCCAAGGGCTCCTCCCTGACCTCTTGGCTGGATGCAGGGGTCAGAAAGTCAAGTGCCTGCGGGGACCAGACCGCGACAGTAAGTTAACAGAGGCGGCCAATGCACTCGGCTTGCATATTAAATACACAGGCATGATCTTCACTTCTACGAAGATGTTCTTTTCTATTGTTCTCCAAACACATAACCCTCTGTAATTATCTCCCATTTTTTACAGCGTCTGAGAAATACTGTCCGCCATAAGAGAAACTATAGTTCCCAGGGGATTATGAATGGTAACTGACAGCCGTGGTCCACGTGGACGAGAAGAGGTGATGGCCCCGGGGGGCGAAGTGCTGAGCCCACGTCTAGTCTAAAAGTGGCGTGCCCTCGTCAGCTCCCTTCCCAGAGTCTGTGTTCAAGTGGGAAAGCAGGGCCAACCCTGCCAGCTACCTCTGTTTCAAGACAGACCGAAAATCCAGATGCTTATGAGCAACATTCCAATGTTTCATGGTGGCCCTTATTTTTCCCAGGTGTTCCTTAGGCAAAACAAAATATATCTGTTGGCCAGATTCAGCATCATTTTACATCTTTTGCTTGGGAGAAATAAGGGCCATGATTACAGAAACAAATTCCAGTGTCTAGGAGCACACAGGACCCTCCCTCCCAGGCCTCCCTCTGGTTTGACAAATCCTCCGTTCAACCTCTATACATTCTGGATATTCTCCAGATATTCTGGATATTCTGAACCCGATGAGGGAGCAGAAGGCAAGCTAGGGACAAAGCACAAGCTGCCACCCCACAAACCACCACTCCTAGGTGGGACATGTGTGACATTCCTCAGGCACTCCCAGCTGCCCTGAAGCTAAGGGAAGGAAGAACAATACAGTCCTGCAAGACAAGAGTCTCCCTCAGTTACAAAATGTCTTAGTTGGGGTGCCTGGGTGGCTCAGTCAGTTAAGCATCTACCTTTAGCTCAGGTCATGATCCCGGGGTCCTGGGATCGAGCCCCCACATCAGGCTCCATGCTCAACAGGAGGCCTGCTTCTCCCTCTCCTGCTGCCTGTCTCTCTGCCTGCTTGTGCTCTCTGTCAAATAAATAAATAAAATCTTTAAATAAATAAATGAAAATAAAAACTACATCAAAACCACTGTATTTTCATGGAATGTCATTCTTTCAATAAAATGCATTGGTTAACCACATTGCTAATGATGATCTGATTTTCCAACTATCATGGGGCATTGCATACTGATAAATCCAGATAATATATCCTGAAAACATCAGGGGTCTAGAAAACACAGTCATGATATATATTTGAGTTCATCTCTTCACCAAATAGCACCAACAAGCAGCATTTCCATCATTTCAGCTGAGTATTCAAGTCTGCTCCCCCAGACCTTTAAATCAGAGAATGATATTGGACCAACAAAGCCCACCTGGTACACGGTCCCATTCTGGGCAGTAGGAAAGAAGCAAGAGGAAGGTAATAATGCATTTCAGATCCGTGAAAACTGACCTGTCGCTCTGGGGAGAACCATTCTGAATTTTCTGGAAGTCAGTCAACAGTGATCGGAGAAGGTCTGTCCTGTCTCTGCCTTTACATCGTTTTGCAGGAGAAGAAACAGAAAATGGACACTGAACACAGTCCTAGAACTTAAGATCTATCTTTGCCCTAAAACACCTGGGCCAGAAACCCCTCACTGGGGACAGGTATTAGTGTTCTCCAGAGGAAAAATCCGGAAGGAGACATACAGATTTACAGAAAGGGATTTATCAGAAGAGACGGGCTCACATGACTACAGAGATGGAGAAGTTCCTCAATCACCGTCAGCAAGCCAGAGGCCCAGGGAAGCGGACGGTGTGGTTCTGGTCCAAGCCCGAAGGTCTGGGAACCAGGGGAGCCAATGCTGTAAGTCTCGGGTTGAGTCCAAACTCTTGAGGACCCCCAATGTCCGGGCAGAAAAAGATGGCTGTTCCAGCTCAAGCAGAGAGGGCGAATTCAGGCCCTCCAGGATTAATTGATGCCAAGCCACACCGGGGAGGGTAATTTTACTCAGTGCACCTGTTCAAATGTTAATCTCTTCCAGAAACGTCCTCACAGACACAGCTAAACATGGCACTTACGTTTCAAAACAAGTAGGTGGGTTTCAAAGTACATATTAAGAAGTCACAGTAGGGTCGGCACGCGGTGAGAAGTAACAACAGCTTGGGAATCACTGGATGCAATTCAAGTAAGGAGGCGCTCCCGGGACCGAGAGAGGACTTCCAGAGGCCTCCATCTTGACCGCAAACGTTTCGGTTGGGTTCTTCTCTCCAGCTGGCCTCTTGGCTGAGATGGAGGACTCTGAGGGCATAGCATCCCCAGGGGGAACCCAAACTACTCTCTCAAGCAACAAGGACTCCTCGGAGCCAGCAAGACCCCCCGACACCCGTGCCTGACTCCAAGACAGTGATTGATTTGACCTTCGCACACCCAACCTTTGTCCCACATTTTCTTTACATAAACCTGGAAGTATTGTCAGCATTTTGGAGATGGTCTTTGAAACCCTAGTCCACCGTCGTCCCGGTGCTGGCCTCGCTGAAATAAACTCCTTTCTGGTTTCACCACCACTCCTGTCTCTGCCTTCGGGTTCTGTCAGCGGGGCAGGGGGCACAGACCTGGTCTGTTTGGGGCTCCCGGAGCCAGGCGCTCTTGTAACCCTCCCTGCATGTGTCCTGGCTGCAAGACCACTTTGAAAGAACTGCAGCTTCTAGCATGAGGCTTGCACACAGCAGGAATTCAGTAAACACTGACCAATGGGCAAATGCATGACGGCAAATGACCAAAGGAAATGGGTCCCTGGGCACCAACATCCACTCTGATCTCTATCATAGCTCCGCCCTGGTTAACTCAGTATCTTGCATGGGTATCAGCAGCTTCTACCAATTAACCTGCATCCCCGGCTCATTCACAAGCAAAACATCATTTCTGTGGCTCCGAGAAGTCCTTCTCGAGGACAGTGGCGCCGCAGAGAACTCAGCCCGAAGCCACAAGAATGGCTGGGCACACCCGTCCTTTCTGGTAACATTCTGATTCTAAATCTCAGCTCCTACCAGTATGCGTGTGCTCATAAATCGAACGGAACCTGGACCACAGTGACAAGTCCTCGTGGGCTGCCTTCCCCCATAAACAAGCGAGATTTATACCTTCCCAGGGCTATTATCCAGGCACATTTATCTTTATTTCTGCACGTAAGTAATGGACATGATGCCATTGCCGACGAGTCCCAGGGGATTAATTACAGGAACCATTTCCAAGGGGTTCCTTAGGCTTGGTTCACTCCTGATTCTTGGGAGTATTTTTCAACCCAAAGAAAGAGAATTTCATTTAAAAGACCAATGGCCCATACGAGTAGCATCATTACTGGTTCCAATTCAACCCAGTGACAAATTTCCATCGTCCAGAAGGTTGACGACATTCTTGAGCTTTTCTCTAATTACTTAGCCTTGAGAAAATTACTGCAGCTACAGACATCAAGATCAAAGAAAAACTCTATACCAAGCAGCCCCATGCCTAAGAAGTGTGCCCTCTCTGAAACAAACCATTCGCTCAACAAATTTTTACCTGACACCTTATTTTATGCTGAGCACTCCAGTTCTAAGACAGAATAGGAATCCATTCCCACGGAGCTTTAATTTGGTGCCGAAAACAAAGCATCGACAAGTGGAAGATTAAGATAATTTCAGGTGCACCTGGCTGGCTCAGGGCTAGAGCATGTGAGTCTTGATTTCAGGGTCCTGAGTTCAAGCCCCCTACTGGGTGCAGAGTCTACTTTAAAAAATAAAAATAAAAATAAGGGGCGCCTGGGAGGCTCAGTTGGTTAAGTGTCTGCCTTTGGCTCAGGTCATGACCTTGGGGTCTAGGGATGGGGCCCCGCGTGGGACTCCCTCCTTGGTGGGGAGTCTGCTTCTCCCTCTCCCTCTGCCCCTCCTCCCCACTTGTGCTCTCTCTCTCTCTCTCTCGAACTCTCTCTCTCAAATAAATACATAAAATCTTAAAAAAATAAGTATTTTTAAAAATTAAAAAATTTTTAAAAAAGATAATTTCAGAAAGTGGACTGCAAAGAAGACAACCAAACAGGACAAGAGAGGGAGAGAGTGCGGGGAAGCAGGGACTCTGCCCTGGGTCTTCTCTAGCCGTGGGACTGCTTCTGCCGTCGCCCTCACAGCTCACAGCAGGCGTCCATTCCAAACGGCCCGGGTATTCCTGCCGACTGGTCAATGCCCACAGCCTGTGTTTGTGAACGATATGAATACGGCCCCCAGCCTGGACAAGTCTTCCTCCTGGGTCTTGCCAAGGCTGGCTCCCTCTCCCCACGCAGAACTCACGTTAAACGTCACCGTCCAGAGAGGCCTGTGCTGACCATCCCAGCGAAAGTAGCCCCCGCATCCCACTTACTATCTTTCCCACTGTCCTGCTGTATTATCTTCACGCTGTTTTCCAAAGACGGCAGCAATGCCACTTCCCACCCCGCACGCTCTTCTACAATGAAACCATGCCATTGCTTCCACCGAGGGGATGTTCTGTGCCCCCGCCCCTTCAAGCTGGGTGGGCTTGTGTCTGCTTTAACCGGCACAGGGCAGCAAAGTGAGACTGTGGGACCTCGGAGGCAGGGTCCTCCAAGGCCACGCACACGGCTTCTCGCACTCGGAGCCTGGAGGCCGCCATGTTGAAAGGAAGCGCAAGAACATGCAGAGGCTACATGAAGATACTGGGACCAGCAGTCCCTGGTCTTCAAGGCGTCCCAGCCCAGGGGCCAGACACATGAGTGAGGGAGGTGTCAGCGATCCCTGCCTCAGCCATCAAGTCGCCCCCAACCTCTGAGCCTTCTCGGCTGAGGCCACAGACACTGTGGGACAGAAGAGTCGCCCCCACTGTGCTCTGGCCAAATGCCCAACCTGCAGAATCCGGTAACATAGCGGAGTGGGTGCCGTAAGGCCCTAAGCGTGGGGATACTTTCTTACGCAGCAAGAGTACCCGGAATACAGCACTTACACTGTGTGAAATCATCTCGTGTAATTGGTGACTGCCTGCCTTGTGCACTAGGTGTGACATTCCACGAGGCAGGAACTGTGCATTTTGCACACACCCCTTCACCAGTGCCCGGCACACGCAATGCTCTCAGTAAATATTCCCTGAACAACTTCAGTGGAAATAACGGCCAACACATGCACAGTTTGAAAACCGCAGTATTAACGTCCTAGGGCTGCTGAGACAAATTGTGGTACAACAAACTCGGTGGCTAAAAATAACACGTGTTTATGCTCTTAATTCCAAAGGCCAAAAAAGTCCAGAATGAGCACCACTGCACCGAAATCACGGTGTTGGCAGGGCTCCGCTCCCTCCCGAGGCTCCTGGGGAAAACCCTCCAACTTCTGATGGCAGCACACGTTCCTTAGCTTGTGCTCACGTCACTCCGGGCTCTGCTGGGGTCACAGACACTTGCGATGGGATTGAAGGCCCACCTGCATAGCCCAGGATAACCTCCCCATCTCAAAATCTTTAACTTAATCACATCGATAAAGTCTTTGTTGGGTAAAGGAACAGTCAGAGGTCCCGGGAATGAGAATCGTCCTGGCAGGGAGAGGGATGAGTCAGCCCCCCACAGCACCCAAGAAAGCAGATCCAGCCCCTGGCAACACAGCATCCCCCTGGAGCACCCCCACACCCCCACCGCTTTCACCCGCAGGCCCGCTAGCACCCCACCTGGTGGAGATGCCAAACCCAGAAACACTGAACCCCTTTATGTTTAGAGAAGCAAGAGCAGAGATTAAATAGGACAAAAGCCAGCTTGGCAGTGGATTCTCCCTCCACCGACCTTTGGCAAAAATTGGGAGCCTCTAGATATAAAGAGTACAAGTAGAAGGCTGAACCATGTGAAATTGCTGCTATTTGACCAATTTTTTTACCTACAAAAACTGCAGTTTCTAACTAACCCCAGGCCTGCTGATGACAAAGATCTCCCACTTCTGCCCTAAAAGCCTCTTGTCACGACTGCTGCCAAGAAGCAGAAATCCCTGCACAAAAGAGTGTCCAGTCCTCTCCCCTGCTCCCCGAGGAGAACAGACAAGTTGCCCAGAAGAGGTGAAACAAAGCTAAATGAGCAGGCCTCTGGAGCCGTGGACCGACTGCACAATCTAGCTGGCTCCCTCTGCATTCTCCCCTTTTTGGAAAGGTTAGAGAGTGTCATCCCTCAACAGAGGGGAGGGCGAGCATTTTCTCTAAAGAACCGGGTAGGAAATACTCTAGGCTTTGCATGTCACATCTGTTCAACTCTGGCTTGGTAGCTTGGGAAGCAACTGCAGATCATAGGCAAATGAATGGGCATGGCTGTGTTCCAATAAAACTTTATATACAAAAACAGGCTGGGGGCCAGATTTGGCCAACCTCCACCCTAAGTCAAAGTTTTTGTCTTCCAACATAATGGACAATAAAACCTGAAAACAAGCTTTGCAGCCACCCTACATGCCTGACCTTCCTTAAAGCATAGCTGATGCTTTCGCATTTCCTTCAGTGAGGTTGTATACAATATCTGTGAATCCTGGGGACTGACACACCCCCTCTTTTAGAAACTCCATTGTGATTTCAAACCACCTCCCTGTTTCCTAGCACGGGTGTCAGAGAAAAGAGAGCAGCAAATTCCTGAAGCTGGCCTCCACCTCTTTGCAGTGGAAGCTGATCATTTTTCTGCGGTAGCGAGATCTTCTGGCTTCAATGACAGGTGCCAGGACATGAATGAACTGACTGACCCAGAATCACTTCTGTGAAATCCAAGACAGGAGAAATCCAAATGCAGCTTTAAAAACACACACACAGGTGGCTCAATCGTTAAGTGGCTGCCTTCGGCTCGGGTCATGATCCTGGGTCCTTGGATCAAGCCCTGCATCAGGGTCCCTGCTTGGCAGGAAGCCTGCTTCTCCCTCTCTCGCTCCCCCTGCTTGTGTTCCCTCTCTCGCTGTGTCTCTCTTTGTCAAATAAATAAATAAAATCTTTAAACATACACACACACATACACACACACAATTGGATGACTTAAAACTCAGTGATACAGACTGACAACAGAAGCCTAAAACAGGGCCCAGATGCATCACTAATTGTCCCCGGCCTTACATCCTCGTTCCATCACATTCATGATCAGTCTCGGTGACAACGTCAACCAGAACATGTGCTTCCAGAACCATCTTTTTCATCTCTACTTGTTGAAAGATGTTATGTTTCCCTCAGATAGATCCACTCTCAAGAACATCTCACTTCACCTGTGTTCAAACCACTGCGTAAGATAAAAATAAACAAGACAAAAAGGGAAAGCAGGAGAAGGGCGAGACCTCGCTCCGGGCCCCCGTCCCCGCCGGCCAGCCTCCGAGGTCCAGACTCCAGGAAGCACGCAAGGTGGACTGTTTCCACTAATTGTCAAACAAGAAAAGACCCTTTAATGTCATGAAGCTGAACCTGAGGGAGCAATTATTAGGAGATAAAAAGAAAAGGCATCTGTATGCAGGAGGATAAATTTGCACACTTTTCCATTTCATTAGGAGAGTCTTCTGTGGATTTTTGACAGTCACCTTGAACAGAATCAGAGAGAGAACTGATAATTGCCTGAAGCCTACAGCACAGCCATGCCGCCCCCGTGGGCAACTGGGGCTTCACAACCTACGCACACACACTCACACACTCACAATCCCACACCCAGTCACTCACACACCCCCGCACTCACACTCACAAAGTGTGCTCTGCAAGCTGCTGGCCCTCCCCCCCCGTCCCCGCCCCCGGGGCCCTGAGCTAGGCCACACGGGGAATTCTGTACCCGCCACCAGCACACAAATAACGGGCTCTCCCGCTCCCCATGTTCCTGCACGCTCTACCAAATCAAAGAGGACGAGGACTCCCTGCCCATTCCTCGCCACGGTCCCCATCGCTTAGGAAGAGGCTGTGTGGGCACATTCTCCAGCCCCAGGACGGGCGAATGCACGTAAACAAGAACGCAAGTCCATGTCTGATCAAGTCCCTCTCCGCCAGTCCTCCGCAGTGACGGGTCAGGAGGCTTCCCCCCGCAAAACTGTCAGTTTGCTCGGCTGGAAAGCAAAAGGAACACGCTTACAAGCAAAAAACTCAAGGAAACTTGTCTTTTGCTGCTTCTTGGAGCCTCCCGTCTAACCTAAGCACAGAACCTGGTCCGAGCTCCCTTCAGAAATTCTCCCAAAGATGCCCCCGGTATCGTCCCCTCCTCCCCAAATTTCCTCCTGCTTTCGTGCTCCTCTCCTTCACCTACTTCCCCCAAGCCCCTCCTGTGGGCCAAGCCCCACAGTAACAAGGAGGAACGGGGAGTTAAAGGAGAGCCACGCCGCGAGCAAACAGGTTCAGATCCCGTCTTCCTGGCTGGGTGACCTTGAGCACCTTCTTTTATCTTTTGGGGGCTCTAGAATGGAGAGAATAATCAACTCCAGGAGGTTACTGCGAGGAGAGAAAATGAAGTGATGGAAGCAATGTGCTTGGCACTGGGTTCAATAAATAGTCGTTACTGTAATGTGATTTAACGCATTTTGGACAAGAACGCGGCCACTCCTTGTTAGGGACTTAGCGCAGGGCCAGACCCTAGTGCACGCTCCGTAACTGTGAACTTGACCAGCCGTGCTACTACCACAGGGTCACCACAGGGGCACGGCTATCCTAAGAGGATGGCCGCCGTGCCGAGGGAGCACAGAGGCAGAGGTTTAATCCCGCCTGGGGAGGAGGGGGTCAGAGGAGGCCTCCGCCAGGGGGCATTTCCCTGCCAAGCCCCTTGGCGATGACAGATGGAGTCTTCAAACTCAGCTCACATTCGCATCTCATATCTCGCAGGGGAGGCAGGCTGCTCCCTCCTAGCTCCACGGGCCCGAGATACAGAGCCAGCGGGTTTGGGGGGGGCTGCTTTTATCTCCTGGTTAACCCCTTCGAGTTTTTAGGAATGTTGCTATTTGTACAACCGACCCCGAGGCTGGGATGGGATCAGATAACACATTTTAAGAACATTTTGGCCAATGAAAGCTCTTCCGGAGGGGGCACCCAGGGCCCAGGAGGACGCCGGGAGCTTACTGTTCGGGACACACGCAGAAGGGCTGTGAACATCAGGCCCGGAGGCAAACAGTCAGGGAGACGGGTCCTCAACGGCGGGCAGGTGCATCTGTGTGTGCCTCCACGGGAGGCAGGACGGAAACAATCACCTGGAAACAAAGTTCAGCTCCACAGAATTGTACCTTCCGGGGCTCCTGGCCATTCTGAAAAGTAGTTCTATGAGGCTTTAAACTCTTGGGGCCATTCTGGGAGTCACGCACATAATCCCAGCAGGGAGTCCGCCAGCGCTGCTCAGGAGCCCTCCCTGTTCTGTGCCACCTGCCCCCTGGCCACAGCTCATGGGACGAGCGCCGGACTATCCTGATTCCAGGCAAGACAATTGGATTCCCTCTCCCAGGCCTGTGGTGCTAAGAACCAGAGACAGAGAGTGTGGGTCTCTGTGGTAGGCTGGAACAGAAGTGCCTAAAGGAGGAAGCTATGAGGTGACCATATCCCACCACGGGGGCTGGAGAACAGGAGGAAAGCATTCCCTAGAGAGAAAAGGAAAGCAAGTGTGCAGAGAAAAGCAAGGCAAAGAGACAAGGGATTCTGGTGACTTCCCATTTCCTGACTCCAGTCCCTCCCTGAGGTCTAGCTGGTTGCATTCTACCCTGTGGTTTTCTAAGACTCATTTTGGCTTGCCTTGGTTTCCATTCCTTACCACCCAAGAGAATTCCTTCCAACTCTGGCCAGTCAACAGTGGGAAATCCCATCTCATTAGGTAGTGGGTGCACCAGCTGTCAAAGAATGCCTCTCTGTAAGAAGGCCACACAAATAACTCTCCTAATTAGGTAGCGGGTTGAATTTAGCATGCCTTAGAAATCCTTCCAGCTCCAAATTTTAAAAAACTTGAGATAAGATATAAAGGCCTTAGACTGGGGGCACCTGGCTGACTCAGTTGGGACAGCATGCCGCTCTTGATCTTGGGGTACAGAATGCAAGCCCTACATTGGGCATATAGATTACTTAAACAAATAAAGGCTTCAGATCCAACGTGATGCACGGATGTGTTCTAACTGCCGTTGCTGTTCTTTTGTTTTGTTTTACCCACCTATCTTTTTTAATTGGAATTGTTAATATTGTGAAATTAGGAGGTTTCACATGAAAATCCAAAAGTATGGCCTTTCTGGGAATATCAGCTCTGACAACACCAGGCCTATATTCCCCCCATGAATCCGATCAGCTAGGGCTGAGCTGTCGCCATCTTCTTTATCTGGAGCGTGTGGATGGCAGCATGCCACAGACCTCTCCACTCCCTATTGCCCCATCAACCCTGAGTCTGGGTACCTATCGCCTCATCAAGACTGCAATGTTGTTTTTCCTATAGTTAGGTTTCTCTGTGCCCAAGTTCCTATCAAAAGAAGAATTAAAAGATAACCAGGGTACAGCAAATTTCTTACAGTCAGCCTGATTCCCTCCAGTAAACCCTTATTCCCTAAGCCCTGCAGGTATCTCTGTTTGCAATCCCTGATTTAAAGGCTCAAATAACTGCTTCCAGCAAGGGACCCGGGTACAGTTGCATCTTAACGCCCATCCGTGATGCAAAATCTCAAGTCACAAAATACATTTCCAACCAGCTCTTCTTGCCTAAAATGCTTTTTCACAGTATTTAATATTGAATTTTAAAACTAGCCTGATTCTGCCCAAATTAAAGCTACTTTTTGGTATTTCCAAAACCACTCTCACTTTCTGAGCCAGATGCACCACGGATGAAGCAGCAAGTGCCTCCTCTGTGTCACTGAATCCTGAAACTGCCCAGCCAGGCCCAGGAAGACACCTGCGACCTACTGAAATCGGGTGAGACCAGCAGTGTGGAATTACAGAAATCAGAGGGGGGTCCCCCACTCACTCCTGAGCATTGCTACTGCACTTAGTACTAAATTAGCGGCTGTTAGAAATGATCTCTTCTTTGTAGACGGAGAAATCTCATTAAATGTTACTACAAAATCAAATAAGGAGATGGAGGCATTTGAGTAGGAAATGCTGAAGGTCACCTTGGGAGTTGTTGGCGAGTTGTGGTCTTCTTAGGGGAATGGATGGAGACCCAGATTTCCGGGAAGTGAAGGGTGAGGACAGCCGTGGCCGCTCTCCCAGCAGACCTCAGGCGGGGCCCTGCGGGATCCTGAGTGCAGGTGTGTTGAACTGTGCCTTCTCGGCAACCACTCGGGACAGGGCTGCTGATATGAACTACAGTTTCTTATCTTCTATATATCCCATGCTCTGGATTTGGGAGTCCTACAGACCCCCAAGGGAAAGGCTGCCCTTCCCCGGGCTAGCTGACTCACACGGAGAATCACAACCTGATTCTCCCAGGAGCATCCCTTTCCCACCCAAACCATTATGAGTATCAGTATCAGGTCTAGATCGCCAACCACCTCCTCATCTGCCTCCCACACCCCCAGAGAATACTGTCCCTGCCCTGAATAATCCCGAGACCGGGTGCCAGGCCACCAGAGGCCCCCAGGAATTCTTCCGAGTAGCCAAGGCTAAGTGGTTCACTCTGCCGTCTTGCCTTTCCCGTGGAAACCTACGAAAGGCTTGGTCTAGGCCTTCTCCTTGCTCCTGTCTGCCTCCTCAGCACCCTGGCGCTTCTCCTACACCCCACCAGGGATGTGGAGAGCCCTTCTCTGGGGCCTGTGAGCATACTCAACACATTCCTTCCGAGCCTTGTCCTCCTCTCTTCCCAGGGCCCCACCGATCCCGTTATTGCACCACACCCAACACCTACATCCTTAGGAAGAGATGGAATGGTGGTTTTGAATTTTAAATCGTGTGCTCACTGGGCCCAGTGTGTCCCCCTCGCTCTCAGCTTCTCTCCCATCCAGTCCTCTGGGCCTTCTGTGTTCACTGATTCGGGGAAGGAGGGACCCAAAGAGAGCTGAAAAAAAGAATGGCTGCTTGGCTTTTGAGTTTCAAAAGCCTGAGCCTCTTGGGGCGCACTAAGTACTCCCGTGTTTAGACAGAAGATTTGAAGGAATACGTAATGAGCAAGAGCAAAGCTCCCCTCCTGGAGACTGCACACGTTCCCCAGACTTGGGGACAGGAGAGGGGAAGGGGACAGGATGAGGCTGGGCGATCAGCAGGGCCCAAATCCAGGGCATCAGAGGCTCCAGAGAAGGTCTGATAAGCACAAAATAAAACTTCAAGGTAATGATTTTCACCTAAAGCAAAAGGACTGGACATTTTCCTTATACAGTGGGGAGTTACTGTGAGCAAATGGGCCAGTTTCCTACAGGCTTTCCTACAGGTTTCCTTCACAATCTGAAATACCCAGATTGCTCATCAGAGACCTCGTCTATACCTCTCACATGTGGCGGGCTTGGAGTCGCACCACCCAGATCCGCCCCCTCCGGGTGGGCCTTGCTGCCCCAGTTGCTGTGAGTGTGGGAGTCACACTCAACCTTAGGCAGCAGAGCCCTAAGGTCGTGCCCACTTGCAGGGCGACCCCCAGCCAATGACTGATGAGACTGGGGGTGTGAAGGCCCGGCCATCTCGGCCCAATGGGAGACACTCCCGACTGGACATCCTGTACTCTAAGCACTGCCTCAGTCTTCTTCCTAGAAACCCAACCTCAACACCTCGTTTTCACAAACCGAATGTTTAGCTGTCCCCAAAGTTCATATGCTGACATCCTAACCCCCAGTGTGATGGTATCGGGGCCTTGGGGAGGGGATCATACCCGGAGGTGGAACCCTCGCGAATGGGATGAGCATCCATGTAAGAGCTCGTTTCCTCTCTCTGTTCTCCATCCTATAAGGATACAGTGAGGTGGCCATCTGCCAGCCAGAAAAAGAGCCTTGCCCGGGAACCGGGCTGTGCTGGAGCCCTGATCTGGGGCGTCCAGCCTCCAGAACGGTGAGAAACAGGTGTCTGTTGCTGGAGTCACCTGGCTGGCTGGATTCTCTAGGAGCACCCTGAGCTAAGCCCTCTCCCTCTTATTAACCAGCTGCCTGGCCCCCCGACTGGTAGCCACTGGTGGCGGGCAAAGGCGAGCGCTGGCTGCCACTGAGTTCCCTGTGGGCTGTGTGGCCCAGGCTGGGGAGTCCCACACAACATGCCTGGTTTGTTTCTCCTACTGTGACATGGGGATCATGGTGCCTGCCCCCCCCTTCCTGTCTTCAGACCACAGGATGTGAAGGGTGTTACGGACCCCTAACCCACGCGGTCATCCAAGGATCGAGGACAGCGGTTAGACTGCTTCAAAATGCCAGGGACAGTTCCATTTGTAAACGCGCGTCTGAGAGGCACAATAACTATTACCTCCTCTTCACCTTCACCGTCATCTCAGCAAAATCAGCCTGTAGGGGCATCTGGTTGGTGATTATGTGGGAGGGCATTCTGTGTCCCGTCCCAGCCTGATCACGTTCAATAGATAAACATTCTGGACAATTCCTCAACGATATGGTTCAAAGAAAGGTCTAACAGCTCCCGCCCTTATGTGGATTCTCCTGTTTAACTCGGTGGTTCTCCAAGGATGGTCCCCAAACCAGCAGCATCTGGGAACTTGCCAGAAATGCAGATTCTCAGGTCCACCCCCAGACCGACTGAGTCAGAAACTCCAGGGTGGGACCCAGCAGATGTTCTCACAAGCACCCCAGGTGATTCGATGCACCCCCAGCAGGAGAACCACTGAGCTAAGGGAAGCCTCACAGCCATCACCTCTAAGACCCTTTCAAATCCCGGGGTCTGCAGATGGGAAAGAGTAGGACAAATAGTACCAATCCCTGTGACACCGGAAAAACGAGCCCTGAGGGGCTATGGACCCCCTCTCTCAAGCCCACCTTCAAGCCACACAGTTCGTGAGGAACTCAGAAGCACGCAGACCTCACCTTTGCCCTAAGCCAGTGGTTACTGGTCTGGGAGTCAGGCAAGCGGGTAACAAGAGGGAGGTGTCCCAGGCCAGGTTCCCCGGGAAGGAGACAGAAATGGAGGTGGGAGCACAGGATGTTTGCACTCACCCTTGACAGGCTATGGAAGGAAGGAAGGGGAAGCAGGAGCGGGCAGAGGCAAGTGTTGAGGGTGGTGGAACCCTACGATTCACTCTAACAACTTCTGGGCAGACGTTCCCCCACGGCCACCCGCCTCCCCGCAACAACACTCCTTCCCACAAAAAACAGCAGTCTAGAGCACAAACCAACACATAAATAAAGCAGCCTGAGTCAACTGGGTTTATACCTTTAAGTGGAATGATAGATTGCTTTATAATTTATTAGCCCTTCCATGGGGCACACTCAGATACAAAGCTATGAACACACTCAAATGTTTTTTTATGCATCTAGCGATATAAACTCTATCAAACGCTATATAAATCCAGATAAAGGTAATAAAGTTAGTGTACTAAAAGACCAATGGCAATGTAGTAATTGATGCCCCCGGTAACCTACCTAAGATATTACAATAACTCAAGTCTCCATATAGTGTTCTCGTTTTCTTCTCTGAGATAAACGTGTTTTGAGCTTTAAGATATTTAAATAAGGCTAGATTGAATTAATCCAGTTTACACTCATAAAGATGCTTCTTCAGGTGTCTGTGGGCTCTGCTTTCTTGGATGTGTCTCTCGCAGCTCCTAATTCCCCTTCCCCCCCCCACCCCCAAAGGAAGATAAGATCAGGGGCCAACAGTGAAGAACCATCCCTTAAACTAGCAGTGGGGGGCAGCTCCACTCTCTTTCCAGATCCTTTCCTGGCCACCATCTGCAAGATGTGTTTCTGGGAATAAAAATCATGCTGGTGGGGATTTTTATTTTATTCTGCTTTTAGTTTAGTTTTATTTTTATTTTATTCTGTGCATCTTGGCTGCACAGAATCTATGCGCAAATCCAAAGTAACGCTGAAGGATGTGCCCCGAAGCACTAAGAGTCTCGGGACGTTTCCCAGGTGCAAATTCCAGAAAACCAACTCAAGATGGCTTACGTGGAAAAGGAAGCTTCTTGGTCGAAGGAAATGAGAAGGCAAGAGGGGATAGGGTCCTACTTCATGCCCTCTGGAGGTGGTGGACCACAGGCCTGCATCATCCCAGTAAAAGTTGTAAGATGAGGACCAGCAGGCCAGGCTCATCCCAGACCCCAGGGCAGCAGCAGGAGACGATACTATGCTCTGATGGGCCAGAGGGAGGCTGTGCCCTGATTGGCCAGGATGTTATCTCTGACTAGTCACATGCCTCTCTGGAGCTAGGTAGGTCAGCAGCCCCTGAACCAAAAATGACAGCTGGGGAGGGGGCATGCATCAGTGCTGGGACCCAACCCCGCAGCACAATCTTAAAGGAATGTCTATTAACAGAGTGCAGGCAAGAGGCAACTGGCTGAGGCACAGATGACTAGCTTACATCCCACGTTCTCTGCACAGGCAGGATCCACAAGGATCCCCCAGAAGAAGAGGGTCTGGACTAGTTAGAGCCTTTTGTATGAAACTTCCCTAGCCTGGGTAGCTTGGGTGGCTCAGTCAGTTAAGCGTCTGCCTTTGGCTCAGGTCATGATCCTAGGATCGAGCCCAGCATTGGGGTCCCTGTTCAGCGGAGGTCTGCTTCTCCCTCTCCCTCTGCCCCTCCCATCTGTTCATGCTCTCTCCCTCAAATAAATAAAATCTTTAAAAAAAAAAAAAAAAGTAAAGAAAGAAACTCCTCTAGGCAAATTATCATCAAACTAAAAGCAGAAGGAACAGAGAATGTTTAGCCCAAAGATGTGATGTGATAGTTGTTTGTCAAATAGTAAGCATACTTGTTCTGAACAATTCCAAAAGCTCACAGGGGTGGGTGATCACGGACCCAAAGAAAGATGAAAACAACAATCAGATCTGAGCTTTGATGGGATGGGTTACTTTTTAAAGTAGTGAGTGCCTCATCACTGGGGGCAATCAAACAGCACACAGAAGGAACCTCCCTGCATAGGGGGAGGGTCACTCTCAGATTCCTTTCTCTTGATTTAATGGCTCCTAAAAATAAGCATCCCAAGCCAAAGACAGTAATAACTTTAAACAAGTAGAAGATCCTGCCCCCTTCCTCCTGCCATCCACCCAGGCTCTTCCGGTGGGAGATGTGATAAAATGCTAAAACCCCAAACAGTGTCACATCGGAGACACTGGAGATGCCTAACAAGCAGATGGAGCCACAATGATGGATTCCTCCAGACTGCAAAATCCATCACTCCTCGCCACGAACAAAGGGCGAGATGAAGCTCGCCTGAAAGCTGGCTCCGGTTTAAGAATCAAAGCACTTCAACATAGCACAAAAGGGTCCAAAATGGAAACACCAGTATTTTTACAGAGGAATGGAAGCTGGGGCTTGCTCTTGCTGGGGCACTGTGTGTGCTAGAGACACTGCATTTGTCCCTAGGTCCCCAATATTGTGCAGTCATGCCGAAGCAAATGGGAATCAGGAAGGGCTTCCAAATGCTGCCACGCGAGTAATAACAGTAACCACAATCATAACAGTGGCGTGCTGTTTCGAAACATGGCATCCAAGTTGGGGTGGTATGTTAATAAACGGGGCTCGAGATGTCACCCAGGAAGCTGACTTCCTCGTGGCTCTAACGAGCCCTAAACGTATCCATGATCCTACGCATTGTCTACACAGATCAACGTACTCCCTAACTCCAAACCACTCCCACGCCCTGTGTGGGGAAGGGGAGAAGGAAGGGATGCCGCCCAAGCTCATACTGACAGCGACGCAAGTTTCGTGTGATCCAATGGCGTTGACATTCCATTCAGCGCAGAACAATTTCTAATTGATACTGAGCTATCGCTTGTCACCTAGCTGAAAGCCACAATGAGCCCAGGAGAGATGCCGCCGGTCATTGCTAGGACCAGGGTCCTCAGTAGGTCAATACCCTCACCTATGGTCCCTGGAATGGCAATGCCTGCCCTGCTTCATGGGAGGGGCACACAGGCATCCCATTTCTTTTCACCTTGATCGTTGCTATCATGGCTCCCCCAGTCTGTGCCGGGATGCAGAGATGTCTGGGTGAGCCGGCTCAGGCATCCCAAGGCCGGCCTGGACGGCGAGCTGGCGACCCCACTTCAGAGCCCAGAGCTTGAGGAGCAAGGCAGGGGGATGAGTGTACGTGTCTACAAGGACATCATGTGGAACGAGCCAGAGGCTGAGCTGGTCTGGGCACAATGCCCAACTGTCCCCAGGCCCACCACCCAGACGGTCGGCACACCTGGCAAAAAAAGCAACACCGAGGCCCGTCCCCAGGGCCATGTCCCCCAGATGCTGTGGGTGAGCAGGAAGCCAGGGTGCTAGAACGCACCAAGATCGCAGCTCCAACAAGGAGACACACGGGTCCTTCGTGCTGCGGGACAGTTGCCACCCCTCCAAGTCTGGTCACACGGACCTGCACCAGCCTCCAGGGAAAGCCCCCATCTGGGCTCCGGAGACTGGCCTCGGGCAGCGAGGTGCCAAGGGGCTCCTAGCTGGAGGGCACCAAGCTCTTCACAGACTGAGCCCTGGCCTTGCCTTCCAGGTCAGAACCCCGACGGACCCCGCTGCTCTTACCACGGCCTCCTGTGACCAGGACTGACCTGTGAGGGAGAAGGAAGGCCCAGGAGTTGCTCTGGGGGGGAGAGGGGGTCCTTCCCTGGCAGGCCTGTGGGGGGCGAGGGTGGCAAGCCTTCTACCCCCATGACCGCACCGTGGCCCAGGTGGGGAGGGGCAGGGCTCCTGGGAAGAAGGAAGAGTTCATTCCCGCTCTCTGGGGCCTCGCTTTTCAACTCTGTTCTTTCATAATAGGATTCTGAAAATAAATCAACAAAATGAGAGGAAAAATGAAAACCAATGAAACAAAAGGAAGCCAATGAAAGCAGTGTAGTTGCTGCCTTTGAATTATTTCAAGGGAGACTGGTTTTCCATCAGCGCTGGTGGCACAGAGTTGTTGCTGTAAGCGAACATATTTCAGTGAAAACCCGGCAGAGACAGCTGGTGCCGATATCTGGGAAACACTGATCTAGCTCAATCCCCTGGCTGTGCAAATGGGGAAACTGAGGGAGAAGCCCAGGCTTAGGAGCGGGCCTCGGTTGGTGGCCCCTAGAGGTGCATTTTCGGGACGCCCGTGCGCCTCCTTCAGTGATTAAGGAGCTGCACCCAGCGCTCCCTTCCAGGTCGGGCACCTCCGCTTCAGAGCCATGGTGCGGGGCCGGCGGCTGGGGATGGGCTCTTCCCGCGGCTCTCACCACACACCTGAACGACTCACCTCCGCGGGGGGTGGGGGAGGAAGGTCTTCAGTGGCCCGAGGTTGGCGCTGAGGCCACGCAGTGCTGGGGACAGGTGCAGCCTGGCAAAGTGGGTCAGCCCGCGGACACAGGGGGCCTCAGTCCCCGGGGGAGTCCGCCGGGTGAGAGCAGGTGGTGGGCAGAGCCTCGCTTTAAAGACACACACCACCACCTCCTCGGGACCACGGCCATTGCGGCCGGCGGCTGTCCTGGTCTCAGAGGCAGGCTGGGACTCCTCGAAAGTTCGGCCCGCAGCTCCCACACGACCCGGCAATTCTGCGCCCAGGACTGGAACGAATGTTCAGAGACTTGGGTGAGCGCTCACAGCCACCTGACTCACTGCAGCCAAAAGGGGGAAACAAGCCGCGTGCCCATCAACCCAGGAATGCATCAAGAATGTAGCCCCTCGAACCCTCCTACACTGTTGGTGGGAATGCAAACTGGTGCAGCCACTCTGGAAAACAGTATGGAGGTTCCTCAAAAAGTTGCAAATAGAGCTACCAATAATCTACTGGAAAATAGAGCTACTAGCAATCTACCTACGATCCAGCAATCGCACTACTGTATTTACCCTAAAGATACAAATGTAGTGATCCGAAGGGGCACGTGTACCCGAATGTTTATAGCAGCAATGTCCACAATAGCCAAACTATGGAAAGAACCTAGATGTCCA